>WAAD01034290.1:178240-275349 GCA_013389945.1 Fregata magnificens | reverse complement strand
CCCCACCCCCCAACGATATCTCCTTCCCACAATATCGACTTTGTGCCTGTGCTTCAATACTTACCCTTGTGTTTAAATTAGCGGGGCAGATTTATAGCTCCCTCCCTTTTAAGTAATTTATTGTGCTAAATGAGTTTATATTTGAACAGACTCTCGGTCTCCTAATTCACCTTCGCCCAAACAGGTCCGCAGCTGCATCGCTCTGCGGCCTTTGGAGGGACACTGAAACGCACTCAGGCGTTGAACAATAAACCCCGCTTCAATTCGTTTGCATCCACACCGGAGAGTCCTTTTAAACCAAGCCCCGAGGAAACAGAGTTTTGGGCTTGATTTAAAAGGACCCTCCGTGCGCAGGGTTTATAACCCCGGGGGTATTTCACCATCCTCCTCCGGCGGTGGTTTGCAAAGTCCTTTAAAACCCACTTCAAGATCTCAGCCGCGTTATCATCTTTACTGCGGTGAACCGAATTATCTTATCTTTACCCCAAGAACAAAGTTAAGCCAGGGAAGCAGCCCCCCTCCGCACCGAGCTGCCTCCCCGGCTCGGCTCTTCCTCCCACGCCGGAGGTGCTCGGCTGCGGTTTCTTTCCAGGATTTTCTCTTTGTCCGGGAAAATCCGTTGCGTTGTGCGGGAAGGGATCGCCCCGGTCCTGCCGAGGGAGGTGATGGCGCAGAAATCTCTTCCGCACTTTGAATTTAGTGGTTTGGGATCCGGAATAGTGGCCGCCGTCCTCTCTGCCGTTTATTTTTGCTCTTGAATAGTGTAAACCGCTCTTAGGTAGCGTAAACTATTCTTTTTCCATTTAATGAATTATTGCAAGTTTTTTCTTTTTTTACTTTTTACATTTTATTTTTATTTTCCGTTCTCCCCTTTTTAATTTTTGTTCTTTTTCCTTTTTCTTTCCGTTGGATCATTATTAATACGATCGAAGATGAAAAAAAAAAAATATGTAAGAGCGTATTTTTCTTCGCAATAACATTCCAGGCGGAGGAATTTATTTCCAAAAGAGAGAGAAAAGCGGCAGGAGGAAAAAGACCGACTCTCGATCGAGGGGTCCCGCGGTTTTGCTCCGGGCTGCCCGTTTGCCGCGGAGCCGCGCTCGGGGCAGAGGCGGCCCGGGGACGGTGCTGGGAGCGGGCGGCTCCGCGGCTTCTTCCCGGGGTTTTCGGGGCGGGGGGGAAGCGAGGAAGACCCNATCAGGAATATCGTCCCATTTCCCCCCCCCCCTTCCCCCCATCATCATTTATTTTTGCAGCCCGGGCTGCGCCCCGTGCAGGGATAACGCCGCGCTCTCCCGCTGATGGGCTCCCTGCCCCTTCCCGTCCCAGGGAGACCCCAGCCGCGGTCAGCGCTTTGGGGTCCTTTGGGGAAGGGATGGGGGAATATGCCGTCTTTGAGCGAAATATTAAAAGATTAAGGTGTGGAGGGAATAAAAGGGTTTGGTCCGCACTTCGTAGGGTGGAGGTAAACTCCCACTAGGCAGGGATTGTCCCTCACAGAGGACTAGTGTGACGCAGAGGATTAGGGACCCTCTCCCGCAGGGTCCCCGTGGGCAGCCTGGCCCCGGGTGGCCCTGTGCGGTGGGGACGGCTCCTGACCTGCGTGCCTTGGGTGTCTCTTCCAGAGTACCTGGAGGAGTTCCCCGGGGACGGCCGGGAGTGCGTGAACTGCGGGGCCATGTCCACGCCGCTCTGGAGGAAGGACGGCACCGGCCACTACCTGTGCAACGCCTGCGGGCTCTACCACAAAATGAATGGCATCAACCGGCCGCTCAAGCCGCAGAAGAGGCTGGTAAGAGGGGGAAACCCCACAGGGATCCCCTACTCCACCCGGGGGGTGGCTGGAGGGCGGGAGCCGGGGGGCTGTTGCAGTATCTGTGCTGTCGGAGTCTCTGCCCTTGTGTTAGGGCCTGTTTGACCCTCAGTCCTCCCACGAATAAAATGCCATCAGCACTGGCAGGAGCCCCTGGTTGTGGTGCAGAGCCAGCTCGGGTCAGGAGGAGCAGAGTGAAGCTGGGGGGGATCGCCGTGCCGGCACAGCTGGTGGGCAGCACGGAGATGGGGCAGCAGGGACCGGAGGGGTCCCGGGGCTGCACGGAGGGGCTGCACTGCAGCTGAGCGGCGGCCGATCAGCCCTGCCTGCAGTCCGGGGCCCTGTGGGCTTCCTCCAGCTCCGTTCCCGCAGTGGGTGCATTGCTTTTTATTCTGTAATAATTATTATTTCCTCGTTCTTCATGCAGACACACATGGTCTAGGCAGGGTAGATGAACAGGAGACAGGGCTGATCCTGAGCCAGCCCAGGCAGGTTTGCGGCCTCTCACAATGGGAGCAGGATGAGGCCCAGTTCCCCTGCTGCCTAAAGGGGAGATTTGGGATTTGGTAGTTCCCGGTTTCTCTGCAGGTTAAAGCATTAACTCCGTGTCGTCGTCCCCCCCCCCCCGCAACGTGATATTTAGCTTCCTCCAATTGGGATCCCATCATGAGAGAGGAAAGGCGCCTCCTTTTTTTTTTGTAGAGTCGCTTTGGGATGTTTAAATTTGGTGGTAACAGTTTTGGTTTCAGAGCCTGTCATCAGAAGCTGTCATTACAAACAGGATGTTTGTTGGAGCCGTGCTGGGGAACAGCCGGGAGCTCCTTTTGCTGGGGGTGTATTCCCGCGGTTATTTTTTTTTGCATTGCAAAACAAATTATTAACAAAAATCCAACAGTGACAAGTTTCTCTGTAAGAAAACCATAAAAAGAATAAGTTGGGATTGAGCAAGATATTTCATTCTGATTTCGATCCCGGAAATGTGTCTCTGGATTTGCAAAATGAAATGAGCAGCAGCTCTGTGGAAAATCACCCTGTTTTCTTCATCACATCAGAACTGAGGCATTTCTGTGAAACATTCAGCATTATCTGACAGGATTTGCCTGTCTCACCAAAACCCTCCTGGTCTCCTTTAATGTAATGACATTAAATCTGCACCCTGGCAGCAGGCTCTGGTCGCTGCCGTGCTGCAAATCTCAGGGTTACACTGCCGATTTCTTCAGAGCAAATACGGCCCGCGCATAGAGAGATAGGTGCAAACCAGTTTAAATCCAACTGGCATCAAAATGTGGTGCTGGATGAAATTCCAGTGGTTTTTTGAACAGCTTTTCCCCAAAGGAATTGGAGAGGTCTCGCTGCTATTCAGTATTTTATTGCGGCTCGTGGGAAGGGAGACAGCCTTGCGTTGCCCGCACCCTACCCGCGTGCTGCAGGCAGCACTCGGGAACCCCAAGCTCCCTGCCTGCTCCTCTGTCATTGCTGGCAGAGCCCTATATGTAGCACCCGTGAGGCATTTTTCAGCAAACATTTCAACAAAGTTTTCTGGTGGAGAACGCTGGTTCGCAGAATTAAGACTGTTTCCCAGGGATGAGCAAATCTTGCCGGGAATTATCAAAGCACTTCCAACCTTTTTTATTACTATTTTGGCAATCAATACAATAACGATAAAGCCCAAATTAAAGCACTGATTCTTATCCAGGGGAAACGTTTCACTAAGGTTGAAATACTTGAGAGGATTTTGTTTTATGGATTAGAAAGGGGGCTGCAATTTTGACTTTCCATCCTGACTTTGCAATGAAACATTTCAAAATCTTGGATTTTCCCAAGGGTTTGAAATGTTGTGTTGCAACCAGTTCTGCCCCGTCAGAGGAAGGGGGATCCACTGATGATGGACAAGAGGGTGCCAGGCATACGCTGCAAATCCACCACCAAGGGAGCGACCGGCACTCCTGTGGCTTGGGATGTTTCTTCCCCTGGATGATTTCCATGGCAGGGGATGTCTTCCCTGCTCATAACCTCACCTGCACGGGCTGGGTGGGAGCAGAGCAGTGAACACGGTGACACACCGTTGGTCTAGGAACGACGAAATTGGCTGTTTCACAATGCGGTGAAATACGGACACGGGAAGGAAAAATGGTCGCTTTTGTGCTTTACATTACAACCTTTGTTCTGTAAGTAGATGCCACGCTGGGAATTATTCTCACTTCTGTTTTCACAAAGCAAAGTCCTGCTGAAAGCCCTGGAGAACGCAACGTGGCCCAGATAACACTGCGGGAATGGCGTCCTGCAGCTCGGTAGCGCTCAGCCTGCTTGTGTGTGGGAGAGGGCGAGCAATAGTAGTGTAGTTTCCAGTTCATTTTTTTGTTTCTTTTTTTGTGATAAGGACAACATCCTCTAAGCAGCAGGGACAGACGTTTTGCTACAGCCTGTGTCTGGATTCAAAGCACTATGGCTTTTGGCAGAAAGGATTTATCTTCGAGGAGGATAGGAGCAGCACTTTATTTCAGGCAGTATCTTTTCTAGCCAAAGTTTCTTGCCGCGTTTCACAGGATGATACCTGAGACCCAGTCCTAAAAGCCAAATCACTTGCAGCTGCTGGAGCATCCTTGAGCATGCAATTTCCCAGTGTTAGGAGGAAAGCTGCACCGCGCGGTGCAGCAAGGCGGGACAGATGTAGCAGCCGTCCTGTGCTCAGCAGCTCCCACACCGACCTGAGTTGAAGGACTAACCTGGAGTTGAGTTTTGCTGGCTTGGCTCCGGGGGCATTTTTTCAGCCTGTCCTTTTTTACAGTTTGCAATGCATAGTGGGTTTGGTGACACTTTTGGGGAAAGTGGGGATGGGACTGATCACAGTCCTGGGACAACCTGATAGGACCCTAGAGCCGTGCAGCGTTCACGTTGTGTGCCTGGGTTTTCTCCTGGCTGTCAGTTCCTGCAGCTCCCTTGTCCTCCAGGGTGTGGGTTTGCCCAGACCCATGATAGCAAAGGCAAATCTCAGACAATGCTGCTGCCTTTGGCTCTGAGCCTCATATCTGCCTGCTTTCAGGAGCTGAGCTCGGGTATCTCAGCACGCTTTGCTGCAACCTCTTTCCTATTGACACCCGGTCCCCTCCATCCTGCTGGCAAGGGGGACAGAGAAGCGCTGATTAAGTCTGGGAGTTCAGAGGCTTCTTTTTTTCCTGTGAAACCCTGTGGTTTCATTTCCACCTTTGAAAAGGAGGTGAAGCAAAGTCTCTGACGGCTTTGGGCTCCCTCAGAGGGACCTGCCCTGCTGGCTCTGAATTTTTTGGGCTCTCCAGGCAGCGCTCGCACACGGTTGATTTGATACGCACCAACTCACCATTCCTTGAGCTTATCGGCAGCACTTGGCTGTCAAGCCCGGTCCGTGAAGAGTTTTTGTTTGAGTGTATGCTGCATTTGTATAAATAAACACTGGAGCACAATGTTGAAGTCAACAACTTCCTAGACAAGGTCAGAACGGTACAAAGGCAGCCGGGTGGAGGCAGGCAGAAATGCATTTTCTTTTAAGGGAACTGCTGGGAAACCAGCAATAACGTATTGTACCCTTGTCCTTCAGTGAGCAACAGTAGCCTTGACTGTCTCTTTCTTGCTAAGCTGGCAGGTTGTGGTGCAGGGCCAGTTCTCGCGCGGTTTCTGGGGCTTAAATTGTAATACTTGGCTGTGGAGGATGGTTTCTGCTGTCCCTGGCTGTGCGAGGAGGAGGCAGCCCACAGAGTGATATGCAGGAGGTGCAGAAGGCATGTGCCACCGCCCCAGCAGAAAGTCCGCGAGCAGGTCGTGATGCAGTGCTGGCAGGGTGGGCAGAGCTCTGGCAGGGCTGGCATTGCCCTTGGACCACCGGAGCCACGGGTCTCATTGCCACCTCGTCTGCAAGCCACGGACAAAGTGTTGTGTGAAATAGGGACAGCGTGTCCCTCCCTCCCAGGGGCCTGCGGTGGCCCAGAATTCTCGGGGCTTTCTGAAGGGCTTTGCGTTGGCCTTTCTCCATCCACAGGCAGTGACAGATCTCACCAGCCCACGCCGGGCACAGTTACCCGAGGGCTGAGTGCCTCCAAATTCCCCTCCACACCTGTGGCAGGAGCTGGACCTCAGAGCCCCTTGCACCCGTTGAGTGCTCAGCACCTCCCTCTGCTCCCATCGGGGCTGAGGTCCCTCCTGGTTGCAGGGATGAACAGCACAGCCCCGGCAGCTGAAAGGCTTTAAGGAAGCTCTGTAGCTGCTCCAGGATCTTGCTGTGATACCATATCCCATATTAGGGACAAGGATTGCTGTCCCCTCCCCTGTGCCAGGCTTGTCAGCTCACACCTCGGTGTATTATTATTATTGCCTGGTTATTTCTTGAAAGCTAAATAATTTCCAAAGCAATACTGTTATTTGTAAATAGTTGCTGAGACCTCTTTGCTGAGCAACGAGTGAATCAAAGCTTGGGCAGGTCACTTGCGTGTCTCGAAACTCAAAGCTGATTTTTTTTTTGACTGCTAACCTTGTAAAAACATTTCGTTTTTATTCCTACTCTTCCCACTTCATTCGTCATACTGCTTAGTCATGATATCAAGCAATAATGGAAGAATAAACAAACAGGGAGTTCTTTATTGCCTGCATCACCTATCGTCTGCCTTTGAGAGGAATCAAAGTGATTTTTCTCAAGGCTGAAGAAAGTATTCAAACACCTGAATGTGGGGAGCCTGTGATACTACTTATGTCACTGGTATCTTATACTTAGTGAAATCTTTTATTAAAATAGTTTCAATACCTAGTGTTAAAAGACTTTCCAATGAAAAGCCTATGGAGCTGACAAGTCTGTATGTAGAGACTTGTGAATTTTCCAGTGGCTTGGAGGACAGTTGTCAGAAATGAGTTTGCTGCTTCTGCCAGAATATTTTCCTTCTCCATTTGGAAGTATTAATGTTTCAGAGCCAGCAGTCACTGCACTGGCAAAATATGTCATGAATTAATGTTTGCACGGCGTTTCTGCAGCCTGTAAGAGAACAGATTATCTGTGAGATGTGCAAAGAATAACCTCCCCAGTCCCATCATGGGCCAGTTCAGTTTGGTTCTGCTCAGTTCAGCCAATTGATTCCAGATCTCTTAAACCAGAGATTAATTGGGATGTGGCTAACTTTAGTGGTAGTTCTGAGTGCAGAAAAACAGAAGAAGAGTTCACTTAAAGCATGACGAATTTTCTTTGTGCGCCTAAAGCCTGGCTGGCATTTTCCGTCTCTTCTCCATCTGGGTGGATCTCCTGGAGGAAAGTTCGCGGTGCTCTGAGTCCTGATCACTTCCAGCAGATTTGGTGGAAGTCTGTGAAATGAGTTGCAAGGATATTTGCCAGGTTTATCAAGGTCAATAAAAAAAGCACTTGCAAATTAGAGTGATCTCATTTGAATGTAATTACTTTGATCTGAATTTGGGTATCGCGTGTGTTTGGCATTTTCCAGGAAATTGGTGTAATTGGAGATTTTATTCTTATATGAAAGGAAACTTCCCAATTAATCATTCCTATGTGTGCATTCATGTGTTTGTTTGCTTGTTTTTAAGTCTTCATCTAGACGTGCTGGCCTATGTTGCACTAACTGCCACACAACCAATACCACCCTCTGGAGAAGGAACGCCGAAGGGGAGCCCGTCTGCAACGCCTGTGGGTTGTACATGAAGCTCCACGGGGTGAGGAGTGCGTCCGCACCGGGAGGGACCCTTTGGGCTCTGGGATCACCGCCCAGCAGGTCCAGGATATCAGGTCTAGAGGGACCAGCCTCTAGGCTGGACCCAGAAGAGCCATAACCCAGTCCTGTCTCCTTGAACAGTTAAAAGCTCAGTCTACTGAGGTTCTCCAGAATAAGGCTAAGGGGATACTGGAACACTCTCAGGAGGTACCTGCATAGAGGAGAGATTTCTGGCGCTGGGTGGCTCTTAATTAGGTTGTTTGCCAAGTTACTCCCCAAAAAGAAAGCGTACCAGGCTCCAGTAGCTGGAGACTGAAGCTCCCCAGACCCAGACCGGAGATAAGGAGCATATTTCTTCTAGATGTGGTAATTAAGAATGTGTGAAGGATGCTGAGGAGTCCAAATGGAGGCTGGCTGATAATATTTATCCACAGAGGATGGGAGCTGTTGGTAACACGTCCATCAGCCAAAGAAGAGACTTCATCCCTCCATACAGGCCTCTTCAAACTTCTGCCATAAAGGTTAAAGTCTCTTTATCCCATGACCATTCCCTCTGAGCCATGTAGGCTTTCAGTCTGTCAGTGTAATTTAATAGGGCCCTGTCATAAAGGTCACTAATAAATCAGGAAAAGGAAAATAGGAAATAAAGGAAAAAACAAAATTTGTGGGAAAGCCTCAGCTGTTAGCCTTATACATCTTCCCGCCAAGGCCTGCTGCAGAGAAAAATAGCACTTAGTGAAGGACAAGGACTTTAGGTGCTTTGCATGAGCTATAGCACGTAAATAGGAGAGCAACACGTGTGTGGGAAGGAGCTAAGTAAAATACAGTATTAATAATTCCAAACTTTATGAATGTCAAGGTACCACGACCTCTGGCCATGAAAAAGGAAAGCATTCAGACGAGGAAAAGGAAACCTAAAAACATTACCAAAGGCAAAACCTCAACAGGTACAGTGCTGCTATGATCCATCATGGGGGCTTGGAGCACAATTCACCTCAACGTGTCTTCTGGAAGAAATTATGATAATTAGAAAATAATATTGTGATTTTTTTTCCTGATGATTGCTTTAGATGTAGGGCCTGTATTTATGCCTAGTCCTCACATGGAAGGAGGATGCTGGGTGGGAAATCTCACTGCTGTCCTATTCCCGTGAGGTTCCTCTGCGCTGTGGGCACCCGGCTCCAGCCCAGCAGCGCTCGTGTTCAAGTAGATCTGGGCTAAATGGAGTAATGGGAAAAAACAGGGCTGGGAATGGTGTATTAAAGAGTCGAGGGGAAAATGTCATGACATATTCAATGTTAGCTCATCCGTCCTGTACCAGGACCAGCACTGCCAGGCTGTGAAAGGGTGCTCCTTCTCCTCCATCAGCATCTTGGCAGCCAAATACAAAGCCTTACCCTGACAGAGATGCGGTGGAGAAGGAGAACAGTAGAGTTGTGCCATGAGATGTGATGGTAGCCATTAAAATATAAATTTCCTTAAGACCAGATTTGCACCTATGTTGCCTCACCATCCTGTACCGATTGTCTTCCAGGGTCTACGACTTCAGCCACTAACTCCCCTTCTTCCATTACGAACTCAGACAGCACGGTCACTTTAAAGTCAGAGCCCAGCGCGACCTCGCAGTATCCCGGACAAACCATCGTGTCGGTGTCCCAGGTAAGGCACAGAGGCCCGCAGCCATCGCCTGCTGGGGTGGCTGCTCCACACGCCTCAGTTATCGCTGCCCTGGGGAGCCTTGATGACGCTAAGCAATTAGTTGATTGCATTGGGGGCCACCAGCCTGACGGGCTGCCTCAGATTGAGGCAAGCAGGGAGCGTGAGCCAAGATGTTGCGGACCAGGAAGGGCTCCAGCCTGTTGGCTCCCCATCGGCTCTTCCATCTTGCAGTGGGGAACTGGGAGGTCCAAGCCGTGCTGCCGCAGAGGTGATCGATGGCAAACCGGCTTCGGTGCAGAGCTGGGTTTAATTCCCCTCTCCTGCCATGAAATCCTGGGAGTTACAACCCTGTCGAGTTGGTGGGATCAGCCCATGGTGGAAACCTCTGTAGGTCCCAAGAAGAGGCTCCCTGGGCATACGTTATCTGAGCTTTATAGCCCTGAGGTGCTCAGTGCTCACAGAGCTGTAAGGCTGTGCTTCTGCCCCGAGGATTTCTTTGGGGTGGGTTGCTATTTTGTCTTGCCAGAGGCAAAAATGGCTCTAAATCAACCCGCACATCAAAATATTGTGACCCAGCACTATCTGTATGCTGAGCCTAAGCCCTCCTTGAGCTGGACATGCGTGCATGGAGGGGAAGCTCAGCTCCAGCACCCGAGCGCCTGGCGTGGCACCAGCTGCGCTGTATGGGAGAGGGGTTTTTTTGGCCGAAACAGATAAATCTGAGTTGTGCTGCACCTAGAGATCTCCAAACTGGGCATGTTTAGTCAACAAATAAATGCAGACGGGCCCCAGGATGTGTCCTCCCCACTTGTTCCTTGTGCTTGCTGCTGATGGAGCACCCTTCCTGCCCAGCTCCGGGCTGCTCTGAAGGGCAGCAGTAGCATCAGGGATAACCCACGATGTCCATAATCCATCCAAGTCCTACCACCACATTACGACAAGGGGGAGAGTGACCCATTGGCTAATAACAGGCTTTCAAATGACTTTCTGTTTCCCTCCCCGGGGCAGGCGCAGAGCCAGTCGGATGAGGTGCTGGCCGGCAGCCACGGCGAGTTCAAATTCGAGCCCGAGGACTACACCTTCTCCCCCACCGCCATGACCCCGCAGCCTGGGCTGAGCGTGCCGCTCCGGCAGGACTCCTGGTGTGCCCTGGCGCTCGCCTAGAAACCCCCAACCTCCAGCAAAAAGCCTCGGGACCAACATTTTTGGCTGGCCCTGCAAATGGCCGATGGGCAGGAGGACGGGCTGCCCTAGTGCTTTGGGACTGCGGGGTGTTGAGCCACGGCCAGAGGACAGGCTTCTCTTGGAGGATGCACGTGGAAAACGTTGGCTGGATGGGGCCAAGATGGCCCCGCTGTGGCACCGGCTCCCCAAAAAGCTCATCCTCAGCCAGAGCGACCCAGGGTTGCCTCCCCGAGGCCGGAGCCCCGAGGCTGCCTCCGTTTTCCTGGGGAAAGCCTTCCTCCATTGAGATGAAACCAGCAAATAAATGCATCCCAGAATCTATGTTTATTCGCAGTGATTTCTCCCTCCTACGACTCCTCTGTGTGCAATTTATTCCACTTTCCAATAAGGACTGTAATAACATGGCACCAAATAACTTAATTTTATTAAAATGTAAACTGTGTGGCCTCCCTTATGTTTTATTGGCCACAATAGGAAGAAAAGAGAAAAAAAAGCAACGGTTGTTT
Source organism: Fregata magnificens (assembly GCA_013389945.1). Lineage (NCBI taxonomy): Eukaryota > Metazoa > Chordata > Aves > Suliformes > Fregatidae > Fregata > Fregata magnificens. The sequence goes on along the minus strand of WAAD01034290.1, from coordinate 264,505 downwards.
TAAACATTTACTGTTTTATATTAAAAATGATCATCTCTATAGAGTGTTAGCTTCTGAAGCGTTTAGCGTATCAACACTGAGCTGATGAGTCATACATGAAATAAACACGCTGCTCTTCCCTTTCCAGCTCCAAAGATTTTTTTATTATTATTTTAGGCAAACCACATGACAAAAATGGTCAAAACCTCCCAATAATAAAAGAATACTGAAATGCTGTTTTTCTTTCGTATTTCCTGGTTGTGTTTGATGTTGCCAACTCTGAGCATTAGAAAATCAGAAGTTAGTCCTCCAAAAGTTAAGAGAAAGGTTTGAGGGACTGAAAAAGAAAGAATGTGTTGGAGGTATATTTGTTTGCATCCAGTTTTGGGGGTGTTTTGAATGGAGGATTTCCAGCTTTCAGCCATGCAGGGCAGAGATTCCTTTTTAATTATTTTAACAAAAGCCAAGTAGAAAATAATTTATTGGAGCTGACCTGCAGCAAAAGATCATCAGTGATGCATAACCTACATCACACTTCCAAAAGCTGGCAACAGCGCATTTCTACAGCTTCTCGGAGCTGCCCCAGGGGGGTGGGTGCTGGGGAGGTATGCTCTGCTGGGGGTGTGCAAGGGGGCCCTGAAGCTCCAGGGGAGCCTGGGGGTGAGGAGAAGACCGTACTGAGGAGGGGAGATGGGTGGGAAGTGAAGGGGGAGCAAGGTCATGAAGTTACTTCTATGGCCTGCTTTATTTGTTATTTCTAAATAAAATCCCCAGCCTGGCTGGACGGCTATTTATGGCCAGGAAGCCGTCAAGTAATAGTTCCTTAATATAGAAGTTGACCTGTCCGGGGCTTCCTGGAGCAACTCTTCCTCTTGTCAGAAGAGATGTATCGCTTGACTTTTATTATAAACCACAGGCTAAAGATGATCAGGGAGAGTGAAATCTGACATCAAGGAGCGACTCAGCTGAGATGGAGGATGGTGCTTTCCACCGTGCATCCCTTGCTGGAAGAAAGGAGATGCTCCAGACATTGGGGAGCATCAGGCCCTTCCAGTGCTACCATAGCTCAGTGGCTGGTCCCTCAACGTAGCCCTGTGTGGGCATGGGGGGTTTCAACCCACCCTTTTATCAAAGCCCATGGATGAAAACTGTCTTTGGAGGAGTTTTTCTTGTGCCTCCAGAGCTTTATTAGCAGCTTGCATCATGCCAAGCTCCAGTGCTGGGGCAGGGGCTGTCACAGAGGGGCCTCTCACCAGCGCTGGGCTTGGCAGCAGCACAGCGCGTTTGCATGGCCAGGCTCTCACCGGAGATCCACGTCTTCACCGTTTGTTTTTCCACTCTCTAGCCTGCCAACATGCGCAGCAGAGCCAGGCACAGCCACGCAGTGGATAAGCCAGCAGCATGGGGCTGGCAGGGTGACACCATCCCCAAATCCAGCCCAAACTGTTCCTCAGGGAGTCAGGAAAACAGATAATGGGGCCCGGGCTCAGGCGACCTGCAGGCGCCCGGGGGGACGTGTCGGGACGCGGCTGGGCAGGATGGAGCAGGAGCCCTGGGCGTAGCGTGAGTAACGCTTCTGGGCAGCTCCCCAAACCCCAAGCTTTGCAGGCAAAAAAAAAGGCAGCGCAACACAAGTCATGGCAAGATGATTTCTACGGACGATGGCAGGGGGTCCTTGCTTTTTTCGTCTGTGTGACCCTGAGGGGGAGAGTTATTTTAAAGGCAAACAAGAAGACCCAAACAATGCCAAGATGTTGACACCAGTGGCTCCAGCGGTTTTATTTATTGCCTGTTGGTAACCATCGACCGGGCGTCGGGATGCTCTGGGGGCTGGTGGCTGACGAAACGAGGCAGAGGGACAAGAAGTGAAACAATCGGGACGCGTATAATTTTTCCTTCCTGCTCGCTCCCTGCACTCGCTGGATGGCGTCATCCATAAAGCTGGTTTTTCACTTCTCGGGAGTATCTTCCAACCTTTCATTCCCATCCCCAAGGCAGGAGCCATCCCCGCAGACTTCTGTCTCCTGGTCAGCCCTAATGGGAGAGGCAGCACCATCTGCACAGCCCCGTGGGAGAGGGGGGGCTTCCTTTCCTCCCGGTCCTTGCACCCCCAGAGGAGCCAGCACCCTGGGAAGCTCCCCCTGTACAGGTCCCAGCCTTGCAGCAGCATCATCCAGGGGGACCCATGCACCTTCCAGCCATTACCTTCCCAACCTGCCATTTTGAAGGCCTTCCTTAGAGGGTCCACATCCCTTTGTACCCCTCATAATATGGCAAAGAGGAGCATTTGCCCCAGTAGGTGTGCCTAAACAACCACGGGAAAGTTTGGGTCTTCCCAGCTCGTGGTACATCCCCAGTCCTGCTCCTACAGCCTCCAGGTGCCTGGCTGCAGAGCCCAGCTCAGCCCGCATGTTTGCAGGACTTTGAATGGTTGGGGTGGCAGCAATGGAGAAGATTGGACTCAAAACCGAAGTCCAGGAGAATGAGATCCCCCAGCTGACCTGGAGGTTATGGGCTTCCCATGCGGTGCCCGCTGTCCCCCCTGACCTGGCCCCAGCCAGCAGGCAGGAGCTGCCTTTGGTCGGACCCTGCCCATGCTGTGCTAACAGCACCACTGCCATCTTCTGTGACCAGGCTCGCCCCTCCTTGCCCCATCCCCAAACAAGGCTGATTAGCAGACGCACTTCAGAGATTGACTTTTACTTCTCTTTCCCAAACCTTTCTCAGTCCCCTTGGTGCTCTCTCCCCTTCCGAGGCACGGTGTGTATTTGCTCTTCTACAGGTCTGGTGGCTTGTGGACAACTATTATCTTCACTGTTGTTGTACAGCTGCCTCGGAGCTATCAATTGCCTTTGTTCAAAGGTCACCTGCCCAGATGATTTTACAACATGACTACAAAGATCTGTACCATTTTGCACTTTATACTGATGCCACGGTGATTTTTACCAAGTCAGCGAGTGAGTAACAAAGCACTTGAGCCTATAAACACACATTGTTCTTGTTTATGATCATATTAATAGCACAATAAAATCATTGCTCACCCAAGCAGTTGCTTTAAAAAAAAAAAGTTTGTTTCTTTTTGATTTGTGCATGGAAAATGGGAAGTTGTGGTTTAATTCCTGCTGGGAGCCCTGAAGCCCCAGACTCTCTAATAGGGTGCTACTTTTACATTGGAGCACAGAGAGCCATCATTTTTTCTGCATTGCACACAGAAGTCTTCAGGACAACTTGTGTAGCAGCTCAGCTGCCAACCAGGCTCTGCCTGAACTGCAAACACTACCCAGCTGGCAGATAGGTCTGACTCTTCCTTTGCACAAGCTTTGGAAGCACACAACCCCCAGGTGAAGCTGTGCACCAAAGTCACTGGTTAGGCTGATTTATGCCAGATGAGGAACATGCCCATCATGGTTATAAGAGGATGGGGGCATTAAGTTTCCCTTTCTTCATCCTAGTGGTTGGCAGGTCTATGAAGCATTGTGTGCATCCCAGAGGTTTTTCCTGGAAAGAAGGTGGAAGCAAGGCTGTGAGCCAGGTACAGCAGTGCTCGAGGGCATGTAGGGGCTCTGTTGCTGGTTTTTGATTGCTCTGGAAGTGCTTGGTGGTGCAGAGAGGCAAATTCACTGTTACTTACTAGTCCTTGTCCACTGCTTTCCTGCTCCTCTCCAGTGCTTTTTATTGCTAAGTTGGTTGTGTACCAGCCAGGAAAACAACTCATGTTGCTTTCCAGGTCAATGTGCTGCAGTAATTAAGCATCTAGGCTATTTACTTGTGCAACAGCTAAACCAGAGCTGAATATTCAATCTCAGCATTGTATGCATGGAAGAAAACAAACAGCACTGCTCCTTTCATCACATCAGGTGGTCCTTCTTGGAGAAAGCTTTGTGGCCAGGGGTTGGTAGGAGGTGGCGTCTCCAAGAACCTCCCCTGTTCAGCATCAAATTTACATTGAATAACCCAAAAGACATTTAATGAGGAGCAATAACACCTTTTGCAAAGTGTTTTTATTTCAAAGAAGCTCCTCCTCAAGTGGAAGCTTGGTGAGAAACAGCACATTCCAAAAAGGCTCTTGTTAAAGGGAGTTTATCCCCATCCCGTTGTCTTCCCTGGAAACCCCAGATCCCATGTTGGCAAAAAGCGGCTTTATCTACAGTGCTCTAATGCCACTGGGACTGTTAGCATTTACCAGCCTTTTTCCTGTTCTTGCAGGCTGTCTTCAGTGTCATTAGGAAATGCATTAGTATTGGAATTTAAAGAAAGATTTTTATAACAAGCATTTCCACAGCAGTGTTAAATGTGGTCAGGAGCGGACCTTGACTATTGTGGTGTTTGAAAATGTTGGAGTCTGAGCTGCCTCCAGGGCCAATTCCTCAGCGCAAGGTAACAGTGCTGAATCGGTCTCCCATATAAACATTTAACCTCACTAACAGAATGCTATTTACATTTCCTGATGATCCAGAAGAAAACAGTAGAAAGTGGGAAAATTTTATCATTCGAGTAGAAGAGTCTGTCTTGCCGTGGGTGCAAAACTAGCTGCTTCATGCCTGTGAAAGCTTTGGGAGCCCTCATCTCAGGGATGAGTGCAAATAAGAGCACACATGGGGGAAAGGATGGATAGAAAAAGAGTAGAGTGCCTCTTACTATTTTTTTTTCCTCCAAACAAGCAAATGGCTTAAAGCAAACACTGGTGGAAAGTTCGAGCCCTTGTCCCAGTCTCACCTGTGCTCACATTTCCCCTGCTCCAGGGCAAGGCGTGGGACTGACCCTCCTGCGGGACTGCCCATAAGATTGAATGGGAGGAAAAGAGAGGTGGGCACAGACGGGATGCAGAGCGGGGCCCTAATGTTGCTGTTATTTCAGGTGTCGGTATCATTCTTCCCATCTGTTCACTCTTTGCTTGTAATAAAGAAGAATAGCTCCGGCTCATGAAATGAATGGAAATGACGGGCATTTAGCTGCAGGAGCCCGCTATAACATCTGACACGAGGGGTGCTTAAGCTGCTTTTAGTGATACGGCCTTAGCAAGCAGGGTAGGAAAATAGTGCCGGAGACACCACCCCTCCGTGTGTGAGCAGGAGGACTAAGGTGAGCTGCAAGGTGGAATCGGCGGTGTTAATCATTTACCCTGAGTGTGATGGAGGCTATAATAGACACTCTGTGTGTGTATAGGGATCTGTAAGCATAAACGGTAAATGAGGAAGCCGCTGCTCAAAGGGCACCGTAAAGTGGCCTTTTGGGGAGGTAGTTTATTCAGATCCACCTTTGTTTGCTTTGTGGGAGCACATTCCCGTGCCGTGGTGCTCTGTCACTGGCAGGGCCATCACAGCGAGACAGCACGGATGGGGATTGCAGGGTGATTGTCACTCCTGAGCCTGACCTTGACATCTTTCGTCCCTGATTAATAATGCCTCAGCACCTAACAGGAGCAGAGGGCTTCCGCAGAAGGTGATGGCTAATGGTGACCGTTCAGGAATAATGGTGGTGGTTAACCCTCGCTCGGTGGGAATTCCCTTGGAGGGGTTTAAGCTTGCTTTTCTGCTGTCCTACAGCATTTAAAACCTATTATGTCATCATGGGCATAACATGTATATATTATTTCTATGTTTAATAATACAGGTATAATAACAAGGCAAGATTTGGGATTGACTTGGCACTCAGATGTAGCTGAACGTGTTACCATCGCCTTCCTTTGACAGGAACAAGTGGTAAATACAGACAGTCATTCCTCCATAACCAAGTTCATCCCAGTCAACAGCAACCCAGACCTTACTGTCTTTAGCTTGGGTTGCTGGCTGCAGCGGTGCTTCAGGTCAGGCCCCAAAACAGGCTTTCCTCAGGAACAAATCCTTCCTGCATGCTGAGGTCCCAGAAAGATCTTGCAGTTCCACAAGAGTCTGTAGAAAGCCCATGATAAAAACAAAGGGTAAAGGGACGTTGTTCCTGGATGTGTTTCTCTCTTGGTACGTTGCAGAGCTTGCTCCTAAATTCAGCCTTGCATCCACAGAAGAGGGTCTATGAGCATGAGCCTTGTGTGCCAGCTTGGGCCTGTGCTCTGCATTCAGGGTAAATTACCTGCAGCGTCTGTGGCTCCCGGGAAAGTCCCAAAGCATGAAAGGCCACACAGCTTCTCTTGGGGGAGGCTGAGGACCCAGCAAAGCTGCTCCAGAAGTATCTCTCGCTGCAGGAAAGTTGGTCTCATCAGTATTCCTGCAGCAGGCTTTGCTACATGCCCAGGAGTGATTGGCAGTGGCTTGAGCTTTGCTTTTAAATCATGCAGCTTTGCCTCATATTAAAACATGATTAGAAAGGATTTAGCAATTTAAAATATTAATAATGGATAACTCATTTCTGAGCAGCAAGTTTTAATCAGTGCTCCTTCTCGGACAGGCTCTGCTCTGAGGTTATTGACTTTGACATTGCTGCTTGCCCTTATTGTTAGACAAAGATGCAGAATTGGTCCTCAAGTTGCTTCCTTTCCCTTCCTGTGTGGGGTGCCCTGGGGACTCTCATTTCACAACCGGTGTTACCTTTGCAAGGTTAATGGCAATAAACCTGAGGAGAGAAGAGCCACTTCTGCCCCGTCACCTTGAAGTCGCATGGTTGGGAGAGCATGAGCAGCACCCTGGGATGCTCATGGGGAGGGAGTGCTTGGCCTGCCCTTGTCTCCTATCCCTGGAGATTTGTACCTATGTCTAAAACAAAGTTTCAGACAGGAAAACCACTGCCTTGTACAATTTTGGGGGATGAGAGCCAGGCCAGATTGGAGACACCACTAGCTGGTTTGAGATGTTGGCACTTTTCCTCCTCAGGAGCTCCAGGTTTCAGAAGGTCTCTGTGCTTGCACAGAGTGGTTTTTCTGAAACTGTTGGAAGCCTATGGTTGCTCTGAAATGAAGATGATACCTCTTGACTTTTCCTTTTCTGACTCGCTTTTCCTTTCTGGCTTGGTTTGTGCATCACTAATTATTTTAGTTACAGTGGTGTCAATGGGGCTTGTAACATAACTGTAAAATCAGTTACATCTGGAGCGTGCTGAGCAAGGTCACCGGGGATGGGGTTTCTTTTGTTTTTTTTAAAGGCAGCCTGAATAAATGGCAACCAAGCCCTCTTGCATTTGCAGGAGGCAAAAGCCAAAAATAAAACCACAGTAGCATCCATGTTTTCCAGTTAAAATAGCTGTCTTCTACTCTTGTAATTAAATTTGGTTTTGATTTTCAAAGAAAAACAGGCTAGGGATCAGTCCATAATTAGTAGGAAATTGGTTTGGACAGAATAAGAATCTACTTATCTCTTCATCAGAAACCAAATCTAAACAAAACCAGAATCTGATTTGAGGTTTATAAGCTTTTTTAACTCGGTATTTTAGTGCTTCTGAATTTCCTACTGAGATCCAAAACTAGGAGTAAAAAAAAAAAAAAAGTCAGGGAGCAATCCCTGTGATTTCTCAGTCCTACTCAGAACCAGGGAATTTGGGGACTTCCTTGGGAGCTTTCTTGGGAGACCAGTATGCTTTTTTTACCACTGATGCCTTTTTTGAGGTGCGCAATTGGGCTGCAGAAAACACCACAAATGTCTAGGTTATTTTCCACACTGAGTCAGGCTGCCCCAATGTGTTAATTCATTAAGCGTGCTGCGTTCCTGCTAATTGCCAGGTTGGGTCTAGGCTTCAGCCAGCTCAGAGCGTACCCTCGGAGTGGAGGCTTATCTGGTGAGCTTCCTGAGTCTGCAGAATTGAATGAAAGTCTCACCAGGAAAAGTGGTTTGTTTTGCTTTTAGTTTGTTTTGTAAGAAAGCTGAGAATTTCCCTTCCCAGCCAAGTCTGAATTGACCACAGAGAAGCTCACAAGTTTCAATGCTTCAGATCCTCAGGCTCTCCAGACTCCAGAAGTGCTAAATTCCTCTTTAAGGAAAAAAAAAAAAAAAATCTAGCTCTGCATTTTCAGTCCTGCATTGAAATTGAGTATTAATTCAGTTCCAGTTTGGAAAGAGGCTGTGAATATGCTGTCCTGCTGTCAGTTGATTTCCTTCCCTTCCCCAGAGAGATTTTTCTTAAAACGTTCCCAAAATGTTTAATTTCTACCAGACTTTCAAGCTTGGTTCCCCACCTCTAACCCTGTGGTGATGAGGGCACTTTCTGGTGTCATCTTCACGTAAGAGGTCATCTGTTGCATCCACGCTTCGTCAGTGATGGAGCTGAGATGCAATGAGGCAAAGTGACTTGCTGAAGGTCCAACAGGATGTCAGTGGCAGGAATGGCCCTGGTTGCTTCTATGTGGATTTTGTCATGGGATTGGAGTAAAAATAATCTATATCGTAAAGTTTGGATTGTGTTTGACAAATGCAACCACTGCTGGGGTCAGCCAGTGGGCATAGGATAGTCCTGCTGATGGACCCAAATCTGCAAACCCATCTTGCAACAGAGTTGAGCTGCAGTTGAGCATCCTTGGCCGTCCCTGCCAGCACGATGCTGTCCTCCCTGGGGCTCGAGCACGGCTCCTCCTGGGCTTCTGTGCTCCCAAAGCAACAGGGGCCTCGTTCACTGCATAAAGATCAGTAGGGTATTTATACCACTAAGGTGATGCCCAAACCAAAACCTCATCTATTTATACAAAAATCCTGTAAAGGCAGATGTGTAGTAAATGAAACTATTCTCTACTAGGTGGACTTCCAATCCTCTGTGCAGTAGTCTTCCTAAAAAAGATCATTTCAGGCTGAAAGGCAACAAAGGTCCTCCATTTCAGAACAAAAAGGGATTTTGTTGGGGGGAAAAATAGACTAAATTTGGAAAACACTTAATAATAAAGTTGCCTTAATTTAACAACAGCTTTTATTAGATTGCACTTGTCCAACGAGATTAATGGATGTTTTCCTTTGAAACTCTGGGAGTCTTTCCTAGACACTGGGAATAAGTAGACTCCTTCAAATGTTCTGCTTCCTACAGGATTTACTGGTGAAAGATTTAATACAATTCAGCACAAACATTTTAACCTTTCCATCTAAAATGCTGAATTCAACCGTTTCCTGAATGTGTATAATTTAAAGACTTGTGTTTTCCTGTGTCATGCTCTCTGAAGCATTTTATGTCGCCTTGCTCCTATTGACTCTTTTAAGAAAACACTGCATAAGTATACAGTCACTTTCAGATAGCTCAGATGTTTACTTTATGAATGAAGGAGGAAATTGAATACTCAAATAAAGTTATGCATCTAAGTGCCAGAAGCTAACTGCCCTCTTAAATTTGCTTGTCTTCTTGAAAGAGCCTTTAAATACAATTTATGACGTAAAGAGCCTTTCCGTAGTGCTGAATAGGATCTCCACTGTCTCAGTTATAAATGGATGCTCTCAGCAGCTGTGTGTGGCTCTTGCTGAAGTCCAGGCCAGGGATGCTTGCAGGGCAGGGACAAATGTTGTGCCTCCAGGAGCTCATGTGCATCCCATCGACATGGTGTGGGCTGCAAATAAACAGGCTGCTGCCCGTGCTGCTGTTTTGATGTAGTTATCTAGTACAGGCAGAGGTACAAGTGGGTATAAAGCAAAAGGAGGGTTTCTAGCATCATCTAGCCACTGTTGTACTAAACTTTAATATTAGGTTTATAACTGGGGGAAGCAGTACATGGCTGCCTGGGTGAGCAGTGCCATTTGCTGTCCTGCTTCTCCTGTCCCTGGTTTGGAAAAGCTTAAATCTGGTTTGGGTTTAGGAGTATAACTCGGGTCAGTCCCTAGTTATGCTTGTCTCTGCAGTATGTTAGCACCCAAGGTAATTGTTTTTTCCTTAAAGTAGTTGGCAAGCATGATTAAATTTGCCTTGAATTAAAAAATAAAGCAATTCCCCAGTGAATTAACCTTGCAGACTCCCCAGCCTGTTTCTCCTCCCCTTTCCTTCAAGAGGGTTTCTCCCAGGATTTCATTCCACTGCACTAATGAATTGCTACAGTAATAGGAATAGGATTGACATGGTAAATGTCCTTTCTTGAGCCAGAGAGATCATAGCATGATAAATATGAAAAAGCACATGTGGCCAGTTTGGCTCTGCTAGCCGCAGGCAGGGCTTTGCAGGAGGCTTTGTGTGTGCCAGGATGCCAGAAGGACTTGGCCGTAGCTCTCCCCATTAAATATGGCTTTAATGCTCCTAAGCTCATCACTTGGCACCGGGCTTCTCAGGTTCACATCCAAGTACAATACTTTACATATATTGCTTTATTTATGAAAAGAGGAAAGGTTTCAGAGTCCCTTTGGGTCCTGTTGGCTGGGACTTGATTGCAGGACGAGGGAACAAGGTTTATTCTCATGGGTCCCAGTTGGATGCGAAAGCTTGCTGGCCTTCAGTTCCATACTCCTCCTCAGCTCAGATACCAAAGTCATGCCATGCTCAGAGGAGAGAGTGACCACAAAAAGCTGCCTGCTTCTGTCCAGCATCCCTGTCCAGAAGCAGGGCCATGGGCCAAACTCTGCTTCACACAATAGCCTTTGAGCCAAGGACTGCTGTCACCTGCACCCTGAAGCCTAAGCAGTGGGTAGGAGGTGCAGGTATTACCCCGAATGGATTATTTGGAGAAAGAAAAAGCTTCTGCCAGTGCAAATCCACTCTGGTTGTTCCAGTTCAGTGGCTTCTTATGATTTCTTGTTAGCCTTGGAATATTTGATATTTTTTTCCTTAAAGGTTCAGCTTCTGGTTTCACGCTATTACATTTCAGCCTGTGCTTTAAAAAGCAGTCGGTTATCTCCATGGATGAGGAGGGCAGTTGAATCATGTGGGTTGGTGATGGAGCCTCAGATGACTGCACCGCTGATTGAGGATGTTAGGTTTGGAGGGATGAATCCAGCTGTGGCTCAGAGCTGTCCTGGAGCAGGGTGAGCTCAGGAACCTGCCTGTTGGGGACGAAGTTACTTGGCTCCCCACACCTCCTTCTGCACCCAAAAAGGGGAGCAGTGGGGCTGACCTGTCCCCTGCCAGAGCCACTGCCCTGTGCTGTGGGGGAAGTAGGTATTATCAGAATGAAATGCAGGTAATAGATCTTCCACACCTCCTGTGATTACTGCATTAAAAAGATGAGGTCCTTGAAAACTGGAGTAATGAAGCAAGTGTAAGATAAAAAGCAGGAACCTGAATGAGCTTGTGGCCTCCAGGGCAGAGGAGAGGGCCAGATCTGGAGGGCAGACCGATAGGAAGAGGCATTGATTTGCATCCAACCTCCCCTTCAGCCCTGCTATGTCTCCCCAGCATGGAAATCTCCCTGTTTCCCACTGTCCTTCCTGCTGTAAGCTTGGGAAGCTTTTGGGGTGCGATGGAGGCCCAGAGAGATCTGGCTATTCCTGATGGCTGGTCCCTCTTACAGAGCACTTTGCAGAAGGGCAATGGCTGAGGAAGGGTACCAGCCCTTCTTCTCCCCTCCCAAAGTCAAAAATACCCGTGTTGGAGCGGGGACGTGCTGGGGGTTATGCAGCAGGTGAAGGCAGACCTGCGAGCCAGGCAGAGGTCACTCGCAAGGTCCAATCTCTTCCCCCGGCACAGGCTGCACCACCAGCAGGATCCCTATCACACGCTAATATTGGATTATGATCGTGAGACTCCACAATGTCACACTGATAAGGGCGAGGTTTTTCCCTGTACAAGCCTGTTTCATTTTAACACGTAGGTATGTCAAGTGAAGGGAATATTTTCCCTTCTGCATCAGACTCCAACTTCGCCGAGGTCGGTCACAGGAGCGTGTGTGCAAACGTCAGGGCTGGCAAGGAGTGAGGTTATGGGGTACAGGGTTCTTCAGAGGCTGTGGGGAAGGGAAGGTGCTGAGTGGGCAGCCTCTGATGGGAATGGAGTGCTGTGGGCCAAGAGGTGGTGAAGGAAAGGCTGGTGTTCATGAGCTGTGCTGGCAGAGCTGCCTGGCTCTGCGTTTCAGAGGTTACTGCAATGTTGCAAGGACAGTCAAATCATGAGGAGTTATCAGTTTTCCCAAGCTTATCCAACTAGTGTTTCTAGAGTAAGCTAGAAGAACTCCTTTTCTCTTACTTGCTTGGGTCCTTCTGACATGAGCAAAAGGTTGGCACAGCCTGGGAGGCTTTCTTACATCTCCATTTACCCTGTCCAACATTGGCCAATGTGAGGTGCTTCAAAGGCAGAGTTGGACCAAGAGGTCATGGTGGAAACAGCTTACTTTGTTAAACGAATGAGAAAGCCCTTTTGCAATCCGAGACAAAAATTTCCACCAGAAACTGATGTTGCTGAGGCAGAAATACTCTGGGGACTGAAAAACTTAATGCTGCTTCCACTTGAACATGGCTTCCTTGCAAAGTGCACCCCCAAACCGAGTAATCTTTGAGGAAAGAGGTGGGAGTCATTTGAAGGAGGAAAAATACAGCGGCAAAAAGCAACTTTGCAGCCCCCATTCTCTGGGGCTGGTTCCCACGCAGGCGATGCGATTGCCTTCTCCCTCCCTCCAAACCTAAGGGTCCCTGGGGGAGAAGATAAAGTGGTACTTGAGGAAGTGCACTGGCTTCCCTTGAGCTGAGCCCTAATTAATGAATTAAAATGCAGAAATGCATCACAGCTTGTTCCCTGGTCGTTCCTACAGAATAACTCCTTCAAAACCTCTGCCAGATCCATACGCATCCAAGTCAATACTGTACACCAAAATGTCAAAGTGGACAATAGCAACTAAAAATAGGCAAAGACAGGAATTTGCCTACAATATTTTTAAACTTGGAGGATGGCAAAACTATATATAGTCAATACAGAAAAATGGGTTTTGTTGCTTAAATGAGGAAAACAAAAGGTGTGGCTGTTTAGCTGGATAACTGGTTTGAGGTAGGTTTAATTTCAAAACCAGTAACCCTCTCTGGGCACTGCACCTTTCTGCACTTACCCCGGGGTTGTGCGTGGCCTTCCCGGGGTAGCTGAGGGGCAAGTACAGATCATACCGTAAAGACACTGGGGGGATTTTACCCCCTTCTCCTGTTCGCTATTTAGCTGAGTAGGGGAGAGGGGTGGAGGACAGGACTCTGATTGCAGGTGCAGTTTGGAAGCAGGACCATGCAGCAGCCGCTGCCTGGCTCTCTGGGCCATGGAACAACATGTAAGGTGGCTCCTGACTTCACCTTTTGCTCTCCACTTTGTGCTGGAAACCTGCTATCCACATTGCTCCTCAGAGGGACAAGGAGACCTGAGCAAGTCAAGGCTGCTGCTCCCTCTGCCGACTCCGGCTGAGAGCAAGAGGCTCAGCCCGGGGCGAGCGCCTGTTAGTCCCAGCTGGTACCTGTGCCTGACCCCACCGTGAGCATCTCCAAGGGTGGAAACCCCATTATCAGAAGAGCTGCTTTGGTAAATATTCAAAAGAGCAGTTTTGCCTTATATCAGAAGTAGATGAATAAACAGGAAATAGGGGGTTGAGCAACTGTTTCTTTTTTTTATGTATCTCTGTGACAAAGTATATGATTTTTATCAAAGAATATCTTAATGATAAAACATGCAGTTAGATCAAATCTTGAATCAAAGAAAACTTTGCCATTGAATTTAATGGGAACATGTTCAAGTCTGTAATCTGCAACTAGAGCTCTTTGCTTTTTTTCCTGCAGATCCCTTTAATCCTTTAGCAACCATGTGTATTTTCTAAAGAGGTTTTCTCTGTGTCCCAGGGGTATAAAATCACAATGGGAAAGAAGTGCTGCTTATAAACTGTGAGCAACTGCAATCTGCTTCCAGCTCTGTTGGTAACACCCTGTGGATATTTGCTTCTCAGAGATTAGAGGAACAAAGCAAGAAGAGAGCAGCGTTCCATTATGGTAGAGCATATAATATTGTGATTATTACTCATGCCCCTCCGTCTAATTAATCATTTTGTGTGTTATTTGAAGACAAACAGGGCCTTTGGTTCATTATCGCTTATACATACACAGAACTGGAGTCACTTCAGTGCTGTCAGACTTGGTTAATCCCTGCCTGGGTTTTGTACATGTCTGGGTATCTGAATCATGTACATGGCAAATGATCTACTAATATGTTTGCTCCACCAGTTTGTTCATATGGAGCCAAATATATGAAAGCATTCAAACTCCGGAAAGTGCAGATATGGTCCTAATGGACTTGACAAAGGCACGTAATGTTAAAGGTTGTGAAAAAAGGGGTTGCTGATGAAATGCTTTTTTTTCTTTCTTCTTTTAAAGTATTTGGTTTGGATTTCTTTTATTATTTATACTTTATCCTGCTCAGTGTTTTGAACTGGGAGGCAGGAAAGGGGATCAGGAAAACTCTGAACTCTATGAAAAGATAATTAGGGGGCAAAAACGTCAATTTAATCTAAAGCAGAGGAAAAGAGTGATTGCTGAAGATCAGTGTTTTGTGGTACCCAAGAATTGGGAGCCAGATTATGAGCCGCAGCTCAGCCAGTTACCAGAGTTACTGTGATGCTGCAGTGGTGGAATAAATCACAGCAGCCACCTGGTTATCCGGGTAGCTACAATGTGCAGTTATTCTGCCTGCCTGCTCCATCGAGGCAGCTGCCCTCATCCTGCCTCTTTGCATGGCAGCCTTTCTTATGCTGTCACTCTGAAAATCTGGGCCATGAATTTTAAAATTTAAAGAAGCTCCGCATACTTTTCTTCTCTGCTCATCTGTACGAGAACAGTCTGTTTTCAGGCTCTGCACTTGGAAAGTTATATTAAGACTGTAGCATTTTGATTACAAGTGATATAAAATGCAGTTTGCTTTATTTCCTAATTAATGACAGTACATAAGGCAACAGTAAACTCAATTGCTTCCAACAGCTTTTTATATTCACTCGGAGGCATTTTCAGAAATATGACTTGTGTACCCAGCAAAATCTTTCCTTGACCAGATGTAGAAGGAAAGCACTTTTATTGGCTCCATGATAATATCACTAAAAAGGAAACAAGCTATAAAAATAAAAAAAAACCCCACTACACTGAATTTGAAAGTTGCTAAACTGAAAGATACAGAAACAAATACAGAGAAGATAATAAGGCCTTTTACTGATAGTGGTGTCCTGTGTAAATAATGCAGCCACAGTGAATAAGTCCCTCTGCAATGAGACTCATTAGAAACATGTACATTGGCCCAGAGCAATTACTTTGATTGTTCCCCAGCTGTTTTTCACAACAAATGTCTGCAGACCCACCAAGGTTGCAGCCATTTTGCTCACCGCACGTCCTTGCAGATATACGGCCATACTGAAAACAGGTAAGTGCAATGAATTTCTGTTCAGGATCTTAGGTTCGTTGCTTTATAGACCAGCCTTCGGAAGAAGCACTAGCCCAGGACAGTAGATTAAACAAGACTGTTCAAACAGGTGGAAAACGAAGCACCCACTTCTGTAAGGAATGAGTATGGCCAAGGAATATATTGACCCATCGCTCTCTGGCGCATATATCTTGTCTTGGGTTTGCATCTGCAAAGGGGTGAGATGCTCTGGATTGCAATGAAGTTCATGTAGACCTTGCCTCCCTAAATGTCAAACCTGTTCACATATGAGTCTGTTTAATTCATGGGGTTTTTTGCTTGAAATTGAAGATAATGGAGTTTGCTACACGTTGACACACCAAGAGCACGGGGGTGAAGGGGGGATTGCCATATTCTGTCTTGGAGCTCCAGGTTGGAGAGTCACATGCGTCCATGGGGTCACATGGGCATCAGGAGTTCAACACCAAGGCAGGAAGCACCAAATAAGTTCAAAATTGTGCCTCATGCCACCCAGACACAACAGGAGGGGAAAAAAATGGAGCTGGGGAAATCTAAGAGTTTAGATGAAAGACATAGTGGTGGGTGGCTCAGATCCACCAGCTGTTGCTTATTGCTTAGCATCAAGTCATAGCCTGGGTGGTAAAGAGCTAATAAACAACTGGCATTGTTTTGAGAGGTTGCAACAGTGACAGTTGTTAGCTGTGGGATCACCTTCGATGGCCTCTTCAGCTGGCGTAGTGCCCTAAGAGAAAAGTTGCTGTCAACTAATCAGAAACACCACTGATCTCCTCAAGTGATCTTACTGGAAAATAAGAACTACACAGTGTTATGTGCAGAACAACAGGACAGGCTGTGTGGCTCATTTAAATAAGAGAGCTATAAAATTCAGGTGTTGGCCATGCAAACAGCTTTACTAAAGGAAAATTGAAATATTTGGAGTTGTCACCCTTCTTAGGCAAAAACCCATCACCCTGCCTTGCAGAGATATAGCAGAAGTACCCACACTGCAAACCACATTTCTCCTGTGGTAGCTGCAAGAAGTCTAGAGAAGCGTTTGGCTGAAAGGCAGGAATGAAAGCTAAATTTCCGAAGGTAAATTTTCTTCCCCCCGCCCCGGTTTTAAATATTTTGACTGGGGAAGGTCTAATGAAAGGACAAAATGAATGAGCATGGGAGACTACGGCCTTCGGCAGCATGATAGAAGTGTAAGGTAATAATAAAAGTAAGCTGAAAGCTAGTCAGAGTGAAAATACATACACTGAGGACACTTTTGCCTTTGTACTTATACTGTACATCAGTAGTCTGAAGGTAAGGGTGTGGGTAAATAATACCCAACAAGCAGAAAGACTAAAACTGACTTGGAGCGATAAAATTTCATGGCAGCATGGGGAAAGATAGGCAGTGAGAGTCAAAACTGAGCACGATGGTCAAGTGGGTTTGTATATCAGTGTTCCTAAATGACAATAACCCCCATTTCTTTCTTCTTGGTGTCTCCAGTTTCCTCTTCTCTATGCAAGTTTTACAGAAGGGTTGGACAAAGCCAGCCCAAAGCCTTTCTATCGCAGAAGCAGGGCAGTGGCTGAATGTCCGGCTTCTGAAGGCAGCTCTTACTTTGTCATGACCATCCTGCTGTGGCAATGGAAAGAAGGTCAACTCCTTTGGCAAGACTGGAAAATGGGACCCCAGGAACAGGAAGGCATAAAAACATATATAGAGAAAATTGAAGGGAAAGCGAAGAGCCTCCTAGTGTTTCCTGAGATCCCCTTCCTTTGCAACGGTGCAATCCTTGCAAATGAATCAGAACGCATGTTTGCTCAAAAGAGTTAATCTTTATTAACAGCCCCAGGATGCCCTTCAGCTGGTGTACAACCTGGTTCAAAGGTTTTCAAGAAAAACAACATACCATAAACCAAAGGGCAACACTAATTGGAAGCAATGTAATTTCTCTGAAAACAGCAATACCTTTCTGTGGGTTAATAACCGGAAATTAAATTTCATGTATGTTAGCATAACCCATCATAAAGCACCAGGTGAATAAGGGGGCACAGGCAATAAGGACAAGGGTTCGGAGCACACACAGTCACTGTCCTACAGCAACCCCTATTCCTTGGTCAGAGTCAGTATTGCCAAAGGATTAGTCTTCAGCTGTGGTCCCCCTGATTGAAGGAAACGGTTTGCACAATGTGGCTCCTGTTGCTGCTTTGGTGATGGAATAAGGGTAGTGGAATGAGGAGGGACATAAATTCAGCTGTGCCCAGAAGCAGCATTGCTCTGGTCGTGTCCTGGCATGTGGAGCTGGGGCAGCAGCAAAGGGTTGCTGTGACTTCTCCCTCCAGTTTGGTGTTCCCCCAATCCAATGCTCCCAGGTCACTGGTGCTTCAGATGACCTTGCCTTCTGCACTGGATACACAAAGGAAAGACTAGTCTTAAAAAATGAATAGAGTTTCAATGTTAAAATGTCATGAAATGAGAGTTGGGTACAAATGCATGCTGGGATTGAGTTTGCTGATGATGGCATTGCCTGAAATGGAAACTCAGCTAATATTTGGACTGTGGGGTGTGTGTCTTTTATAAGGAAACAGCTTAATCTGGAAAAGGAGGCAGAAACACAAGGTCAGATCCTCTCTCCTCTGCCCTCATTTCCTCTTCTGGCTGTGCTGGCTGCCCAGACACTGCAGAGTCGTCAAGAGGCTGATGTCTCTTGGACTTGTCCCCGGGATGTCTCTCACCAGAGATTCCTGCAGTATGAACCCGCAAGCCAGGGTGTACTGGTAGCTGCGAGGGGTAGGCGTTGGGCAGGGATGCCAGAGCACCTGTAGTTCAGTGACATCTTGCAGGCAGAATGGTCCTGAGGAGATGGATCCTGCCCAGAAGTTGTCCTGACCCTGCACAATATAATGAAGTCATCTGCTGGTCAAGCCAGGCTGATGACAGCATTTAGTTGAAGATACCACTGTGGACCATCTGCTTTCCTGGGAGCCCGGTCATAAATAAACAGAGATGTGGCCTCGGGCATTTATTGGGTCTCTGATGGCACTCCCTCCTCCTGGAAAGCCCACACCTCTGCTTCTTAACACACTAGAGAAATGTTTGCTGTTATTTGCTTTATTTCCAGCTCTTGATGGTTAAGCTGAAGGATGGGAAAGCCTGAAAGCCAACATACATCTGGGCAAGAGAAAAAGCTCTCCATCTACAACATGGGCTGCAGAAAGGATGGTGACAACTAAGCAGCCCCAAGGAGCGACGGCTCTTTGTGGCTGCAAACCCTGAGCTCTGCTCATAGCAAGCTGCTGCTGCTCGGGGTCTATTTTATTTTTGCCTGTCACTGTGTTCACGAGACTTTTTGTCTGTAGGTCTCTCTCCCACTGAACCCATCCATCACTGGCGCTGACAGAGGTTCCTGCTGCCCGAAACAGCCAGGAAGACTCGGTGGAGCCAGAACCTCAGGGGTCAAGTCCAGGTTGTCGTGTCTGAGCAAATGCTGCTCAGGATACGCGCAGCCTGACATGTTTGGAAGGCAGCGGAGGACCAAGAGGGAGGAGAAGGAAGGATAGGATGTAATCTTTCATCCTGCGAGCAAGCATGCGGGATGGGAATATTTCTTTTTGCTGCTGCCAGGGGTCTGGCCTCAAGTGGGTGGAGGGAGTCCCCAGCCTGGGCAGAGAGCAGCCACTGTCTCTGCAGCCCTGGCACCACTCTCCTGAGAATCTGCTCACCATTTTTGGCTGCAGGAAAAACATAAAGGCAGAAAATGTCGGGGACATTGTGCTGAACTCAGTGATGCTTCTTATGTGGATGAACATCTACAGGCACAAATGCACCACGGTCATGGACCAGTGCAGATGTGCGAGCTGAGGAGGAAGGCTGTATGCATGGCATCGAACTGATGGACACAGGCATGAGCTCAGGGTACCCCAGGGCAGCTGCCTCCCAGTTCACCCCATAAAGCACGTGATGGATGCACTGGGCTTCCTTCTTCTGCAGGGTACCACCACCATCTTCCTCTTTGCTCTCACCAGCAACCCCAGCAGCACCAGTAGTGTAACTAATATGTGCAGCTGGTTTTACCCAGAGCTATTGCCCAAAACTCCCTGCACCACGTCCCCCAGTACTCCCAGTGCCAATGCTCAACTGGTCCAGGCTGACAGCCCTTATTCACCTGCCAGTCTCACCCACAAAATGTCATGTCTCCCTCGTGGGTTGCTAGCATTGCCCTGGGGCTGAGCCCCCAGCACATGACTGCTCCCATGTGCTATCCCAGCTAACAGGGACCGTGGCATGCCACAGCCCACCTCAGCACCCCCACGTTATATCAGGCAAACCCCATAAAGTGACCCTTACTCACTCAACGCACTGGGATGATGGCCCCAGAGATGGGCACCCACTGAGCTGCCCTCAGGCAGGCACCGGGGATCCCCTACTGAGCAGTGACAGCGCATACCCTGGTCATAACTCACTCCCAAATTGCACTTTATTCGGTCCCGTCTCCCTGGAAGAATGCTTTACCCCCTGCCGTATCCTCCTCAGCAGCCGCAGGGCTGCCTCCTGCCCCGGGAGCAGCCCTAGCCAGCGCGCACAGAGGAGCGAGCATCCAGTCACATTCACATTGTTTCAACACATTTACTTAATTAGTTTATCAAGAAATGTGTTTGGCCTTGTCTGATACTCGGGAAATGCTGTCTGTCATTTGCAGGCATCCTGCGGGGCCCTGGGGAGCTGACAGATCCTGGCTCCTTCCTATCTTTCCTTAACTCCATTTGCCAGGCCTATTTCCCATTATTCTTTTTTTTCCATGCAGCACTCCCTCACCATTTTGGGATTAAAGTAATAGGTAACAAAATTGTGCCTAAAAGAAGACCATGGCAGGTAGAGGAACAACATGAGTAAGGACTGGGAAGAGTATCTGGAAAAATGTTAAATCAATGAAAGCGTAGGCACTTGAAATATTTTTTATACCCCTCCAGCTAAATTCTCTGCAGATTGGACCCACTTCATAGAAGTGATGATGAATGAAAAATGACTAATTATGCATAAAATATTCATTCTGCCCTTCCCTATGCAGAGCAGGGGATGCTCCATCAATGCTGTGTGGCCCAAATGAGAGGTGGGCACTATTCACATCCACCCCGGGCTGTAGCATGTCCATCAGCCACTGCCCAAAGCTTTCCTTTGCAATCATCTCCATCTAACAAAGCCTGTTTCAATGAGGATGGGCTGGATCCGGATAGCACGTCTTTAAGAGCAAGCAGGATGCCTCCCAGCCCTGCCTGGAGGGGCTGGGCTATATAAGGGAGGTTATTTGGGTGCTTGGGTGCTGGTGGAGAGGGGAGGTGAAGGCACTGTTGGTCCCAGGTGGGCTCAAGTAAGCAGCAGCCACCCTTGATGATGCAGCATTTACCCCCATGTGAGTACTTGCTGCTCTCCTGGTGTGCAGCAAATGAGGTTCAAAGTCCAAGCAAGCCCAGGATAAGTGAGAGCCATGGACCCACTCCTGCCTGGGGCCCCTGCAGACACCCTCTGTGTTAAATTGTATGTTGTCTCAGGGATGCTGCTTCAGGGTCTGAAGTAATCTTGGCTTCTGCCAGAGGTGCTTCATTCATCAGTGGAGAAGCTTGACATCTTCTCCCGTCATGGGGCTTGGATCTGAGACCTCTCTGGTCCTGTTCCCAAACTGCTGGCGAGGACATGCCACGTACAGGGTTTCTGTGCTCAAGTTTGGCAGGACATGGCCCAGGGAAGCCCACCTATTCAGCCTCACCTGCAGCTGTTTATCTGTATATGGGATCACTGGGGTAATGCAGGCAGTCCTGGCTGCTTTATTAGCTAAAAATCAGCTTTGCTATGATAACAGCTGAGCGTTTTCAAGGGATTATTTCTGTCCTAACACTTCCCATGTGTCCTGGTGACAGTCTTGGGTATCTCATTTTGTTTCCTCTTGCTTTGTAATCAGCTTCCACTAAGTTCAGTTCATAATGTGGGGGTTTTTTGGTGGGTAAAACATAATCACAGGGCTCTCATTGGTTCTCCTCTCAAAGCCATGTTAAGGGCCAGCTAGCACATAGTGAGGAAGGCAGCACTTGTGGGTACTAACCTACTGCATCTGGTCTTCTGGTCTAACTAACAGCCAGTTAATTACTGGTTGGCAAAGTCCCATGGTGTCCTAACTGATGTTTCATGGGCTTAATGTCTCTTGTTCAACTCCATTTATGTCTCAGACCCAATGAGCTGGAGTCAGACTTGCGATGCTTACACAGCAGTCAGCTTGTTACCTGGCATTGGTACCGCGAGAACAACCTGCTGCTCTGGGCAAGGCTGGGGCAAAAGGGGTCTGAAGAAGGTGACTCAAAAACCAGTTTTCGATTTGGTGGGCTTGGTGCGGATATGTCTATTCTGAAATGAAAACCTAAAGATGAGATTTAGCTCATGCAAGCTGCAGGAAAAAAACCAATACTATGGCTTTTTCCTCCTGAAAGTCATCCTTCTTTGTTAAGTTAAACAAAAATAGCTCAGGTGGGGAAAAAACCCATATTATGTTCAATGCCTGGAAGAAGAACACAGGAGGCATTTTCAGACTAGTCCTCTCTTCCTAAACAATATTTCCCCTAGAGGAGTCCAAGTTTACCTGTGTAGGCATGCCGTGCTATAGCATCAGAGACCTGTCAGCCATCACATAACAAGTCACGTTTTGGTGTCCATGCAGGCAGGTTGCTGCTCCAGCACAGCCAGCACCAGGGAAAGGCAGGGGAGCTCGGCATAGACCTACAGCTACAACACGGATGTTCCAAAAAGCCTGTGAGTACTTCTGATGATCCCAAAGGCGTTTTCCTTATCTTTACATGATTACTCAGAGCTCAGGTGTGTGGCTGAACCTAAACAAGCCACTGCAGTATCTCCTGAACAGCAGCAAAGGTCTGGGTGTGCTGTCAGCCCAATGCTAATGCTAAGTGCCTGCACACCGCTGGTGGGGTGGAGAAAAAAACCCATCTTTAACTGCCACTGTTAAATTCTTGTTTGCACTAATGGGACGGCTGTGTGATAACTCAATGTGTAATGGCAGCTCCGTTGTCCTCAGTGTGTCTAATCCCCCCTGCTCATGTTGAAATTTGTGCATTGCGATTGTGCAACCCTGCTTGCATCTGTAAGCTAGAACTGTGGTTTATCCCCTCTGTCCTAAATCAGACAGGAAATACTGTAACTCATCCATCTGGAAAGTGATGTCTTTCTCTTCCCTTAAGATTGATGTAATTCCACTTTCCCTTGTTGGGATTAGGAGAAGCATGCTTGGAGGCTTCCATTATCGTAGTGGAGGCAACGTGGGATGGAGAGAGGGCAGGCGGTGTTGAGTGATCTTTGCCAGGTACCCAGCTGGCATTGCCAAAGCACGCGGGGCTTTCCTCCGAACGCTTCCACCACAGGAGTAACATGTCTTCTGCTGCCAAGGGTACGGGAATGTCACTTAACTTGGGGAAAGCACGGCATTGCAGTATGACAGCCACTTCACCAATCAGTCCAGCAACGCTCTGTAAAAACAAAAGGTTGTGTGCTCTGTGCCAGAAGGACTATCTTTACTCACAGTGGAATACATCAGATGTCTGGCAATTTCAGGGAGCCTTTCTCAATAAAAACATGAGGAAATGGGAGTCATGAGTTACACAGCAGTGTCCTTTATAGTTCAAGGCATGTTGGCTAAATATATGTCACATTCCTATAGCTCTTCTTAGGATAAATGTTGTACAAGCTACGTCCAAAGTCTTCTTTCCTCCCCCATCAAAAGCCCCTTCTAGATCCAAAGCTATCTGAGCCACTTACATCCTGGATTTCTTTTGTTTTGTTTTTTTAGCAAATGAATAAAGGTGGGTGCTTGTTTCTCAGATGTCACTTAAAATATAACACCATTCATTTGACCTACTTCTATGTTCTTCTCTCCCTATCACAATATCCTTTAAAAACCATGACATAGGACAAGGGAATCTTGTTTCCGTTTTATCAGTAGAAAGTTTGTGTGTTCTTTGTCCAAAATTGCAGAACAAGCATATTGGGGGTGGAAATGGAGAGGCACTGAAGAAACACTAGCTCTTGGTCACAGGTCTTTAGAAAAATAAGTTAACAGTTGGAGCAAGTTGGTGCTTCCACTGTCCAAAAAAAGATGGAAAGTAACATGAAAGCAGCACTAAACTTCCCTATAGATCTAAGACCAACATGTTAGCTCTCTGAGTAGCTGCATAGTTCTGAATAGAGCTCCTCTTTATGTAGAGGGACTTGGTTCTCACTAGAAGAAGTTCAGTGCATATTGTCCAATCTAACTCCCGCTGCAGTCTTTTCATTGAGCTGAGTGAAATTTAGACTGGTCTAAGTACTATTTAAGCACTTGCTTAAATTCAGGATACAGTCTAATTCCATCCAGGGCTCTGCTGTGCTGTAAGCAATGCGTGAAGAGTAAATGCTGGTGTCCTTGAAAGGGTGACCAGAGCTCTCTGCTTGTGCACTCACAAGTCCTGAAGACCTCTGCACACCATGCCCGTGTTGCTGATTTCTTACTGACTAGTCATGGTCCCCTGTCCTAGAGGGAAGGCCTTTAGATATCTAAGCTCAGTTCTCTTCTGGAGTGGCCGGTAATGTCACTCTTGTTCCCACGGGCTGGGAGAATGCAGCTTTCACAGATGCATCCTAAGCTATATTTGAAGGAGTCCTTTCCTTTACTGAAGGTCCATGCCTGCATCTCAGTAACAATGGTGTGGTGTCCACAAGGCCATGCTGGCCTGCTAAACATCACACAAATACAGCGTGAGTCACTTGCCAGCACTAACACTCAATATAAATACTCATTGCTGAAGAATAAATAACCCCTTTCCTTAGAAAGGGTCCTAAGATTTGTTAGGTGGCACGTGAGTTAAGAACACAAGAACCTCTCCCCAAGGCTGTGAATATGAGCTTAATTAAGTATGTAACTAAGTGACAGTATGCATATAACATATATATGACTCGGAAACATAAAGTTCTTACTTATCCCTTCCTATATTCCCTCCAAATGGCTTAGGGAGACCACCTGGATAGCGTTACTTGCTGAAGTACCAGAAAGCACATAAGCATATATCAACCTCATTCCTAACTCTGCTAAGCAAGTGCGTGAAGGACAGTTAATTAAAATACTTCAGAGAATCTAGTAATCCAGACTGGGATTAAGAAAGAAGCATCCGTCTGCCACCACTGCTGTGCTGGAAGGGCTGTTTGTTGCTAACTATATTCCAGATTTCCCAAGGCTGTCATACCATCAAACAGCGCCGTGATCTGTGATTCTTTATTCCTAGATAAAGATGTGAACTCCCGGCTCTTGTCACAGATAACAGCACAAAGCATTACAACGACAATACAAAGACTTAAAACTCAGCTTCAAATACGCAGCCATTTGTTACTGTCTTCAGTGCAGCTGCTGATCCAGGCTGCTGCAGATTGTTCACAACTGGAAGAACTGAGCTGTGAGAGCTCATCTCTATGTCCTCTGGCTTCTTACGGGTTTTTATCCCTCTGCATTGCTGGGCCAGTGCCTCTGTACGTGCCATCAGCCGCTGTGGGGCTGCTAAGGGCTGGTTACAAAGTGAGGATGTGTAGCCTTGCGGTTCTTCATCCATTTCGTAAATCCCAAAAGTACCTGGCACGCAGCAGGCATGCTGCATTTCTCAGCTGTGGCCCCACGGGCATCCTTCCTGGCAGCAGGTACCTCATTGCTGCCGTTCAACTCTTTAAGTGCCAGCACAGCAGGAGTGGGTGCAGATCAGGGGCTTTGTGCTGCTAGGACCAGGATCTGGCCCCGTGGGTTTCTCTCCTGTTGCGTTGAAGGTTGAGAGTTGAGATCTCATTTTTCTGTTACAAGTGTCCACTGGAAACCTGTAACTCTGGTTGACTTGCTACGTCATAGGTAAGTTCTCCAAAAAAGCCTGCTTTTATGTGAAAATCTGTTCTGAAATGATAAGTTGTTCAGTGAAGACACATCCAGAGTCTTCCATTTACAACGGCAATGAGTATGGAGTCATTAAAAATTATCTTTAGAGAGTATACAGCAAGAGCTACATCTTCTGAAGGTGGTGTCGTTCCTTCAAGTAGAGTTGCACCAACTCTGGACTGAGGTAGCCGATTTTGGGGGACTATCTGAATTACTGATGATGTATTTCATTGCCTGCTTAGAGCTAGAAAAGCCCCTTGTACATCTGTCCCTGGTAGAAAACACTTAAAAAAATAATTCTCTGCTCTGCTGTGTTGCAAATGACGTTTTCCATGGAGATGGAGGCTGGTACTATGGTGGTCTCCAGCATCCTCCTTTTGCTCAGCCCACCGCCGGTGCTCGCGACCAGGCAGGGACCGGCAGCGCCTGCCCGAGGCAGGGCTGGAATTGGGATCCCTGGTGCGGGGCCGCGGCCGGGCTCCCATTGTTCCCGGCCTGCCAGACAAAGGGTTAAGTAAATGTTTGGAGAAGATAAGGTGCCCTGTTGACAAGCAGCAGGCTCCAGCGGTCTCAGCAGGATCTCTCCAGCCGTGATAAATGGGAAGGTTTTCAAAGTGGGATCAGCAGACGCCACAGAGAGGGCGGTTGCTGATGCCATGATTGGCAACTGGGAAGGAATCTGAAGGTGTTTAATGATCCCACACTCTGCCGCAGCTTTTTTAAAGACTCTGTGTCTAGCCAGAGGAAAATCCTCTATCAGCCGCAGAGGCTCGCACTCCCGGCTCTTTTTTGTTGTTGTTGCTTTTTTTTTTCCCCACTAAAACATGGGAACATCCACTGAAAGGATCCTGATAAGGACCCTCTGGGATTCCTCATCCTCTCAGATCAGTTTTGTCCCTTTTAATTTTCCCTTTGAAGTGTCCTGCGCATAGTAGGTGGACTGTTTTGTTTGGCTAACTTTAGTCAGGAGCTGTGTTTTTGGGGAAAAAGTGTGTATTAAACTAATAAGCTGGTTTTTTCTTCTCTGCATAGCTGTATTATTCCAATTACTGACTTGCCATTCTTTTGCTATAGTAAATACATAATCAAATGACACCAAGGGTAAAATCCTCAGAAAGATTTGAATCCCTGATGTTATATTATTGGGTATGCAGGAGACCATTAAAGAGTTTTCCTCCTTCTGTAAATAGAGCCCAAAAGATGTTTGTTGGGCTGAACGCCAAATACTTTTTTCCAGATAGATGAAATATTTTCTGTCCTCATCTCTGGCCAAAAGCTGCCCTGGATGCTAGGAAAAGCTGCGGTGGTGGTGTGGGAAATAGGGTAGAGCAGTCAGGTCTGTGAGGATGAAGCTTTGCCGTGTGCGTTCATGGGCTGCCTCTCAAATCAGGATTTTAGACAGTCGTATTCCCCACAGAGTGAGAAATGGCTATAAAATGCTGCCTGGTCCAATCTACACCTGATTTACACCAAGAGGAGTGAGCTGGCTGGGAAAGCTGCTGGATAAAAGGGATCCAGGCACAGGGCAGGAGCTCATCTGTTGGGCCAACCTCATCCTGGAAGGACTGGGATGGGTGGACGAGTCTTTTTTGGGGGAGAAATCAGCCCGGCTGGTGCTGCTGCAGTTGAGCCGGGTGGGCTGGAGGGAGCGAGGGATGGGAGGCTGCTCCACCAGGCAAAGATGAAAGGAGCCGGGTATAACCCAGCAAAGGGCCAAATAAGTCGGGACATGAAAAGCAGTGGAAAGTATCTGAAGAATGTAAACACCAAGGTGGAAGAGGAATTATTTAGCATGTTATGGGCTTGGAACTAGGTGCGAGGGGATGAAACAACAAGGAAAGCTCACCCTTGCTAACGGGGAAGCCTTGCTAGCAGCTAAGTCTGAAGATGAAAACAAAAGAAGAGGTTTCAGCAGAGCAACTGTAGAAGTCTCCTTGTCTGGAGATGGGAGGTTGCTGGGGCAGGGTGGCAATTGGAGCCGCTCGCTTACGGCGCACATCAGTGCTTTCTGCCACGCCGCCTCCT
This sequence comes from Fregata magnificens, assembly GCA_013389945.1. NCBI lineage: Eukaryota > Metazoa > Chordata > Aves > Suliformes > Fregatidae > Fregata > Fregata magnificens. The sequence goes on along the minus strand of WAAD01034290.1, from coordinate 237,375 downwards.
CCTCCAGCCACGCCGGGGCCGAGCCCGGGCTGCGAGCCAAGGGGGGTCACGCTGAGCACAAATAGGATTTAGTGATCGTAAGAGGGGAATGCGAAATGCCCAAAGGAATTTTGATTGAAATTTTATAACTTAAAGAAAAATCTTTTGCAGATAAATCAGGAGGTGGTTTAATAAACAGTTGGAGAGATTAGTATTGAAACAAATCCCAGTTAAGTCTCAGCAGAGGAGCGGGTAAGGGAAGACCACTGCAGCTAAAGGACGTCAGGGGTATTACAGGCACTAAACAGAAGGCTTTCCAAAAATATAAACAATCTGGGGAGGGGGCAGATTGGGAAACCTGTAAAAATAAGCAGAACCACATTAAAAGGCTAAACAGTGGAGCAAAATCAAATATTGAACATGGGGCTGTGAGGGAGCTTTCAGCTCATGGTGTTGGGCAGATCTGTCCTATCCAGGCAGGATCCAAGGCCAGGTCCCCAGGGGTGCGTGGGGCTTGGGCGGCACAGCCCGTGCCATGGTGGGGCCCTGGAGAGACGTGGCAGCCTGTGGCCACAGTGACCAGCATCCTCCTCCAGAGATCAGACACGAGATAGCAGGGGGAAATATCCCTTTAATGAGTATCCTAAATGCATTAGACACTAAGCAGATGTCTTCCACCCAAGATTTCCTAATATCTGAAGTAATAAAAGGGACCTGTATCTAAAAGACCGCGTAGCAAAGCCCTGAAGATCTGCAGGACATGGGGATCCAAGAATAGATGAAGGATCTGGCAGAGAGTGCATGCAAGTGATTTACACGAAGCAAAAGCTGGGCCAGCAAAGTCTTGCTGTAACCAACAAGCTACAAGACCAGGAATGGGTCTGCAGCGATCTTATCTGTCGGGACAAAAATCAAACCCATTTCCATTACAGAAATCTGTACGTTGGTCAATAATGTCACTAAGAAAAGGAGAGGGGGTGGAAGTAGGGATCTTTCATTTGGGAAATAAATTGAAGCCAGAGTCTAAAAAAAGCATGTAATATGTCTTCAGCCCCGCATCCCACTTTCTTCAGGGCACCTATGGAAGAGCAGGCACTCCGCTCCCTGCCCAGGCTCCGAGTCTCCTGCCTGCCTGCAATGAAGCCACAGTGATTCCCAGGTGGACTCACCAGGAGCTTCAGTTCAGAGCCATCCATCGGGCACATTTGACTCCCCGGATACCCATTACCAGCATCTCTGTACCACATCACTTGCATCAGCGTGGGCAGACCCTGTAATGAGAGTTGCCATGCAAGAGGGTCCGTAAGGAGCAGGAGCTCCTCAGCCAGGGTGGTGGAGGGAGCTGGGCACTGATGCTGAAGGCACAGGAAGGTTTCCATGGGTGATGTCCGGCAGAGGAGCAGGGTGTCCAGCTGGAGCTGGTGGCATCCTTAGGTATCACCGTTACATCTGCCAGGACCCATGCAGACAAAGCCGCGTTGGTCCATCCAGCTCATCTTTTGGCAATCAACTTTGTAACCGTGCCACCTGGACTCGAGCAACCAGCCCTACTCCAAAACACTCAGCCCTGAAGGAGGATCTGGGTGATCCACGGTCCTTTCAAAGCAAGAGGTACTTCGGCCACCAGCAAAAGTAATGGGAGATGTCCTGCCCTTGGGCGATGTGACTCCTGCTGAGTGGAAACTGAGGCACGGGCAGGAGGAGACTGCGGAGAGTGAGGGAGCTGAAACCAGGAGGAGGTGGTGCCTCCATCCTGGTCCTCTGGCCGATGCTCCCCATCGGCAGCGCAGTGACAGACCCCGTAGGTGTTCATTGAGGGCTTATTTTTAATCACCTTTCCACTGGCTTTTTGCAACGCCCCGTTCACACTTGCTCTGTGAAAAAGGATGTCAGAGCAGATTAACAGCTGGTTCCTGCCTGCTCCAACAGCTCTGACAATGCGTCCCTTCTTCTCAAGGTGACAGGAACATGCAGCTGCCTAATGGGTACAGAAGTGTCTATTCTTTCCCAGTGACATTTATTGTGAAATATCTGAGTGGGACTGAGAGACATGCAAGGCTTTCCCTTCCTTATCAGGCGACCCTGGTCAGTGTCCTGCTGTCAAGGACTAAAGTAATTTATGTCAGAGCTGCAAGTGTTTACTTATCTGCCCCAGCGCCCAGCTCGGCCGAAAGCAGCCAGACTGGCTCCGGTGGGGCTCACCAGCCTTTTCCTGCCGGTGGGAAAAACTGGGTGCCGGCCCCATCCCAGCCAGCCAGGGCAGTGCCGCAGGGAAAGAGGGTGGAGAGGTGAAGCGGGGCAGCTGAAAACCTTCCTTCAGCTCCGGTGTGGGGAGAGGGCAGCAGCACAGATGCAAGAAGCAGGGCTGTGCTGGCAAGAAGTGACATCCCAGGGCAGAAGGGGCTAAAGCAAAGCCCGAGCAGCGGCACGGGTCATCTGCACAGGCGGCACAGGCTTGAATTTAAAGAGGGTTTTGCTGGGCAGAGGGGAGCAGCGTCCAGCCGGCGGAGGCTGCAGCAGGTCCCTGCCGTGGTTTCCCTGGGCATCACACCTGGGAGCCTGCAGAAAGCGCTGGGGAAGGGCGGGAGATCTGCTCAACAGCTTCATACCCTCCTGGTTTCTCATCTTATGGACCTCTGGGGTTTTACTGAGTGGGGGTTTGTAAGGGCAGAGGGGCACCAGGAAGGCAGAGCTGTTCAGGGCACAGGAGCAGCCCAATACGGGGGACCCATGGCTCCGTAGCAGCTTGGCAAGATCATCCGAAAACGCCATGAGCCTTGCGGGTGGCTTTAAAGGACTTCTCTAGTGCTTCTGTCTTGTGTCATGACAAAAACCGGAGCTTTTAGTGCATCTGGCCCTGAGACTCTACAACTTTCCCTTAGATTCAGTTCCAAAACTCCCTAGTTTTATAAAGCAGCATGATTATCCCGGCGGTCCTCCCCCCACGCTGGCCACCATCTGTTATCCCAAACAGGGGGGCAACTTTCATCTTGTCTGGAATCGCACATCCTTCACGGCACAGGAGAGATGAGCATGGGCCTGATAGCTCTGCTCCCACGGGTGACCCCTTCCTGATGTATGTGCCCAGAGATAAATATTAAGCGGTGGTAGTTTCCTCTCCAAAGCTCACAAGCTCTTGCTGTCGGGCCGGGAAACCTTTAACTAGTTGGGATGTTGCGAACAATAGATTAAAGGAGACGGACTATCTCTTGCTAAATGAGCTGTTATTCTAAATTAGCTTCTTTTCTTTTTTTTTTTTCCCAATCCAGGGCACTCCTCAGAAAAAAATATTCCACTGATATTGTGTTTCTCTTAACAAATATTTTTCTGAGCTGTCTGCTCTCCCCACCCAACGGGGCATGATCAAAGGGCCGGTCCTGCGCCCGAGGGGAGCTGTGAGTGCTTGGGGTGGCTGCAGGCCCCGGTGCTGTGCCCCCATCCCTGCCCAGTGGCACTGGCTCGAGCCCTAAGGGACCCCACGTGTGACCCCGTGCTGTGATATTGCAGCAATGCAAAAATCCTCTGGAGACGCTCTTTGGGGAGCGAGTTGTGTGCCCATCATGGAGCCATTGGTCCCCTACGCTGCTCCCACTTGCAGACGTGTAGCAGCCTGGGAGAGATGGGTGCAGGAAGGAGGTTGCACCCTTTGGGCCACCACCACTTCCCTGTAAATCAGGCCAGACTCATTGCATGGCTCCCCAGTGACCCGTGTCCTAAAGGCAGCTCTTCAGCCCCAGGCTGCCTGATTTTGTGCTGGTGTGGGGACTGGGCAGGGCTGTGGGACATGCTCACCCCAGGAGCGATGCCAGAGGGACGGCAGAGCGAGTGAGGCTAGAAATGGCTCCGCAAGGTGCCTTTCACCTGGGAGAAAAAAGCGCATCTGCAGCGGGCAAAGTGGGAGCCTGATGTCCGCTCAGCTTTTTTTTCAAATACCGGGAGATTTCTTAAGTGCAGTCTGATCCTATGAAGTGTAACGCCTCATATTTCTCGGTCGAAACCTGAAACACGGCAGACAATAACACACAGCCCCAGCGCTCGTCCCTCCGCTCTCTGACAGAGGCTCGTATGCAAAAGTACAAAAGCCTCGCTTAAAAAAATCAGATATTTATTATGCCTTTGATGTTCCATAAGAACAGTTGTGGCTTCTGCTTAGTCTCCGACGTCCAATTGACAATTGTTTATTAGTTTTAAAATAGCTGAAATTCATGTCAAACATTCCGCATGTTAGAAAAATGTTTATGAACTGTTATCATAGTTTATTTAACTGTGAATGTTTAGGAAACCAGCATAAAATATAATGGACCACACAAGGCTCCGAGCAGTGTAACAACGGTAGGCACTTTTTATGGACCATGGGGAAGAGCAATGCCACCTTCTGCCTCATGGAGAGTTCAGTTGCATAAAATGGTCTCTGAGTATGCTGTTATGGCATCGGGAGACCAAGAGAACAGGGTTTTGGTTTATTTCAAAGACATTCCTCCTAAAAAGTTTACTAGAGCAATGCTCACAATTGCAGTTTTTGCACAACGGGATTGGGCACAGGTTTTAAATCAAGGGAGGGAAGGATCTCTTCTTGTGAGCCGCGAAGGTTTGCTGATGGGCACTGAGTGCCCTGAGAGAGATTTCAGATGCAGGGCATTAATATTCATGCATCATGAATGGTTACACTACACAAGCATAATATACTCTGCATTAATATTTATGGTGTCCAAGATACTGCAAATTTGGCTTTATATTTGGGAAAAAGATGTCTTTCTAACAGGTTTGGATGAAATTTTAGTCCTTCTTTCTCCAGAGCTGTAATTTCCAGCCTGGGGGTGTGCTGGCAGCTGACCATGCAGCCAAACTCTCTTTGCATGGTCCTTTGTGTTCGACTGGGGCTGGGCAGGCAGCATCCTCCAGATGTGAGATACCTAATGCAATCTGTGCAAGCACTGCCCATCCTTTTCGGACCCTACTGCTCTGCACCTTTAAGAAACCAGAGGAGGTGCAGGTGAATATCTAGAAGACAAGTATTAAATCAGCAAATGATTGCAAGCTGGCTCAGGAACATCCCAGCGCCCTGACTCTGTTCAGGACCTGTGGATGTTAATGTCAGTGAAATATACAGTAGAACGATTCCTACAAGCGGTGACCGTCAACAGCTGCTTGCCATCAGTGGTTGCATACGGGAGATCAAATTTTAGAAATTCCCCATTTCTGTGAGCTTTCCCTTGAAACCTGTGGTTTTAGCAGCAGGACAGGGGAAGGAAATGCCGAGTGGTTCTTCCCAGCGGCTGACAGAGAAGTGGAACAATAGGAAGGGATATTTTAGTCATTGGGTTAAAATGCTTTTTTCCCCCTGATAAAAATGAACTCGTGGGTCTCTTGATTATTCCTGAGCCCAGATGAACCCAGGAAGACCGGCCACAGGTTCAGAGGTCTTTATTCTGCAAAGATGCTCTGATGCTGTGAGCTCTTCCTAGGACATTTCTCCAAGCCCAGAATGAAACAGAAACAATCCACACCCAGATTCATTGCTTTTGTCTCTAACATTTGAATTTGACAACAAAGTGTTGTTTCATTCATTGATTGTATTTTTGTCCATTGGCATACAAGTGGATCTGGTTTAAGTAGTTTTGCTTGCCTGTTGTTTTACAATAAGAAGTTACTTTGTGCCTGTATCTCCAGCCTCCAGGGCCTGATTCCATTCCCATTTAATAACAAATCCCACTGGTTTCTGTGGACGCAGAACAGATAGAAGGAAGGGTTGACACGGCGGGTTGGTGGGGACCCCGGCTCAGCACAGCATGGTCGCTGCCCTCAGTCACTGCCAGCACCACCAAAGGTACCAGCACTTTACTTCTACGCTCTTGCCATTCCCATCACATTCATCTGAACATTTTTTCCCCTCCAATCATAAAATTTCCACTTTTAATATTTTAAACTCTTATTTCTCATAAAACCTCCAAGTATGAAAATTTCTTTTAAAGAAATATACCATTAATGTATCTTTATGATGTGCAGCTGATGCTCACAGCATGGGCTATGACTTTTTTATGTTCCCTACTTGTCCTTGAGACATTTTATTTTGACACCATATCCTTACATTCTAAATTAAACCATATTTTTATTATCTGTTATATGCCGGTAGACAGCAGTGCCTTAAAGCTGTTATACAGCTCCTCATGTCCATCTCAGGGCACCTTCCCCTCTTCCTCCCCACTCCCCCCATCCCTCCACCTCTCAGAAAAAACATGGATCGAGTTATCCCCGCTGACAGCAATTTACAGTCCCCATTAACGGTCATATAAATTCCAGTGGATCAAGGAAGCTTGGAGTATATGATATTCAGGCACAGCTAATAGCTCTGGGCTAATTGCCATCTCGTGTTTCTGCTCTCCGAGCCCCACTGTTTATATCTTTGGTACAAGCAAGCGGTAAAACAAGTTTCCAGGTTCCCCAAGTCACCCAAGGAGGGCCGGGAGCTGCTGGCTCCAGTAGCAGGCGGAGGGCTGGAGGTGGCAGTCATTTCCCATATTTAATGCAAGCTGCTTCTACCGGGCTCTCCCGCTCCCGTTGGGAAACAGGGTCAGTCCGATGGTCCTTCTGCAAGAGCTGTATGGGAAAAAATAGAGTCAGCTTGGTGTTATTACAGTTATCATCATGGCTTGAGGGAACAGCGAGGGGCTGGTGGCTTCGGTTCACACTGGGGAAGTGCTGCGTCAGTCTATTAAATAACGTATATATAATCTATAATTTTTTTTTAATTGGTTAGAAAAAGCTTGATTAATAGGGATATTTATTGTGGAATCCTTGTTGGCTTGGAAAGCTGGATTAATAGGGATATTTAGTGTGAAATCTTTGCTGATAAATTAACACTCACATGTTAATGGTCAAAGGATTTTGAAAATCGGGACATTGCTCATGCTGCAGTGGAATGGCGTGGTGGTAGCAGCAAGGAAAGGTGTCCCCCTTCTTCCCTCAGCCTACGGCAGAGGGGTTGTTGGTGTAGGACCTGGAATGTATATGTGCTCTGAGCACTGCAGAACCAAAAGGAGCACATCTATGTGCATCCCATCACCGCAGCAGTGCTGGTGCTGGAGCCGCAGCTCCTACCTAGGGAACCTGCATCAGCATCCCCGGGAGAATCGTCCAAGTGATGCTGGATCAGGATCAGCATCGCCTCTCAGACTGTGTCAGCAATTTGCAAAGAGGTGGAGAGTTGTCACACAGGAGTGTCAGGGTTCGGTTTTGTATAGAGGGAAATGTTCATCAGGAGGATCCTGAACCTTTCCAGGGAAAACAGCCTCAGTTTGGGGGAAAATTCAGGTTATTTTTCACTTGTGCTTTTTCTCTTCCCAGTGATGCCAACCAAAGTTTATTCAAGGGGTGCAAAACTCAGCACCTTTATGACTTAAATCCTGCTCAAGTTTGTCATTTCACCACGGGTTTTTTTGTGGGGGGAGTCTGCTTTGTTGGAAAATAAATCCAGCGTAGAGGAAAATTCCAGGGGCTCTGGATTTTTCGAGGCAAGACCAATACTGCCCTAACAGCTAACTTCCAATCGAGTCTTTTTGATCCTGCTCACGCAGACAGCACCGCAGCAAAGTCTTCAGAGCAGGATGCAATCCCTGGGAAGGAGCCGCCCCACGGTTCCCCCAGCCCTGCGTGTGTGCCCGTGCTGCCCCACGCGCAGCCCGGCAGTGGGTCCCCAGGGGCAATCACCCCTTGGTGACGGTTTGCAATGGCTTTATGGGCGGTTGTACCTCTGCATTGGGGTACATGGTTCTGGGCACCCAAGGAAAGGGCATCGGGTGTAGTTACAAGTTTCCATGACCGATCTGACATCCAGCACGTTGGAGGTGATGGGGGCAGCTCCTCTTCTTGGGAAAAAAGGAATCAGCTGAGCGGGTTTGTGATGTACTCCATGCCAAGAAACAACTACTTTGTGTATTAAAGACAGGCAACTAACTGTCCAGAAAAGTACGGGCAGAGCTCTGCACTGGGCAGAGCAGGTAGGACACCGTGGACAAAAATGAGGAGCTATTAGCTGGCGGGGGGGCAGCTGTGAAAAGCCAATGTCCCCATTACTGTGCCTCGGGAGGAGACATTGTCCCAGCCCCCAGCGTGGCCATGCATCCCCCGGCAGGTGCCCCCTCCAGCTACCCCACGAGGGGTGAAGGGGTCCTGAGCATGACACGATGCTCAGGGCCGAGCACCCGCAGTGGAGACAGCGCAGCCTGTCCTCCTGCATCCCCACCCGCCTTTCCTCCGTGATTCATTGCAGTTTAATGCCTCTCCCCCATCTCTTGTTTGCTCCCTTGCAAGCCAAGAAAACCGGTTTTTGGGGTTTTTTTTTTGTAGGAAATGAAAACGAATCCTCTCCATCACACATATTTTTAATAAATTATTTGTGAGCTCACGCCTTTCATGTCAGTAGGGTCTGTCAGCGGTGTTTGCTCGCAATTGATTCATCCTGCCCCGTGCTAGGGCAGGATTTGATTATGGCACAATTAAGCCTGACAGGGTTATCAGATGACCTCTGGAAAAATTGTAAAGCACTTTCCATCTTTTGCAAGATAGATAGATAAAGTTTGAGGGGCTGCTTTGGTGCAACAGCTGAAAAATTCGGCTGGGGTGGGACTGCTGGAGGGGTGTCAAGGCATAAGGAAAAGGGCAGAAGTCCCATCTGCATCTGGAGTGGGTTGTGTTCATGCTGCCAGAGCGTGCTGGGGGATGGCATCCACTTTGCAGTCATTCGGGTCGTCTCATGCATACTGTGCCCTTAGCAAGGATGGAAACAAAGTGTGCTAAGCTTAAAAAAGTGCAATGCAAAGGCTGTTCAAACTGTGTGGCCCTAAAAGGCTGAGGGATGCAGCTGGCCACAGGATGGTGGTGTCACTGTGGGGGTAAAATGGGGCTTAAAAAATTAGCCCGTCATCAGCAATGTTTTCATAGTGCCGCTCCAGCGCTGCATGTCCAAACATCCCCACGTGCCTTCCAGCCCATGCACTCCCAAGGAGGGGATGGACCCGCTGGTCCCTGGTCCTTGCTGTTATTTTCAGGATGCCCGACAGCCCTCTGGCCAGCCGGCAGCAAGACGGCAGGGCTGGACGCTGCGCCTGGAGCCACGGCTGTTTACATTGCCCTATCCAGGGCTCCCCCATCAATCTGCGGTCCTGGCAAGTGCCGCTGGCTCTCTGTGGGGAGATGCCAAGGCTCGCTCCAGAAGCACCTCATTTATACAAGGGCCCCCAAATGTGGAGCCAGGGACCATGCTTGGGGCTGCCGACCAGCTACCTCAGACGGACATCACCCCCCCAACATCTGGGAACCTCTCTCTCTTTTGGGTGGCAAAAGTGGAAATGTGTGTGCGCCGGCTCCCAGGTCTCCTGCACCCAAAGAGAAGCTCCCCCATGCAAACCCCAGGGTGGTTGGTGGTGCCAGCCCTGGACCCCATTATCACGGCGTGCAGGGACCCAGCTGGCGTGGCACCCCAGTACCCAGCCTGGCTGGCACGCCGGGCTTCACATCCCCTCCTTCCTACACACCTTATATTCGTGTGTTTCTGACCGCTTTTCAGCACGGAAAGCGGGCCAAACCTATTAATATTGGGTAGAGGTTTCACCCTCCCACCCCAAACACACTCTCCCAAGCTGTGCCTCTCCTTCCTGGAATTCTCTGTTATCCCCAGCTATTTGCTGACTCGCTCGGTCCAGCAGCTTTCATCCTCCTCATCGCTCCTGAAACATTTGCTTTGACTATTTGTAGAGCTGACCTAACCCTCTTTCAATAATTTTCTTTTTTTTTTTTTTNTTTTTTTTTTTTTTTTTTTTAATTTGGGAAAAAAAATGTTTTTTCTGGTACAATTTTTCCAGAAATCAGCAGGGCTGAAATTCTCTTTATGTGAAATATTTGCATTTACGGAGAAATGGGACTCTGGGTGGGGGGAATGTGCCAGACTGTGAAGGATTTGCAAAATGTTACCATCGTGGCAGCCTGGCCATGGGTCTCTTCCAAGCCGCTGCTAAGGGACAGCAAGCCTGAAGCTCTTTGGCCAAACTTTGAGCCGCTTTCCACTAGCTCTGTTAAAACATGCATTGATTTTAGCCTTAAAAACTCCAGAAATGAAAGTAAAATAGCAGTTATGTGGGATTTGTTGGTGGGTTGGGTTGCTCTGAATGATACCCAGTTACAGTGAAGTGACTTCTATGCACCTACTTTTCCATTTTTTTATTATTTTGACTATTTGAATCACTATTACAATATCTCAGTATTATTTTGAACATGCAGATTTACACTTTCCAGCAAATACTCCCGTTCCACTCCGATGAAGTTCACGTGAGGGTTTTCACACTCAGGCTGCTTTTAGTAGCCCCTTTTCTCGGCCGTATCCTGCATCCCCACCCCAAACTGCGGTTCATGGCGGCGTCATAAATGCAACCAAAAATCCTGGCAGAGAAAATGGGTCATTTCCTCTTTTTTTCAGGGTTTGTTTTTTCAGGTTGGACTCTCGGTCTCCTTCTCGGAGAGGTCCAGCAGGAGGGAGCCCAGGTAGGCTGTCAGCCACAGAGGGCAGCTTGGCTGTCATCGGGAGAAGAGCTGTGGTGGGAATAAGGCAGAGAGCGGGGCCGTGCGGGACACAGCTCTCCTGGGCCGGGGAAGGGAGAAGCAGCAAAGCTGTGAACACCGAATGAATTCAGGTTTTCACTTTTGTGATTTTGCAGTAAACCTGAGTTCAGTAAATTGATTTTCATAGTAATAAAAGCTGAACACTCATAACCCCCAAAGCGATAAACATTTTACTGCTGTTTAGAATTTATATTTTATTTCTAGTCTTTTCCTTGGCTATGCCCCGAGGGGGAGCATTTTATGTGCAGCTCTAGAAATGAACTGAGTGCAAATATTTTTATTTTCTGCTAAACATCAAAATTTTGATGCATTCTCATGAGGCCAAATGCACTTCTTAAAAGTACAGTGAGCCAGCAGAGCAACTTGGCTGGGTTTTTCTGAAGAAAAAGCAATATCAGTAAAAAAGCTGGGCACCAGGTACTGGGCAAAACAGACTGGACACAGTAAGTACCAATCTCTGATCTTGACTCCCTTGTTTCTTGATGTTCAGATAGAATTAATCAGATTATTTTCCATGTTTATGAGTCCCTGTAATTCCTACTCTAAGAGTCAGAGGAGAAGATCTTGAAGTCCCTCAGGAAGGCTCATTCATGTCCCTCTGGTCTTGGATCAGCATTTTCTAGCCTAGAGCTGCGTACAGAAGGTCTTCTGCCGGTGTACAATAGCAAGGCTTGGTGGCTTGGACTGGTGCTGGGCTGATTTCCACACATGGAGAAGCTGGTCCACCTTCTTAATTGTAGTTATTGACTTCTAGGAGGCTGTGGAGAGAGGACATGCAATGCTCACTTGGAAGCTTGGGAAGTCCCAAGATGTTGAAGCTCGAAATAACAGTGTGGTGATGGATGAGGAAACTATTGCAGGTGCATTTTAGAGATTTCTGAAATGTTTGAGCTATAACTCTTCTCTCCTTACAAGTCCCGGGTGGCCAGATTCACGGCAAAAAAATACACCTGGCTTTTTATGCAAAGGGATAAAAGAAGCAATACATATAAATGATATTAATGCTCTCTAAAACATCCTGGAAATATTCCTTCTGTAAAATATATATGACAAGAATAGATGGCATCTCATAAGGCGACCCAGATGATTCAGCACTTGGCTGCACATGAGTAATGTGGCCATCCCTATCTCTATAGAAGTAACCTCTTTACGGTGTGTAATGCCATCCAGGAGAAGACGTACAGTGTTTTCTGTATATATAAATGAAGGCTGGGGGATCCAGATGCCAGATTTCAGCAAGCTCTCTTAACGATTGCAGTGCCCCAGAAAACTTGACGTGGGTAGGGAGCCTTGTTCGTGCACTTGCTCCGGCCAGTCGATGGGCTGCCGGGGCCCTCAGACATGCTCCATTTGGGCTCCCTTTTTATTTGCATTTAAGATTAAGAGCCACTTCCGTCCCACACCAGCAAAACAAGGGCAGGATGGGACCTGGAGAAAATTCCTTCTGCTTGGCACCAGCTCCAAAATCGCCTTCTCATCAATGAAGCCATACAATGAGCCAAGCTTAATGAATCAAAATGTTAATTAACACACACACATTCAGCAACCCTGCCTGGATGATGGCTGGCCCTCTCTGCTACTATGAATTCCTTCCCCTCATCATCATCACATCTTCTGGCTCTCTCCTTCATTAGTTTTTATTTGATGATTTAATACTACCGTTAGCCCAAAAATTATTGGTGCTAGCATGCATGCACAGCAGACTGCAAGTGAGCGTTGTAAAACATGAGGCAATTCATGCTGCAAAGATGTCACACAACTAAAGAAATATCTCCCTCATTTCCACTGGGAACTAAATGGACATAGAGACCTGAAAACCTGGGCAGCACCAGTGGATAGCACTTGACTCTTGTAGGAAGAAAAGCATATAACAGTCAGGTAAAATGAAAGAAAAAGTAGCTTCCTTGCAATAAAACCAGGTATCCTGGCTGGAAGGAAGAGGAGTATCACCTCCTGGGATTGGCATTTTGGAGACATTTTCTTCTCGTTACATTTGGGATGAGGTGCAATGAGTCCTGTACAAGCCATGTTACATGTGAAGCATGAAAAGTGTAAATATGGCTCCAGACAGTCTGTGACCAGCCCTGCTGGCTTTCCCCTTCGGGTCTGCCTCCGAGAACAGGCCGTTTGCCTCTGCAAACAGCAGGTATCATGTTTTCCTCATCAGCGTGGGTTTCAGGAAAGCCATGTTCATTTACTCTCTGGTCTAATGGTTTCTGTCCATCCCACCAGACACCCCGGTTCAATGGTCTGAGTCAAATACAGTGGTAAGAGAAAGGGTAGAAGTCCTGAATGCCAAAACACGCGGGGACCTTTGCCTGAGCTCTGCCAGAAGAGCTGCCAGCACCATGAGAGGAGCGAAGCTCTGCTGCTTGTTGCGGGCAGGGGATGTTTGCTGGCGGTTTGGCTGTTCAGCAGCGGGACTGGGGTGGTGTTAGGAGGAGTTTTGCAGAAGCAGAGCCACATCCAGCCCTTCCAGATACCTTGAGTACATCTTAGGCATCTCTCTGCCCCATAACCCAGTCAAAGGGGTCATTAATTCCTAATTAGTTAAGCCTTTGTTGTGGTCCTTTGCATTCTTGATATTGCATTGTAAGAGCAGCTGTTGACATGGTCACGTAACCCGTGTCCCTGCTGTAGTGGGATCTCCAGCCAGCCAGAGCATCCCGTGGGTGCTGCTGGACTCGGGGAAGAGGCCAGCACGCCTTAGGGATGCACCTAACCCCTTCCCCCAAAGCTGCACCCAAAAGTAGTTCATCCACAGCCACAGATAGTCTTGGTTTATGTGCAAAAATGATAGGGGTGGTATTTTAACATGTTTTCTTCTCCTGAGTGGAGAGTCCCAGCAAACACAATTGACTGCCCTGGTAGAAACCACTCACAGCCATGGGCCAAGGAGCTCTGGGCTGAAGATAAAGCCCTGGGTCGATGCGTAACCTCCAGGGTCCCTTCTGCCCATCAGCATTCACTCAACACGCTCCTATCAGTTTGAATTTTGGGGAACCAGCATCAATCACCACAGGGAGAAGTGTTTGACACTGGAGCCTCTGGGTGGGCTCAGAGTAGTTGCTTTTCTTTGGTAATTAGGAAAGATTACACAAATGATTAAGCCTGTATTTACCATTAATGACTTGGGTTTACCAAGCTGGAGTGCTGATCTGTCAGCCCCACATGCTGAGGACTCATCCTGAGCACCAGGAGCCAGAGGAGCCCTTGGGCAAGCACAGAATTGGGCTTCAAAAGGGGCTTTTGGAGAAGGATGGGGGCTTACTACCCTGGCTCTCTAAAGCTCTTGAGCTGCTCATGGTGCTGCTGTAGCCATTGCCTTTGCTGGTTTTGCCCTCAGATGCTGAGCAGAAGGGAAAATGTTAAGCGTCCCAAGCACTGACAGCTAAACGTACACACAGCCTAGATAGCTTGCACGCTAGATAAAGGAGAGAAAACACAGGATTTCTCCCTCTGCCATTCTTCATCTTTGTTGACTCCTGATTATGATCTTCCAGCCCACCAGGTGGGCGGCTCCCGGCTGCTTTCCCCAGCTGTGGGGCTTGCAGAGCCACTTTCTGCAGGGTACAGTCGCCTTCCCTGCAAACCGTACCATCATCGATGTTCCCTATAGACTGTGCAGGTTTTGTGGGGGAAAACTGGTTTCCTGTGGTCTTTGCTGAGGTTGTTGGGTGCCGGTGGTGGCTCCAGTAGGACAAGATCTCGGCAACATGGCGCACCCTGGGCCACCCCTCACCCCGCTTTCTCTAAGCACCTTTCTGCGCTATGCGGTACAAAAAAATTGCAAATGTCTGTTCTTTGGCTTAGAGAGAGGGAAACGTTTCTGGATCTAAACCAAATATTCAAACTGTTGCTTTCTGGCATCCAAAGAAATCCAGAGGGTTTTGTTTTGGGAGAAGGAAAGTGCTAGAGATTGAAAAGTGGTCTGCACAGGTTAAATACAGAGAAAGGTGCATGTGGGGGTTTAAAGAAGAAAGCACCTTAAGAATAATGTTAATTATTTAAGACTAAGTGCACTGAACAATACGCCGGGAATTTTTTGTCCGTCAGACAAGAGTTTGGATCAATCTGTGCTGCCTTTGCACCACCATCGATTTCCAGTCCTGGACCATTAGTGCTGCCAGGGGGACCTGCCTGTGGGTGGGGGCTGCAACCTCTGCAGGAAAACTTCTGGCCTCAACTCTGCTCTTCACATAGGAAAAAACTCAGAGGCTGTGCAGCCCCTCAGAGACCAGTCCCTTTGCCTGGCCCATATGTGTCATCTATCGCTGGTGATGGGCGTTGGGACCCCCAGCCAGATCCCCCATACTGAGCTTCGGGAAAGCTGCTGAGTGTAAGTCAAGGATGGATTTGGTGAGTAGGCATGAAATCTTCCACTAATGGCCAAATCCTGCTCCCATCCCAGACAGTTGGAGGGCTGCACGTATGCCAGCATGAGCAGACTTGCTTCCTAAAATAGCTTTTTGGGGCTGGTGCTCGCAAGGTTTAACATTTTCAAAGGTGTCGGCATGACGCTTTGTTATGATGTGCCACGTTGGCCCGTTAAACAGCATGCCATCTTCCCCGATAAGCATCACAGGGACCAAACAAGCTGCAGGGAAATTAATTGGAAAACTGCATCAGTCTCCCCCCAGACTCACAACCCTGCGTAAACACGTACCCGCCATAAGGTCACCGGCTGCCCGGAGCGACAGCAGAGCAGAGGTCTCCCGTAGAAAAGCAGAGATTTCAGGGATTTCCTTCACTCCTGCTCCAGGCAGGGGGAAGTCTCTCTGGGCATGTGTTAGTGTGAGTCATTTTCATTTGACCAGAGTGCTGTGAAGGATTTAAATTTAGGATTTTGCGCAGACTGTCTCAGTCCTGCCTTTTTGATTTTCTCTATTTCTTTAATACCCACAAAAGACAAAACTGAAATGGGGTATTTGTACCCCACAGCTCTACAATCCTCAGATACCACAAATCTCTCCTAGCATTTTTATAATGCTGAAATATGGCCACTGCAGTCCATCCTTTGGGACAGGGAGACTTCACGGTCCTGATCCACCAATGGCAGAGGAAAAAGGGATCAACCACTTCCAAACCAATGGGACCAGCATCACCAATTAAGTGAGAATTGGCTTTATTTCTCTGCAACCTTGCTTTTCAGTTAATCTTCAGGAGTGGGGCGAAGCTGCGGGGATGGGGTCTCTGCCCCAAACCGGAGCCCATGCAGCCACCGCACTCCTGCTGGGATTTGCACCCGCACCCGGGTCTTGCCAGAGCAGCAAAGCAGCCAGCACACAGATGGGGGGAAAAAGATTATTGAGAAAGGAAAGGGCTCTACTGTATCCAGATATAGATTAATAAGTGAACCATTCATCTGATAGGGACACGAGGGAAGTTTGCAGGTATTCGGCCCCACTACAATTCAGTAATACCACTTGGCTTTATCTCTTGCCCGAGTAACACAAACATTTATGGAATTACATTTTAAGGCTTTTAAAGGTGTATTTAGAACATGTTTTCTTTGAAGTGTTATCTTTGCAAGCTCTCATACGCTGATAAAACCCGTGTTTAGCTGCCTCGCTAGTAGCGCTCGAAAACTGTTGGTTCGGAGATATTTCACTCTCTTTGGCCAGGGACGGAGCAGCCTCCATGGGGGCCGTGCTTTGCCCCATGCTGCCGGCATTTGCCATGGCCCTTTCCCAGCAGAGCCGTGGTGTTTGCAGGAAAGCAGCAGTATGAGGTCTGCCGTGGTGGGACTGATGTGGTGGGTTGATCTTTGGAGGTAGGTAACATCCTCCGGGACTGAACAGCTCTTCTAGGGCTGAGGATGAATGTGAAGCTTTAACACAATGACACAAGAGCCCTGGGTTTTGCAGATGTCGCTGCCTGCGAGCTCTGCTTCCCTCCCTGAGAGCCTTCAGGAGAAGGGAAACAGAGCGGCGAAACAAATGACTTCACTCCAGGCTGGTTCCAGTTAGCATCCCCGTCCCTCCTCCCGGCCCTGCCCAGAGATGAAGACATTGTTCAACAGCTCATCACTCACCAGCAGGCTCCGAGCAGGCAGCCAATGCGCATACCCCGAGCCCCATCCTGCAGGCAGAAGACTTGACCCAAAGCTCCCTGAGATCCATGGAAAGGTTCCAGTGGATTTCTATGGGTCTTGGATCTCAGCAAATGTTGGCAAACTCTGCTGAAGCTAATGGGAACGTTGCTGGCAGCACAGGCTGACGGGTCAAGCAAAGGGAGAAAATTAATTCGTCAACCAAGAGGATTTGTCTTCCCTTGAAGTTTCCAAGGAGTTTCTTAACGGGGTACTCATCAACATACCTTCGAGGGAGGACAGACGCCTCTCTACGTGCCATTTTAAATACCAACAGCTCCAGATTGGCAGGAGTGGTATTGCAAATAGCTCGAGGGGGTGTAAATATCTCTCCCCATCTCCTTTGCCCCTTTTCTGGTCCTCCGCAGCTCTGCGGAGGCTGTCTCGCTCCTGACCTCCACCCTCGCCTGGAGCCGAAATCTCGGCGCTGGAGACCAGCCACGCTCGCTCCAGCCCCACTCAGCCGCCCTTGTGGAGTTGCTTTCATTCATTTTCTTCCCCTAAAACATACCCCCACCTCCAAAATCACCAGGCACGACTTGTCTGAACATATGCCGAACCTGATAAGCCTTTGGCAATTGCAAGAATAAATTGCTTTAATAAAAATGAAAACCATTTCGAGGGGGGGGCAGGGAGGGAAGGGAAGCAAAAGCAAATGCGAAAATAATGTGCAGGCGAGGGCCCATGTGATCACCTGGCAGGAAGAGGCATTCACAAATCAAAGCATAAATCATGGGGCTGGGAGCAGCCGGGCCAGGCGTGGAGGCAGGCGGTGAAGCCCTTAACCTTCGGGTTTTATTTGCATGTTCATTTCTGCAAAGAGCACAGAGCGGGTGTTGCTTTTACCAGGCGATGGAGAAGAACTTGCTAAAATACCTCCAAAAGGAGTTGCATGAGGACCGGGCTCCCGGGGGGCACCCAACAGCGTGTGGCTGCAGTGGTTTTGCTGGGGTGGGTGTGCTTGGACCCCTCCAGGCAGGGCTGGCAGATGTAGGGGAGAGGAAGGGTTTGCAGGAGCTGTCCCCCTGGCCACCCTCGTGTGCCCGGCATGCTTGCTCAACATCTTCCCATGCCAAGACAAGGGAGCAAGCTGGGAGAGGGGACCCTGCAAAGACCCCATCTGGAAAGTCGTGATTTGGACACAGCCCTTGGCGCAGGTCGGGGAGAAGTTGGCCCAAGTAAACCACGTTCCCCAAAGGAGCTTTCGCGCTTGGAGAAGGAAATTTCACAGATATCCCTGTAAATACATCAGACAACGTTGTCTTTTATTTGTGCTCGTGAGGAAGGGACATAAATCATGGGCTCACACAGCCCAAGCCGTGGCATTGCACAACTGCCTACGCCACTCTGCGAGTGTTACACCATGCAAACAGCTGATCAGCAATGAGGCCCTAGGGCAAGTCTTACATTTCCAAAGGTTTTGGCCCCAGAAGGAGAACATAATGTTGGTAGCACCCGCTTAGCAATTTGTCCATGTAAGTGCAGTGCTCATTTCAGTCCTTTCATTCACCTTCTGGGTTTGGAGGCTATGGGAAACATCTTCTAGGGGGTTTTGCAGCCTAACTTGGTAGAGAGCTATTCTTTCTTGCCTAAGAGTTGATCAACCACCACTGTAAACCAAAGAATTGAGTTTTCTATGATTTTTCTAAAGCAAATCGTTAGATACCAGGAGACTGGTAAGAAACCAGTGAAGAGTTAGTGGCACTGGATGCTCCACAGCTGGTTTGACATTCACTCTTTCCACTCCAGCTGGACTGAGGCAAATCATCTCGTTCTGCCTTTTATTGTGGTGTGACCATTTTGTTGCTGGTTTTCCATCATGGGGAAGAGGAGATGGAAACAGAGTGAGAAAAAAACCAACTTTGGCACTTTCAGGGTTCGTACGTTGGGTATTCAGGTGCTGCCCCACTGGAGATAACACATCGAGGAGAGCCGAGGAGAGCAATGAAGCATCTTTCTTTCCAAGGATCTGTGCCAGAAATGAAGTTCAAAATAAGTTTTCTTGTCTTTAAGACTGAGATATTATTGATGAATTAATTACAGAGGGATAAATGACATAGTTGTGTGTTATGGGTAAGCCATTTAAAGTCTACCAAAAAATAAAGAGCTGTCATCCTTTCCCAGCTCTCGAGAGCAGGAGCATTTCCAATGAAAAGATTTGCTAATGAAGCAGTTGTGAAAAATATTTACTGCCAGAGTTTCTGCGATTGACATTTGCATCTTCTGTAATTTGCCAAACCGCTGTGCAATTGGAGCCATTTTCATGGGACTATAATTTACGGGAAGGGTTTTTCCTTCACTTCTCGGTGTCTGCTCAAAAAAAACCAAAAGCATCTTTGGCTCTGAAATTCACACTTAATTTTTTATTTCTTTTTGGCCAGGGGAGGAGGGAGGGGCAAGGGAAAATGGATATTGTAGGAGACAGAGCTGAGATGGAGGAGTAAGAGATAGGAAGGACTGTTAAGTGCAGAGTTTCTCAAACTATGGGTCATGACCGCTTAAAAGACAGCCAAGACGTGTCAGAGGACAGCGGGGTCCTCCCCAGTTCAGCTGAGTAGGAGCCAGCTGAAAATGGACCCAGCTCCTCTCTCCCCATGGAAAAAAAGATTAATTTTGGGCAGGGTCAGCATCCTGGTCCAGCTTGGACAGGAGCACAGGCTGGAAGAGGGGCTGCCCGGCCATCCTCCATCCCCAGGAGGCGGGGACCGGCTGCGATCACTGCCTGCATGTTTTCATGTTAGTAAGGAAATGGTTAAAAAAAAAAGTAATTGCATTAATCTCCTCTTTGCAGAAGGAGGGAAAGGCAGAGGTAGAGGGGAGGTGAATCCCACCACGTGCAGCCCGTTCTGGTTTCCCCAGCCTGGACCAAGCCGCTGCCAGCCGAGGCGTCGCATGAAGTCGGAGGAGCCAAAAAGGGCATTTTTATAAAGTTTACGAAATGCTCATTTCAACAGGTTGGTTTGCTGGAAGAGAGGGGGATAACTTCTAGCACTGCCCAGCCCTTGGCATCAGGCATCAGCGCACCCTGCAAACCACCCCATCCACAGGGCCAGACTATTTTTTATGGTATTAAATATTCTTATGTTGAGCTGTTGGGAAAATCTGAGCAACAGCGATAGGAACAGGTGAATTTAGGTGGGATCACGAAAACTTACAACGTGTTTCCTGACTAGACAAGTTGTGCCAAAGGCTGACATCGACAGCTACGTTTCCATCATCCTTTTGCGCTTCATTGAGAACAGCTGCCACCCAGTTTGCTGATGTCTTTGTACTCTCCTGAACATTTGCAGCACCTTGGAAGGCAAGAGCTGCTCTCCTAGGGTGTTTGCAGCCCAGATGGTGCAGGTTCAAGAAGGTGAAGGAAAACTGAGCCAGAATAGAAAGGACTCATCTGCTTCTCCTTCCAATCGAGAGAAAAATTACAGCTAAAGGGCAAAGCAGCACCAGCCGGAGGCAGTTTGGGGCATGGGCGCAGCTCACCGGCGTGTGTCCAGGGCCAGAGCTGGCAGCACTGGTGCAAAGAGAAAGAAGAGAGGGTTTTTTGCACGAAACTTCCCCACTTCCTGCAGGAGTCTGGACAATACATTGCCATTTTGAGAGGTAAAAGATAAAAATTGGCCAGCTGCTTGATTTCTGAGCAACTCAAAGTTGTTCTGCTGTTTTTGTATAGCACGCTTGCCAGCACTGGCATCACTGGAGCAACGCCAGCCACGGGCTGGATCCGTCCCTGCTGCACAAAGGACCCCGCAGCACCACAGCCGCCCTCCCGTGAGGCATCAGGTACAATTTCTAGGGCCACAAGCGAGCTCCATTACTTTGAACAAATCACTCTGATCTCTCAAACTGGCAGCTTCTGCATCTGCAAGGGGGTATAACGATATTTACCCACTTCAGAGCAAAGAGCCAGGCGATCTGCCGGTGAGCGGGGCTGGGTAAGCACCACACGTTTATCTGCTGTCACCATTTACTCGGAGACTCCATGGTCACATCTCATGTAGGTGGGTCCTTTGATTCAGGAAAGACCTGCCCAAAAAGCACTGATACCCTTACACCAAACATCCCTTCCAGAAATAGCCTTTCCCTGCCCGCAGTGCTGCCATGTCAGCATGAAGCTCTCAGGTCTGGGAAGTGATACCCTTTGCTGTGGGTCTAAATGTTTAGAGGTTTCCCAAAGTTCATCCTCTGCCTTGATATGCATTTTGCTCCAGTTTGCTAATTATGATAGGAGGCTTGCAAGCAGGTAGCTCCTGGCTTTGAAATCAGTGAGATGACTCAGAGAAGCTGAGTTGCGCTTTCCAGGAGCAGATGGCAGGAGGAAAACCCACATAAAAATTGAAATTATTCTGTCTGTGCCATCAGTACACTTGCAGTGGCCGCCCTTCTCCCAGCTGATCTGTTTTGATATCTTTTAGTAATGGAAATTTAAGGTAGGGAACGCCTTAGAACAAGGTTTTTCCAAGCAGATTTCTGAGGAGATCTGTGGGTGTCCTCCAGGGTTAAAGTGGCTCCCTCTCGCCCGCGCCCTGTGTCATCCAGTGCCACCCCATGCAAACCCAGGGTGAAACGGTGCGACCACAGCACACAAAAGCGGGATGCCTTTGTTATTTAGTGTTATTTAAATGCTTATAGCACCTGCAAACAACTGATTTAGCTTGATCTCTCCTTATCCCACTTTTGCAGGGCCTTTCCACCGTTGCAAGGCAAGAAAAGCAATGAGCAAGCTCTTTGCCCTGGTCTTCCAGGGGATGATGCATCCATCCCTCAGGTCCAGCATCCAGCGCTGCTCGGTCTGCTGGGACCCCCTCCAGGCCTGTGGGCATACGGATCCTGCCCCAGGCAAGGCCCGGAGCCGTGTCCTGTGCAGGCAGCTGCAGGCAACGGCGGC
Source organism: Fregata magnificens (assembly GCA_013389945.1). Lineage (NCBI taxonomy): Eukaryota > Metazoa > Chordata > Aves > Suliformes > Fregatidae > Fregata > Fregata magnificens. Next base: position 215,806 of record WAAD01034290.1, on the reverse strand, counting down.
GTTTCCGAAGCCGGCGAGCAGCCTCTGGTGGATGCTGCCTGCTATATGTGCTGCTCTGCCAGAGCCTGCAGGCTGCCCGCTGAGGGGACGGCAGGGATGTCAGGATGGAGTGGCAGGGATGTCAGGATGGAGTGGCTTTAACCAGGGAAAATTTCATTATCTCATTGCAACATCTGCCTGGTTGGATTTATATAGCTCCCCTTTATATTTTTTTGCCTTTGTTTCTGCATGTCTGCTGCAGAGCAGCATCCTCCCAAAACAAGCCTAGTGATGCTGTTCCCATCTGCTTGTTCCTGCCAGGGAGAGCTCTGGGCATCAGCCAGTGGGTTTGCTCTTATGGGGCTCTATGAAAAGCCTAAGATGATCAGGCTCTGAAGTGTCCTCAGACTTACATTGAATGTCTGGTAACATCGGTCAGTCAGGGCCACAAATGGGGAGGCACCAGCCTCAGTTGTAGTGGGTCAGGCTTGTCCTCGTCACCACAAACCCCACTGAAGCCCCAAGCACGGGGGATGTTTCACGCCTCACCTGCACGCTTGGCTCATCAGCAGGGACCCACGGGTGGGGGTCCACTGTTGGACCAATTTGGAAAGTCCTGCATAGTCCATGGCAAGATTTCATTCCCCTGTTAGCATGGATTCGTACGTGGCACAGACAACTGTGTTCAACTCACTTTGCTTCCCAGGAAACCCGTGCCAATCGAGCAGTCGCTTCCCAGCAAGTTTTCTGCATGGAGAGCTCACATCACTTGCCTTCAAATGAGGGAGAGGATGTATTTCCAAAAATTTCCTGTTCACATGACACATGCTAACATTTCTTCAGAGAAACTGTGCTCAACGTGGCTGCAAAAATGCCAGAGCCCTGCTGACAAGGCAACGAGGATTGCAAGCCTGGAAAAATGTTTCTTAAATCTGCATTGAGATGACTGTTAACAAGAACGAAACAGAGGAGGCAGCAAGAAACCCTACATGGACTTTTTAATGCTGGATCTCCAACCTGAGATCACCAAAGACATCTGGAGCTCTGGGCTTTAATTGCACTGCCTGTCCCGCTGAAGCTGCACCGGTAGGTCCTGATTTCAGCCTAATCCCGATTTATTATTTACTTACACTGTAACGGGGATAAGGACCACACTTCTTGCAAAAAGGCAGCCGTTGGCAAGGCAGGTGGAGGATAGAGTCTGTGACCTTGCCTAGTATCTAAATAGAAGTAAGGATGGGCAGGAAAGCTTTGTGCTGGATGACCATGCCATGGAGTGGGAAGGTCAGGGCAATTAAACCAAGAACCGCAGTGGGTGCTCCTGCTGCTCATCCTACCCTGGAGCTGGCAGACACTTCTGGCTCCTCAGCCTGGGTTTCTATTTCATTTTTTTATTTGGCCTCGAAATACTCATCAGAATGGCAATGGGGTCCCATGAAGTTACATTAGCAGGTGGGGAGGTGCACACTGCGGGACCACCAGCTCCCAGGCTGCTGCTGCTGAAGTTGGCTCCAGTATCACTGGCACGTGCTGCAGTTGGCACTATGGATGTACCCTAAAATTAGGCATTGGGCTCTGCTCCCCATTCGCTTGACTCCTCGTGTCCATAAGTGATTGCTAATGATGTGAGGATGCTTTTGTCAGGGCCCTAAGGGCACTAGCGGGCTTTAACAGCCCTGAGCAGCTTCACCTGGGGCCTCCACCCACACCCCTGGCCCAGGAGTCCATTTCAGCCCAGCGTAGGGCTGTCAGTCCCTGTCCTAGTGATGCTGCAGGATGCTGGTCTCCAGCTCCAGTCATGTCACCATGAACTCACCTGGTGACCTGGGCTTTTGGATGAACCTGCTTGTGATCTCCAGCTCTGCCCTGCTCCTTGCTCAGGTACTGCAGCCCAGCCTGTGGGGAGGACCCTTGTAATCACTGGGTGTCTTTAGCCCCCTGTGGTGGTCCCTTCTTTTGAAATCTGTAGAATGAAGGATAACTTACATCCATAATAAATGTTATTTGTGGCACCCATTTTTCCCTGAAAGCCTAACTTACATTTGTCCTCTGATTTTGGGTGGGAGTCAGTATGAATCAACTCAGGGAATGGCTTTTCTCACCATTAAAACAGTTTCCCTGTTACATATATTGAGCTGATGCTCTCAGACCAATTACTTTGCTCTTCTTTAATGTGTTATCAAGCGCTCTGGTACAAAAAGGTGGTGGGAAAATTATGAGGGTTGCTTTCTTTGGTAGCAGGAGAGGGGTTCCTTCTCCCCCGCTTTGGCTCCTATTTAGAGAGTCTTCAAAGCTATGGGCAAAAAACAACCAGCTTTGGGAATGATGGCTGTTTGGGCCCTGGCTCGGGTGGGTCGTGGCAGAGGATGGGGATGGCTCCCACAGCTTGGGACTCAGACCTTCCAGACCTGCAGCTGGGCTGCCAGCCTTGGGAGGGCAGGGGTCCCTCTGTGACTTCAGCCACATCCTTTCCATCCAGCAAATGGGTTGAAATCTATTGAAGGTCCTTGTCTTGCACAGTAAAGGTAACAGCTGGAATTTGGCGTGGCAAGAAGTGTGCTTACAAAGGGAAAAATGTGCCTGAACTTACAGAATGAACCAATTCTGGGGAGGACCTATATTTTTTTTTTTAAAAAATGCATTCGGTCTAATGCCTGGAGTCTGCCCTGGACACCCACCCTAGCAAATACCCTCCTCCAGGTTTCTCACAGGTTCATGGCAGTTTCCCGGCAGCACATGCCCATGGTGACTATGGAGGGATGTCTACCCTGAGTCCAGCTAGTGATCATCCTCTTCAACAGCTGATACGTTTTGGCAGCAGCCTCTGACAGCTCTGGCTCTGAACGGGATTGCTTTTTCCCAGATGCAATTATCTGATGGTCCCTTCTTCCATGCTGCCCATCACAGCCCCGGTGCTGCAGACCCTCCCTGCCTGCCCATGCAGCGATGTATTCCTGTCTAGCTGATTTTCCAGTTGCAGCCATCTGTCTCAGTCTTGATCAGATACCTCCAGGCTGCATTAGTGGTTTTGTGGTTTTTTGCTTAGAAGATTTTTTTTTCTTCTAGAAAAAGGGATTGAAATTATATTTTATTTTTATTTAAGTTCCACTTGTAAAGAAACTGATGTCCTATCCACATCTTCTGGCTTTTCAGCCTGGAAGCAGAGCAATCTTTGGTGTAATCATGGTTCCTGTGAGCAGTCTGCATGATCTCCAACAGATACCTACAAGACAAGGTGGAGATTATTTCAAAGTGCATCACTTTCTGCTTCCCAGAAATGCCCGTTCTGCCTTCTCGCATACCAGCACAACCCTTCTAGGCAGCTGCTCCTGCCTCGTGTCTCCTCGCTCCCCACAAGCAGCTGCTACCATTAAGCCCTCCTTTTAAGTGTTTCCCTTCCCAATGCCCCTGTGGGGGATGCTGCAGACAGAGCAGTTGCTGAACCGTTGGAGGCAGGCGTGAGATGGTGGTGGTACCCCCATGGCTCGTGCCGCATGTCCCACTGCCGCTGCTCGGAGGTCTGGCTGCTGCAGGTTATCTCCCCAAGCTCTGCGCCTCCCTGTTACCCCACTGCTGCTCCTATGATATCACCGGGCTGGTCCAAGCAAGGATCTTTCTTCCATGTGGTTGCCATTGATTCCACCACTGCAAACATCAGCCTGAGGTACTGGACCGTATCAAGCAATCAATCTCTAATTGTCATATCCGTCAGTAAAACAAAAAGCCCAAAAGGAAAGAGAAAGGGAATAAAGAGGCCAAGAGCTTCCCTCTGCCCATTGTAGATGGCTCATGAGAAGCCTTGGATGGAAAATAACCCTCCTTAGCCCCGTGCTATGTCCCTCTTGCAGAGGAATGAGACAGGAATTTCATGCATGTAGAGCAACCACCGAACAGTCCCTACAGGTCTGCCGAGGACCACTGCTCACCAAGCGGCTGCTTGTTTACCTGCCACCCATTTCCATAGCGTGGGCGTGCAGCTGCATTCCTGAGAGTCCCGGCTGCTCCCTGCCTGCCCAACCTGTCCGTGCACAGGTAACAAAGCTCAAAGCCACCTTTTGGCAGCAGAGCTGCAGATGGACAATGTGATTGCTGCGGGGAAACGTTGCCAAGGATGCTCAGCGCCGCGCTAGTCTTACTTAAGGAGCCAGCTCAGCAGCTGGGGTGTAAATCAGCGTGGTGATGTTGCTGCCGGTGGATGGATGCAACTTTACACCAGCTGAGGGTCTGACCTGTTGGCTGGAGACGGAGCTCCGGGGATGCACAACACAGCAGAGCCGCCTTCCTTGCACAGGATGACTCAAAGGAGGAGCTCAGCCTCAGTGCTCCAAATCCCCTTCCACAGAAGCTCTCTCTATCCACCGGCCCTGGAAATATCACAGGGAAACCACCCTCCCCAGCTTACGTGTCCTGTTAAGCAACACAGACGCGTCCCTCCCGAGCGCGGAGCCGTGCTTGGAGGTGGCTGTGCCAGCACAGCAGGGCCCTGCACTGGCCAGGCAGCTCTCAGCTGAGCAGGACGTGCCACCTGGGTCTTAGATATGTAGATATGTAGGCAACAACTTATTGCTTTTTCTTTGTGCTGTGCTGATGGTGAGCAAATGCACCTCTTGCTTTCACAGCCCCTGCATGCCGCTGCTGTCTGCAGGGATGCGGGGGAAGGCTGTCCCTGCCCAGCTTTGGCAAAGACAGGCAGGGGAGTCAGTGCCAGCTTTTTCCCGGGGGGATGCTGAAATAGCTGCACTTCAAAGACTTGGAGCCTTCGGGCTCTGACGGCCCACGGTTCAGGGTGAGAGGTGCTTGTGTCAGCAGCTGGAGCCAGGAGGGAACCTGGGCTGAGCCGGGGCTGCCGGCCAGGATCGGCACCCAAGTCATCCAGCCATTCCCCACTGGTCCCCAAAGCATCCCCAGCTGCTGCAAAGTGCCCCCAAGAGACAGTCCAGGACCATGGGCTTTCATCCTGCACTTGCAAGTAGCCACTTGTGTCAATTTGGTCACATTCCTCCCCCTTTCCTGACCTGTTTGCGCTGGGGGCTGTTTGGTGCACAGCCCTATTACATGCCCTGGGCTGTGCCACTCTACAGCAGGGTCCCAAGCCCAAATGCAGCCTCTTGTCCAAGCTGCACCACTGGGAAATGGCCCTCCTAGGAAGGCCACGGCAGAGCACTCCATGGAGGCAACATCCCTCTGAGTGAGGCAAACAAGTGCATAAGGGTTTAGTAGGAGGATGCTGCTGTCACATTTGATTTTTCTCTTTTTCTCTTCCTCTCTGAAAGAGCCAAGTTATGTAAAACAAAAAAATTCCCATCTTAATGGTGGATGAATTATTTAAATGGGTCTGTTTGCTAATGTGATTGACTTCAACCAACAGCACAGATTGAACTGTAATTATGGGAAAACAATCAAATCTCTATCTGGGTTCAAACCATACTGGTCTTGCCACTTCTTTTGTATTATAGCAGAACCTGTTGGGCAGCTTTAGTTAAGCTGAGCCTCCTTTCTGCTGCTGGGGTAAAGAAACGCAAACCAGTAGAGCCAGTCAAACTGCAAAGAAAAATTATGGCTTATTGTCTGTGCAAGTTCACCCACACTGCTCACTCCTGTCTCCCGTGTCCCAGATGACCGTCTCTTGATCACAACTTAACTGAGCCAGAGGAGTCGAGGGAGAGACACACAGAGACAGCCCCCCAATGTGAGTATTGTGCCTGCACTGATTTTTATCTGTCCTGGCATCTTCGGCAGTGTTACATAGCTGGGAAGGGAGCTGGCTTGAGCTGCGCATGGAGAATTGCCCAAAAAACACAGAACAGCGTGCTGGGGAGAGCTGTCACTTGGTGCTGGCAGCTGGAGCCTGTTCCAGCTCCCATCTGATGGGCAGAGGCTGTCGTGTCACGGGTTTGCTTGCCTTTCTGCCCCCTCTCGGAGTTCATGGAGGAAATTTGGGGTTTTCTAGCAGCTGGGGAGTTAATGGCTTGTTGCAAAGTGGCAGCTCTGCCTCTGCGGGTGTGCGGGGTCGGCAGGGAGCGGAGCTGAGCCAGCCCGGGCTGCGCGGCCGCTGCCCAGCCGGGACCTCGGGGCTCTCCTCTCCTCTAACAAAAACTTCTCCTCTGGCATTTTCCACTTGAGCATGAAAGGTAATGAGATATCACCAGAATCTGAAATGCAAAGAAACAGCATCTAGCTCTAGCTTGGGCAAAGTGAAATAGTTGTGCGAGGGTCAGAGCAATTTGTGGGTGTCAGGGTTTATGTGAGTACCGGGGAGTCTGGTCATGTTTGCATCTAGAGAGCAGGGACCAAAGGCATCAAACATCAAAGCTTTCTCTAAGCAAACATCCAGGGTGCGCGACAGCCGTGGTGCAAGCAGAGCCGGGCCAGTGGCCACGTCGGGATGCATGCGGGAGCATGCCCTGCACACCTGGGGGTCCTGGGCAGGCAGCACCGCTCACCCTGGCGTTAGTGCCCAGCACTGGGGGGGCATCACCCATCACATTCTTTCACACCTAATCCACCTCCCATGCAGCATCTCGCACAGCGGTGGCCTGTGCCAAACCACACACATGCTCGGCAGTAAATAACTTTCAATGGGGTCGTGAGGCTCCTTTCCCACCCTAAATCGACCACATCTGTATTGCCAGGGCTAAGAAGAACTCTTTTTTCCTCCGTAGCAGCTGGGAGCTGGGTTGCGGTGACCCCTGCTAGCTGGGTGAGGTGGCCCTCTGTCCCCCCCACCTTCAGACCCTCTGTCCCCATTGCATTCCGCATGGGACATCCTGCCAGTGCCTTCCCAGGGCAGGCGGATACACTTCTGTGGGCAGCGCAAATATTCAGCAATGCCGGAGCTTGCTGGAGCTCCAGGGGCAGCCCCAGGCATGAGGTGTGATGCTGATGGGGGCTGTCGTCCCCCTCCCTGCTCTCCCCTACCTTGAATCCTGGTCGAAGGAAATGATGGTGGGATCGCTGCAGGGGGAGGCTGTGTCCGCACACGCTGCCTCCCTGCTCAGGGATTTTGCTGCTGTGGGTTGGACTGTCCCCATCACCTGCACCTTGTCCCCTCTGCTGGGATAGTTCCATGACGGGGAATGCCCTGAAAGCCCTTACAGAGGAGATGACCACAGATCCTTCCATAGCTTCAGTGGAGGACACAGGACACTGATGCGTGGTATTGATTCAAAACCCAGCCTGGGCAGCAAAGTGCCCCAACATCAATGTGTCACCAAGCATTTGGGACAAACAGAGATGCCTCAGCCCATAAAAATGCCTGTCTGTGGCTGTCTCGCTTGTTGGATGGCACAGTGTGGGGCTGAGCTGGTAAGAGAGGACCAGTCCATGATGCCACAGTGGGGGCTAAAGCCCAGGTGGAGCAGAGCTGCCCTGGAGAGGATCAAGTCACCACTTGATCTGGATCAGATGCAGGATGAAGCCGGCAGACATCTGCCCAGCAAGGTGGGGAAGCATGGTCCCGTGCAAGTCTGTCGAAGAAGCAGACATTTCCCAAATACGGCATCTCCCACTGAGCTTTGCCTTTGATCCGTTTGGGAGCAGTGAGAGGGTGCACATATCCTGGCTAGGCTGCAAATATGCGATGTGTTAGGGACTGTGCTCAGGTGTGGACTAGCTCTGCTTGGCAAACACACCTGCAGCTTGGTGGACTGATGTATGGCTGCAAGGAAGGCAAAGCCACGCTGGGTGGGTTTTTCTTCCAAATTAGAGTTGGGCACTTTCCCTCCCCAGAAGCAGGGAGGTAAGCAGGACCTCCCACCTGTTTTGACATGAGCTGCAGGAATTCCCAAAGGATGGAGATTTGGTGGAATTAGTCCTTGGCATCTTTTGTCAAAGCTTCTCCGGGGCTTTTGGAGTCAGCTCATTTGTTCTAGCTGCCCAACACCACGAGCACGTTCCTGTACCACCTCGGCGATGGGAACCTGGCTCCCAAACCTCACCAGGATCAGATGCCGAGGCCGGGACGAAAAAGCATCCACCCTTCCTGCCCCGCTTGTGCTCAACCTGGGGATGCCCCAGCTGAATGATGCCTGAAACCCTGTCATTGCTCAAATTGCCCAAAAGGAGCCTTGAAAGCAGAGAAGCAGCATCTGGAGATTTGCTCCATCACCGCCTTAGAAGAGCCACATGGGATGTGCGGGGAAACCCAAGGCATGAGGACTTGCCCAAGACTGGAGCAGTGCGTGTGTGAATGAAAGGGCCCCTCGCAGCCCCCCTAATCTCCCTTCGCCCCAAACCAGGCACCACCGTGGTCCCGGCAGCTCACAGCAACCAGTGGCCAAGGGGACTGTGTCCCATGCAGGTGTCCTGTGGGTGGGTGGGGAGCTTGTTTGGCAGAATAACAGCAAACATAGCAATGTTGCCCTGGGTCTTCAAAGCAAGCAGAGCCTTTCCTGCAGCTCCTGCTATTAATAAGAGAAATATCTGCTGACCACCAAGACTTCAGCCTTACATCAGTGGACAAAAGCCTGACGTGGTCTCCCAGCCCCTTGAAAGCTGGGGCATCCCCCATTCGGGCATCCCCATCGGCAGGGGGTCCCAGCCACCAGGTTCAGCCTTTGGACCTGCACCACCAGCGGCTTTGACCTGCTCTGGCCATGGGGATAGGGCCAGATCCAGCACCCTGAGGCTCTGCGAGCTCCCACAGAGGAGAAGCGCCACAGGCCGTCCCACCCCCATCCAGCTGACCTGGTTCAACCAGTGGGGCCAAAGTACCCAGGATGGTTTTGCAGGACTGAATCTTCCTAGCACATAACCCCTTTTTTAAATAGTGCTGAAGAAAAAAGCTGATTCAGTTAAAGATTTTATTACCTGCACCATACCCAGGGGAGAGAGATTTATGCTTTTCATTTGCATGGGCATTAGCTTGACTCAGGATGCCCACGCACACTCTAACACAGCAGGAGCAGAGGTGCCAGTTTATGTGAGCATGGTTACGATGGATCTTCGTGCTCCTTACCCCACGCAAGACCTGCTTGCCCACGCAGGACCACAAGCAATAGATTCTCCATCCGTCAGGAGCAGTGTGGGCTTCAAGGCATGCTGCTGTCGAGGTCTTCTGCCATGGAGGAGGAGAAAACAAGACCGAGATGCTCTCCAGGTGCCGTGCACAGCGTAACGGAATCACAAACAGAGCGTGGGGTGATACCGCTGTCTATCAGAGCTTCCCAGGATATTTACCACCCACTTTCCCCTGCCAAGGGCTCTGGGGACGGGGGAGGCAGTGGGAGCATTTTGGCTGGGCTGGGAGGAGGCAGCAGCCGTGTGCCTCTGCTCCCGATGGGGCTTTGAGCTATTCCCTGAGCCTCACCACTTCTCAATTAAAGCACCTGAAAAATGCGATAATGCTTCATTACCCATTTCCCAGAGCATTTGAGGTGTTAATTAAGTAATGTTTATAGAAGCTGTGGTTACCCCGAGACGCACAGGCAGATAAGTGGCTACTTTTAATCATCTTCCAAATCCTCATGCTGGCACACAGACCTGCCCGCAGATCCGGCCAAAGCCCACCGTGCTCCAGGGAGCATCACGGCATGGCTGGTGGGTCTAAATGCCATTCCTCCTCGAGTGGGGAGCAGGACAAATATTTACTGCTAAACCTCAGCAAAGATGCAGGTAGCTGGGGAGCAGAAGGACAAAGCCTCCCCCACAGCTGGGGACGGTGCAAGAAGAGACCCCTTAATTGCTCACCCTGCTATATAAAAGCCAAAGTCTGGTTATTGGGTATATTCAGGTATTGCAATTTCTCCCGCTTTAGTGGTCCTGCAAGCCCAGGGCAGCAAAGACTCTAGGCCAGGAGGAGGGATAACCCTGTCCCCAGGGGACACAGGGACACCCCCCAGCGAGGGGGTCTCAAGCAGAAATAAGGTAATGGAAGAAAATCCCCATTTGGTGATTGCCACAGCAGTTAGAGAAGCAGAAGCTGCCTCCAAAGGGCTGGGTGGCGGGGGAGAAATTGAGCTGCTGGTTTTGTGATAGCTGGGGCTACGCTGTATTATGGCAACACAGACTTTATAGGGTTGAAGTAAATATATATGCGCGTTGGGACTTGGGGCTTCTCTTGGAGGATTTGCTCTTGTTCTCCTCTCCCTGAAACAGGGCACGTCTGCACACACGTGAGCAAGGGCAGCATCTCCCTGGTGCTGCCGGTCCTGTTTAGCTTGTTCAGGGGGCTGCGACCAGTGCCGGTCCCCAGCAAACCCAAATGGCCAGCGAGGTGGAACGTAGCCCCACTGCAGTTCTGCACTGCCGGGGTGGGATCCCCACCCTAAGTTGGCAGAGGCGACCCTGGGACAGGTTGTCTGCAGCGAGGGCTCGCTGCAAACTGGCCCCTGGGCTGGCGGAGCAGCACAGAGCGGCTGCCCTGCTATGGGGAGGATTTTCGGGTTGTGCGAGGCAGAGGAAGGCACTGAATCCTCCTCCCTGGCGAGGTGAGAGCCAAAGCTGCTCCTCCTGTCTGACCCGTCAGGAGGTAATTTTGCAATCTGCCAGCCCCTATCCAACACCTGCGTGCAAAACCAGCACGGTGGAGAGCAAGCATTGGGCTCCATTTTAGGACAGGCTGTGCCACGTTAAGTCATACAAATAAATAAATGGCCAGCAAAAAAAAATCCCCAACACACAGAAAAAACCCTCTCCAATCTGCCAAGTGCACAGTACATCAGCAAAGCGGATCAGCTTCATGCTGGCCCGTGAAATACTCCTGGCACTGCAGATTTTCCATGAGTGATCAGGCAGCTTTTCTGAGTACAAATTCAATTTATAATTCTAAAATTAGACCAAGAACATAGTAGGATAGCCAAGAAAAGAAAGTTTGGCTGGTGAAAGCAGCCCTGCCCAGCAATCGCCCAGCAAAAGTTATATTACATAAATCCAGCCTGAAGCTGAACAACTCCAGCGATGCTGATGGGGAAATATCTGGTTGTAAATCCATTAAGCTTCACTGATCTGACGGTGTCAGAACTTCAGAGTCCTGCCTTTTTTTTTTTAACATCTTAAGCTCATTTAGCTAATGAGCTGCTTTATTCTTCTGAAAAGAAACAGTGCTGAGGGTGAGGATATGCCGTGGCTCAATGCAAGCATGGCCGGCAGCACTGGGGATGGTAACGAGAGGCCAGAAACCCCCCAGGGACCAGGGAATGGGGGACAGCTGTGCTGTCAGAGCCAGCTGTCCAAGTCCGTCCCTTCCCAGGCCCCCTGGCATGGGCTAGGAAATAACCCCCCTGCCGCTTTTCCTTTCCCCAGCTGCAGGCAGGAGCATCCCGCCCCAAGCAGCGATGCCATCTGTACCCAGGCGATGCCGGGGGCTGTCCCAGCCCCACGCATGAGAGCCGATGTGCCAGGGACCCTGTGCCCCAACGTGGACCCTGTGTGCCGCCCCGAGCTGAGCATCAGGGAACGCAGAGAGCAGGTGAGCAAAGCCATGGCCATCAGCAACAGCCCTCCACCGAGGGCTTGGGCTTTCCAAACCCACCAGATTTAGGGGTTAGATGAGGAGTTTGCCTTTGGTCCCTGACACTGGGGCTCTGTTTGCAGAGGGCATCCGTCACTTTGAAATACACCCGGCCCCTCCAGTATGCCAAAGGGCTGCTCTCGGCCCCGCCGTGGGGCCGCATCCGGCCCCAGCGGGTGTATATTACAGTGACAGCTCTGGAAAGGGCTCAGGGCTGTAAATGAAATCCCTGTTTCAGGGAGCGAGCTCCACACTGAGGGACTCTGTGGTCTGGTCTTCATCAATAAATCTCCCTCAATAAATCCCCTCGAGCGGGATGGACGAGTGTGGGTGTGTGGCTTCATGTCTTGGCCAGTCCACGCTGGGTGAGAAGGAAGCAAAGCCGAATGCCTCAGAGAGCCTGAGCTGTCCGTGGGTTGCTCTGCTGCAGCAGAAGGCTGAATCCTGGGTACAGATACACGAGGGGCGATGCTCATGCAACATGTCTGTAACCATTTATGTGCACAGACCAGAGACCCAAAGTCCTCACCAGGTTTGCCACAGAGTGGCAGTCCCATCTGCAGGCAGGGGCGGATGCTCAAAAAGCACTGAAAATGGCAATAGCTTTTGCCCACTGATCAGATCCCCAGCAGGTCACAGCTCCCCACTGACCTGGGGCCTCTGAGGAAAAGAAAATCTGGAGTGAGCCCCAACCCTGGTGGCACCGCAGCTGCAACCATGCATGGAAAGCAAAGCTGCTGCCCACACCCCAGCCCCAAATCCTGATCTGCCGGGTTCTGCCCGCAGTACTGAGTCACAGCAGCAGGGATCTGGATCCAGCACTGAGCACCTGGGCTGCCCCCACGCCCTCTGTCTCCCACCGCATCCAAGCCCAGCCCTGCCTCCTCGAACCGCAGGCTGGCACGAGCCCCAGTCTGGACGTCACCTTCCCGGGATGTCCCAGCTGGAGCCCTATGGCCCGAAATGCCTGGTGCTGTTCAGCTCTCTGAGACACCAGCCTTGAGGAGAGGGCAGCACTGAGGTGGGCAGGGGCTGATCCAGCACCAGCAAGCATTGTAGGGAGCCCACATGGCCACTGCTGGCTCTGCTCCCAGTTGCAATCCCTTCCCAGTTTACAGCACTGCGGAATGCAATGGGAATTAGTGCCTGAGCACTTCAAAGCCTTCCCAGCCGGCACTCGGGGTTTCAGCCCCATGACGGCAGCGGTGGGTCTCACAACCTCTCTTTCAGCCCTGGGGAGGTGCTTTGCCCAGGGCAGAGCTGAATTTAGGACTCAGCAATCCCAGGAAGTGCTTCCCATTAACATCTTTTCATCAGGGGGTTGGGTTGTTTTTTTTTTTTGAGTAGAACCGGGTATTATTTCACCTGGCTTTTTATTCAGCTATGGCTCTTGGGGCTGAGCAGCAGAGATCAGTTCCCAATCCCCTTTCACAGCAGCTGATCCCAAGCTGCGCGAGCTGCGACAAGCCACACCGTGCCTCACATCGCTTTTGCTTGCTGGGAGAGATCACCCAGCACTGGGAAAGGGTGAGTTATGCCCAGGGAAGTGGAGCAATGAATATTTTTTTTAATTGTTTCTTCAGACAGTGAGATGTCTACTTGTTTGCTCAAAAGGCAACAGAGCTGTTTCGCTGATCCAAGCGTGGTAAGAGCACGCAAGCCGAGCTCCCTGCTTCTGCTTGCCGGCACGTGCCTCATTTCTTTTGAAAATCAGACGCTTTAGGGGAAAGTTTCTTCTTCCAGCTCTGCGTGCCCACATCTTGCATATGCAGGTGATCCGACACACCTCTGCTCTGCATGCAGATAAAGGCACAGGCGGGCTGCCGGCAGGGAGCCGGGCTGGGAGCATGCCAGAGACCAGCAGAAACCTCCCCGTGCCACCGTGGGGCTGCAAAACCCAGGTCCCAGCCTGGCCTTTCATCTTTGAACAACAGAAGGGAGGTTTTCTCCCTGGTCATCTCTGCATGGTTGAAAGCTGAGTGCCCCAGTGCTTTGTAGGGAACGGGATTACCGGCAGTGACTCAGTAACCCAGCGTGACTTTTAGAGAAGCTCCCATGTGGTGATGCTGAATGCCCTCATGCGGAAGTCCCTCTTCTCCCAGCGTGGTTTTGGTGGTCCCAGAGGACACCCCGTGGTGGGCAGGGCTTTGCTGACCTGCTCAGGGGAGCAGGGAGGTTGCACGCCCCTCCTGCCTAAACCCCGGGGGACCCTCTGCGATGCTCTGTGGGGATGCTTGGACACACGCCCCTCCTCGGTACCACCACGGTCCAGGAGGCACCTGGGCCCACAGCTATTTCGGGGGATCTGAGACTCCCCGAGGCTTTGGTTGATGGAAAGGAAAGAGTTTATCCCAACATCAGCATCCCAGGGATGAATGAGGTCATCGCTGATGTAATGAGCTTTCTCATCTCCAGAGTTTCAGCTTTCCATCCCTGCTAGTAATTTCAAAATTTATGATCACTGGGATAAGGGCAAAATTCTTAAAATTAGGGCAAAAATTCTTAAAAAACAACCACTTTACTTTCAGGCTGTTTACCTCCTGCCTTTCCTAGCTTACTGAGCTGGGGGTGTCATGGGCTGCTCTCCACCTCTCCCGTTTTTAGGGGGAGTATTCAACCAAAAAAAGGAAAAAGCAAGGTTTTTTTAGAAAACAGAGCACTTTATTGGTTCTTGGGGATTATAGAATGCTACAGCCAGCACTAAGTGACGGCACTCAGCATGATGGAGCATTAATAACTCCGTAACATCAATGGGGAAACTGAGGCAGGGGCAGGCTGAGTGGAGACCTGAGCCTGGGGCAGGACACTGCCTGGGACACTGCTCCCGGTACAGAGGGGCTGGGGACAGCCAGCGCGCCCTGGGGTGCCCCAGCTCACATTCAGCCCCACGGGTGCTGTGCCCACACCAGCTCGGCACCCACCAGGCTTCCTGTGGGGCTCAGCTCTGCGCATCACCTCTCCAGGTTCCTCTGTAAAATGAGGTGAATAGCACTCAGTTTGGTGTCTCCCAAGGGTCTGAAGAGGCTGCAGCTAGTGAGGCCATGCAGGGAGCCTGGGCAATGACAGCAGGGCAGCCGAGCGGTACGTGTTGCCTCCGTAGAAGCTGTGTGTGATGCTAGAGGGAGGAGGGATGCACGGGAGCATCTCAGGACCCAGTGGGAGATGGGTCCATCAGGCTCGAGCACCAAAGCTGCTGTGAGTTTTCCCATCATCAGTCCCTAGCAATGTGGTCCCAACACAAGCCCTGCAATGCCTTCCTCAAGGAGATGCCCTGCCCTGCCTCATCCCAGAGAAATGTCATTTAAACACCTCAAAAAGTAGAGGAAAAGTCTGATTTTTCAGCTGGGCTTTCAGTTCTCCCATTTTCTGAGCCATCACTCTCCACTTTGCCCGTGTCGCCTGCCCGGGGCTGAGGCAGGGGGGACAGGTCTGAAAATGCCTCCCCGCATGAGCCTGCTGCTTTGTGCAAGTCCATGGTTTAGCAAATGATTTCACTTTCTAGATTCGGGCTTTGTCCTGTTTCCAGGACTTTCCAGAACACCACGTACCCAAGACACTTCTCTTTTACTGGACTTTTTGTTTCTATTTTAGGCTGAAACTGGAATAATTTGAAACAAAAGGACATCCTTGCGCTGGAAGCAGCCCTGTGTGTGGCACAGCCCTGAACATGACCACGGAGAGTTTTGCAGAGCTCCTGAATAAGCTCAAGGAAATCCATGAGAAAGAGGTCCAAGGTAAGGAGACATGAGAAGTCTTATTAAAAACTAGCGGAGGTCCATTTGTTTGTGATGCCACCTTGATCTGTTTACTTTGAAATAACCCAAAGGGAGGAGGAGCAGGTGTGGATTAGGGAGCTTTGGGAATTAGGGCTCAGCAAGCATTACCCACGGGGATGGATGGAGCTGCAGGGTCACAGCCTGGCCCTCAGGGGACCACACCATCCAATGGCACCTTGGTACGGTTTATCCATCTTATTCCGGTGGAGAACAAGGTTTAACTAAGAAAATCAGTAACTTTTTGAATGATGAGGAGGAGCAGAAGAGAGAGGGCATTCCTGCATCTGATATCCCTGGAGATATCCCACCTGTGCGAATCCCACTTGCTCCAAGCATTAATCACAGGGGATCTGGCTCCTTTCCTGCTCCTGCTGCTGTGGTCTGTGATAAAGGTGAATTAGGAGGTTTGCAGAAGTGACATACACACCCGCTGGGCATCTTCTCCTAGCGACATGGATTGGAGTATATTTGGATACTGAGGGATCAAAGGGGAAGTGGAGAGATACAATAATCTATAAGACTGAAGCAGCAGGAGTATGAGGCTCTGCTAAAGAAAACCTTAGAGTCAGGTTAGATAGTTTATTCCTCTGCGGAATAAATTATTCCTCGGGTCATACATTATTAAAATAAGAACCATTAGGTTAGGAACCAAATGCCGAATCCAATTGTTTTCCTATTAGAATAATTCCCAGTATCAATATTATGAACAAAACAACAGCACTTTTGGATGATTCTGGCTTGTGAATTCATTCTTCTCTTGTGTAATTTCAAGCCATGTGAGAGTTAGAGGAAGCTGTTGAGCAATTTAAACCACATGTTTGCAGCTACTTTGCATAAAATGGATTTGACAAGATGTAATGTCTGCAGATCCATCAACGAAAGCCATTCTTGTTGAGCTGTAAATATCCTCCAAGACGCTTTGCAGCCCTGAGAGTTATAAAATACTGCCCAGCTGGGAAATGCGCGCTGTAATAAGAAATAAGTAGAAACAAAACTGAAACATACTTTTTGGGGGTCGGGAGGAAATGCAGACTCATTAAATAGTGGAAATACAAAATCTGCTCACATTTCGTACAACTTTTCCAGCTACGTTAAACTGTGGTATTATTTAACACAGGCAATGTGTTATTCCTTCTCAGAAATAAGGTTTGTAAATTGATGAGATTTCTACAAAGCCAGCCACCCTCCTGAAGTTCCATTGTTGCATTTTGTTTCTGAAGTGCCGGGGAATTGACAATAAATACCCACCTCTCCGTCTCTGTTAATTATTCCAGGTCTGCAAAGCAAGCTGACAGAGCTGACGACGGAAAAGTGCCGGTGAGCAACACCACGTCTGCTCTACCCACGCCGTGGCGGGACAAGGGGTGGAGGAGAGGTTACGCCACTTCATTTTCAGACCTCCCAGGCACTCCTCCAAGGCTGCCTGATTTAGAGAGCACAGTTTGCCTTTCTGGCTCTGCGAAATTTAAACCTTTTGGTGACTTTCACCATGCAAGTCCCCAGCACAGGCAGGGCTTGGGGTGATCCCAGCCCACCTCCAGTTTACCTTCCCACTAGCAAGTGATGCTCGTGCTGGCAGGCACTTGCTCTCTTAGGAAGCAATAAAATGGGATGAAGCAACTCCAAGGGTGGGTGTCGCAGGGCAGCGTCTGGGTCTAACACATTTGTTTCCCCTCCTGCCACACAAGCAAAAGCAATTCAGCCGTACTGGTGTGAGCAGCACAGCAGGCTCAGGGCAGAAATCCTTCTCCTTGACAGAGCGCTGTGGATAAAGGCACAGATTTTGGGGAGAAATCTAATAAACCTCTTTTCTTTGTTCTGTTTCTTCAATTAGTGATGCTCAGAGAATTGAAGAGTTGTTTGCTAAAAATCACCAATTAAGGGAACAACAGAAGGTCCTTAAAGAAAATGTAAAGGTGTTAGAAAACAGGTAAGATTTATTTTTCAATAGGGCGCTGTTCTGTGGCAGCAAGTGTACGCTCCCAGGGGGAGAGTTTGGGGTTTGCTGTCTTCCCAGAAGCAGGATGTAGCACATGAACCTCTTTTTCGCTCATACTGGGCTGCTGGGAGAGCTGGGGGAGCCCGGGCACATGCAGAGGAGCTTTCCTAAGGTGATGGTGGTGGGACTGGGATCTCGGGGGGTGGAAGGGCCAGGGCTGGGCTGCACGGATGATAACCCCTCTCACCAATTTTGGGTGATGGGGCTGCATGTTCACGCTTCTCCGTGGGGAGGGCAGGAGCTTATTTCCCCCATGGGAACCATGTGGTAAGAAGCTGCTGGCCGTGGGTTTTCCTCCAGGCTGCGAGCGGGTCTCTGCGACAGATGCATGGTCACCCAGGAGCTGGCGAAAAAGAAGCAGAATGAGTACGAGACCTCCCATTTCCAGAGCCTGCAGCACATCTTCATCCTCAGTATGTACCACTGCCTGCTGTGAGCTCGGCTTTGGCTGGCTGAGTCTTCGCTCAGTTAATGCCTCTCCCAGATATTTGCGTGTGAGCCCTCCCGGTGACCAGGCATCCAGGAGGGGTTTGGGGATGGGGAGAAGGGAGGGAGCCAATGTGAGTGCGGCGGCCTTGAAAAATCAGATCTGCCCAGGGCTGCGGATGGCAGCCCACGTCCCCCCCAAGCAGAGGTAACCGCTCACACAAAGTGGCAGAGCTGGGGGCAGAGGGGTTGCAGTCCTCCGCATCTCCAGAAAAATGGGAGATGCTCATGCCAAGAGCAGCCCCGAGCTGGCCAGGCCATGTCAGCTGCCTGGAAAAAAGATGCATTTGGCACCACAGAAGCAACACTCTGGCAAAGACAGGCAAGTCACAGCAGCAGCTCAGCACGGGTAAATGGAAATCAAGCAACACATGTGACGGATCTTCTCCAGAGCCTTTGGCAGAGCTCCCAGCACCACTCATGCTCGGTGTGTTTTTCCCTGGCTATTTGGCTGGTCCAGGGAGGGTCATGGGGGTAAAGGAGATAAGGCATTAGGAGGGACGGAGAGGTGCCAGCAGCCCTTGGTTTATCTCCCCTGTTATGCCATTTATCCCCGAGTGCTGCTTTCGAGCAGGAGCAAGCCAAGGCGGCAGCCCACCCTGCCTGGAGGCCTGCCTGCTCACGCTTGCTGCCTCCTCACTGCGGTGCCACGTTGCTGAGTGCTCACAGCTCCCTCTGGCCTTCATCCGATCCTACTTGAGGCCCGCAGCCCTTCCCCTAACACAGCACCTGCTCATTGGAGACGGCCACGGTGCTCGCGGGCAGGATGCCGACTGTGTCCATCCCACCGTGCTGCAGCCACCACCCCATCTGGGTCACGGTCTCCCCCCAAGCTGGATGGGCTGCAAGCAGACCCCAGTCCTGACCAAACCCGAGTTGGAAAGTTGCTCCTTTTTATCCCTTAGCCCTGAGCATGTTTTCAGAGAAGGAAGGAAATTCAGCATCCCTCCAAAACCTGGTGCCATTCCCTCCTCCTCCCCTGTGCACCCCAGCAAGAGCATCAGCTTTCTCCTTGCAACGCCTGAATCCGCGGCACAACTTGTGTCCCTGCAGCTAACGAGACAAACCGCCTGAGGGAAGAGAACAAAACTCTCAAGGAAGAACTGAAGAGGCTCCGGAGCCTGGAGTAAGTGCTCTCCTGGGTTTCATTCATTACAAGGGCTGTTGGCTACACCCAGACCACTGTGTCCTCAGGGGTATTTTAGCATCTAATTCCTATGGATTCCTGTAGATGTTAGACACCGGAACACCCGTAATGGTCTCTAAGTCCTTGTTGACCTTTGCTCACTCCCCTGTTCACTTGCATCCAAGGATTCAGTTTTTGGGGAACAAGGGTATTCAACACCCCCCCATGGGGGAATGCTCATGAGAAGCAAAGCCCTGGGCTGCTCATCTTGGCCACGGACCTCGACCTGGGCTTCCCTGGCTTTTCCATGGCACCAGGTCTCCTCCTGCAGCAGCCAGAGAGGGTCTGCAGGAAGCAGGTTGTGTTTTGGGGGAAGGAGAGTGACACACAAGGGACTGAGACGGGGTTAAGAGAGAGAAGCAATCTGCACCAACAGGTTCATATCCCAGCAGAGCACTGTGCTGAAAGCCAAGTAACCTGCCAGGCTGGCTAATATATACAAATCAGCTCATTCCTCAAAGGTTTAAAGTCCAGAGGAATTAGCACTGAGGGATTAGTTTAGAAATGTGTTTTCTTTGGAGCACAGAAGCACCATCCGCTTAAAGAGAAACTCTCGCTTTTACTCCCCAATGCTTCCCAAGGCCTGAGGAGTTTCAGAACTGTAAGTTGGGATGGGTTTGCTGAGCACTGAGCGCTCAGCTCTGCTCTTCCCCTGGGTTGCTGAATAGGAAGATTTCCAGCCAAACACCCATATCTTGGCATCCGGGTCCAGCCAGGACTTTGCCCATGACATAAGCATGGGTCTCCGAGACTCAGTGACTCTCTTGTAGTGTCCAAAAGCATCAGCCCCACCAGCTCGATATGGTGAAGGGGGATAGCTGCCACATCCCCGTGCTGAATCCACCCCTGCATCAGGCTGAAAGCCCGGCCAGGGATGTACAGATTCTCCCAGAGCTTTTGCAATAGCCGCAGCTGGGTTTTGGCTTACCCGACATCGTGGCTTCCTGCGACATTACGCACAGGCAAACGGGGGAATCAGACCTTGAGTTGCCATGCTGGCTCTGTCCCATGCTCCAGACTGCAGCTAAGCTAGTGATAAGCTGCAATGGAAGGAGGTGAGTCTGAGGATCCAGTATATATTTATACAGATATGTATAAATATATATATTTATGTGTCGGGCTCTATAACTCAGAACTTCCAACACAGTGGCTCTCAAACTGGTGATTTCTTTCTCCTGCCCCTTCTCATTCATTCATGTCCTTCTCCTTTCAACAGGGACAGGACAAAGACCCCAGGAGTCACCTCCAGAGAAAGCAGCTCCACCCCCAGCTCCCCCTTGGCTTTACTGTCCCCAGCGAGCAGGAATGCTGGCAGTGAGAAAACAGCTCACAGGGGAGCAGAAGAAGCCCACCACGATGTGCCAGGCCTCGAGCTGGGAGAAGGTGGGTGTTGTGGGCTCCCACCGCCCTTGAGGAACTTGGGGACAGGAAGAGTGACTGAGCCGTGGTGCAAAGCTGCTCTGGGAGAGGGTCTGGAGAGCAAAGATCAAGCTGTTGGCAGCTCAGATGGACATTACTATGGCCAGAATAGCTGCTGGGGGGAAAACTGCCTGTCAAGGGAGAAACACGCTGCTCTGTGTTAGAGCAAAAGAGTGCTTGGGTGCCCTCGCTGTAAGATAAGTGCTGTACAGGTGTGCACCCACCACCCATCTCATGCAGAGACCATATCGTTGCCTTGCTGCCACCCACACATGCGATGGAGGGTACGTTCATTCAGGTGGTGGCTTGAGCCAGACAGAAATTTTGGCCCCAAATCTTCAACAGGAGGTGTTTGGTGCCAGCCAGCAGCATCCTCAGGAGGCTGCAAGACTCCAGCATGCAGCAGGGCAGGGCAGGGAAGCCTGCAACAGCTCTGCGGGACCATCACAGTGGCTGGTTGTCTCTTTTTTTGCAGAAAAGCCTGCAGGACAGAGAAGCTCTCCAAGCAGTAGGACTTCCCCGAGCACTGTCCTCCAAGAAGTCAGCCTTGCAGAAATTGTGAGTTGCCGGAGGTAGCCTGATGTCCTCAGGCCTTCTCCCCACTACTGTGGTCATCTGAACTGGATCAAGGGGGATGGACTAGGATAGAGATTAAGTAGGAGGCACTTAGGGGGTAAAATAATTAGCCAGACTTGGGCAGTTTGCCATTGCCAGAGCTGAGGAGGTCACCTACTGAATGCCAGATGCATCCTCTCTGCAGAAATTGCCACTCACTGCAAGCTGGAGTTTGGCACAGGCTCCTGTCCCCGCCATAGGCGTGCACATCTTTGTTTGCGCCCATGTTTATCCTCCATGACAACACATCTAGCATCCTTGAGTCCTCTGCCCGTCGCTCTGGTTCCTCTCTCAGATGTCTTGCTGGGGAAAGCTCTGAGAAGTGAAGGACCTGGGGAGATTGTGCTGAGCCACATTTCAGTGTAGCTTATCCTGAGTTACAGAGTCAGCTCTCCCTTATCTGGGCAAGCAAGAAGCTGGAGCATTGTGAGTGTTGGAAGAGCCTGGAGAACATGTAAACTGTGGGACTTGTGGGTACTGAGGACAAATACACCACAGCGGCCCTGCCTAACAGCATCGCAGATGTCTCTCCATCTGCAGCATAATGAATATTGGTATTTTCAGAGGGCCTGGCATTCAGTGGTTTTGTGCATTGATGCAAGCCTGCCATGCCTTTAAAACACAGAGAGTATGTGTCAGCTGAGGGATGCTGAGTGATATGGTGATATTGGGCACTGGGAGATGAGACTGCAGGACCTGGACCCCTGTTCCTGGTCGTGAGAACTCAAGCCCACGTACACACCCACACAGATGCTTCTGTTTTGGCACAGGCTTTGCTTACCTGAACTCCACAGAAAACTTGAAAGAGCAGGTGAAAAGGGGTTTTGGTAATGCTGCAGGCAGGCTGTGAGGATAATTAATAGGGATCGCAGGAAAGGTTGGTGACATCTCCAGGTGGGCAGGTGAAAGTCAAGTCAGAACATGTGGCGAGCCTTTCATGACAGCAGATGGAGATGAGGATGTCCTGGCCTCACAGCCAGGTACTCTACTGGAAATACACCCATCAAATCAGTGCATGCCAGGAGCTTGCATGAATAAAGTCTAGTGGCCTGACTAGGGGTCAGGGAATTTGCAGGGTCTTATCTTGGTTAAGCCACTGAATCATGGCTTGGCTTGACTTGAGAGGAGGCACAAGACCTCCTGGGCTACAAATCACTGCAGCCGGAAAATAAAGAGTACTGTAGATCCCACTAGAAAACCTGAAGGGGAAAGTTCCTGGGAAAACCAATAAAAATATGGTTGAGCTGTTGACCAGAATTGTATGAAACAGAGCACTTGGGAGCTGCCTGACTTGTTCATGCTGGTGAAGAGCTGCGTCTCTGCTCGGTGGTGCTCCCCTTAGCCACACACTGCCGGGGTGCACAGCAGAATGGCTCACCTGGACTTTCTCCCCTCTGCCACAGGCATCCCAGAGGATCGCCAACCAGCTGCATGGAACCATTGCCCTCGTGAGACCCGGCTCCAGACCCTGCCTCCTGGAAAAAAGTCCTTCAAGGGCAGCAGTGTCCCCACCAGCAAGGAAGACTCCTCTCCCGCCGGAGCGGGAGCACAGCCCCATCCTTGAGGCGTGAGTTACCTGCTCGTGGGTCATGGTGTGGGCCTGATCCATGGTCCGTTGCAGCTGTGCCACCGGGCAGACTGCAATAAGATGGCCAGTATTCGCTGTATCTGTCCACCTTCTCCAGACTTCTCCCACAGCCTTGGGGAGGGGGGTCTCCCAGTTTACACCAGCAAAAAATGACTGGAATCCAGCCCGATGAGATCAGCCTCTCGTTACTCCAGCTTTGTCAGACAGACCCATAAAGCGAACTGGGTGCCCCCACCTCCAGCTGGGAGGAGAAGGACTTGCCTCACGGGAGGCAGCAATCCCTGTTCCTCCTTATCTATTCTAATGGGCTTTTCTGCAGGGATCAGCACTTCCCCGGGCTTATCCTCCTCATTGATTTCAGAAGTGCAGAATCCTGAACAAAGCCAGTGAGTTCACCTGTAGAGACAGCAAGTTTCCCAGAGTGGGAGTAGATCTGTCAAGCATTCCCAGGAAAACCTCACATACACGAAAGCTGCCAAATAACCAACACTAGCAGGGACTCGGTTTGCAGGGCAGGATCATGCACCATAGCGACCTTCTTAGCATGGCTGTAAAAATCTCCCATTGAGTGAGATTAGGGGAGGGTCAGCTGTTCCTCTGTCCTGGAGGTCTTCAGGCCCACCAAGGCACTAAGAAAGCCCAATGGGGCGTAGTTAGGATGCTTCTGGCTGTAAGGCATGGTTTGACAAGTGACTTCTCAGGAGCAGAGCTGACGTGAGCAGTCACTGCATCCCCCTACTCACTCAACCCCCTGCCTGGAGCTGCCGTGGCCCAGGCACAGGAGAGCGCTGTTGGATGGTGGGATGGTGATGGCTTCCTGCGGTGTGCGCAGTGCGGAGACCCACTGCCAGCTGTCTGACCCCTGCGGCCACCGGGA
Organism: Fregata magnificens; assembly: GCA_013389945.1. Classification (NCBI taxonomy): domain Eukaryota; kingdom Metazoa; phylum Chordata; class Aves; order Suliformes; family Fregatidae; genus Fregata; species Fregata magnificens. The sequence goes on along the minus strand of WAAD01034290.1, from coordinate 192,432 downwards.
CCCTCCTCCTCAGCATAGCACCCAAAGGCAAGCGTGGTGCATGTGCCAAGAGCTGCAACAGGCACCAGGGCACAGAAAGAGCAGGAGAGACCACGCACATCACCTGCAGGAGCTGGGAAATCACATGAAAATTCTCTAATTAACATGATTATTTTTTTCCTGCTTCTTTTAGTTATTTAACAGCAAGCAAACCAGACTCCCCCAAGGTTGCTCCATCCTACGAAAACCTAAAACTGACCGCCCGGAGAGAGCAGCTCTGCCTCCTCCACAAGCACCTTTCCCTGCACCAGCTGGGGCTGGCAAACAACTGTGCCTCGGCCGACCAGGACAGCGGCAGCTTCTCCAGCCATTTGCTCAGGGCCAAAGACGCCGATGGCAGGACGCGGTCGCGTGATGGCTGGGAAGATCGCGCAGCCTTGCTGAAGCTCCCTGCCGCCATGGTGTACGTGAGGGATCAGCACCTGGAGGAGAAGCTGCACCTCCTCAAGCACAGGGAGCGGCTGCAGCATTTCCTCATGCAGCAGTGCCAGCCAGGCCAGCGGGCAGATGGAGACCCAAAGCTTGCGCCCGAGGAGCGGCCCCTCTCCCCATGGCCAAGCATCATGCCAGGATGCAAGGAGGAAAGGTCCTTCCTGGAGGATGCTGCAGATGGGAAGGAAGAGAAGGAGCTTTGGCTGAGCCGGGACAGCTCCGAGCTCCGAGAAAAGGCGAAGGTGGCAAGTGACGATGGTGCAGACGTGCCACTGGATCTGTCAGACTCCAGCCGTGGCAGGGAAACAGGCTGGCACAACTGCCGGGAGCCGCGGGGGGCCAGCAGCCCACGGCCAAGCCCCGGGGAGAGCCCTGCTGTGCTGGCAGCCCGCGGCCCCTGTGGGAGACAGGGGGCAGAGCGGGATGATTTGCGCTTCCCCTACCACTGGCCCAATGCCACCCAGGCACTGCCTGCTGCTGTCAAGGAGGAGGAGGAAGAGGAGGAGGAGGAAGCAGCTGTGGTGAGTACAGCTCATGTTGGCATCAACCATGGCCCCTTCCCCTCCCCAGAGTGTCTGGCACTGGTGCTGGCACCGTTATGACCACCATGAATGTCCCGTGGGAGGATGGCTTTGCTGTGTGTGAAGCCAACGGGGACATATTTGCACATGGCAAAGCCACAGCCACTCAGCCCCGGCTCTCGTTCCCTACCTCCCCTCCCCTCCAGTGCCCGCGGGGTTTCCACCCAGGTCCAAGGACAGGCAGCGCCTGTACCCCGTCCCGCAGGTTGGTGCAGGAGGCGTGCTGGACTCCCCTGCAACACACCATCAGTGCACCAGTGCATAGAAATGCCTCTGCGATGCTTGTCCCCACGGGTGTCACGGTCATCACGTAGGGGCTGGGGTCAGCCCTTTCCTCCTGCCTGGCAAAGGCAGCATTTGTGCTCCCTGTATCCTACAGCTCACGCTCTCACGGGCACATCCAACAAACAACTCCACGCCGAGCAACCCAGAAGCCCTTCCAGAGACCGGGGTGAGACTGGCTGTCAGTGCACAGAAGGGAGAAGCAGGTAAAAAGCCCCAGGCAAATGTGACATTTGAGAAGGCAAGAGCAAAGGTGCATTTTGGTGAAGGTATCTTACAGCTGAGAGCTCTCGGTGCTGGGCTCTGCACGCACCTGCAATCCCCGCCGACCAAAGCAGTAGCTAAGTAGCGTGGGACACCGTTCCAGGGACCCAGGTGCTCCTGCATCCCAGCTCTTTTGGGCCATCGGGGGAACTTCAGGATTCATGTTTCCATCCTTGAGGGCTCAATTTTCAACCCTAGGGATGCCCAAAATTCAGGCTCAGTATCTATAGGAAGAAAATAACCCTGGCTGTACTGGAGAAGAGCCCAGTATCTCTGCCCAGCACAGACCAGGAACCACCCGTGGGGTGCCCTTGCACACCCTGCAGAGCACCCTACACCCTGCACTCAGGTGTTGGGTGGCACAGAGTTCTCCAGGAGCTAAAGAGGTCAGTTTAGCACCGACCCATTGGCAAAACCCACTCCACGGTGAGGCACGACAAGACAATGTTGCTGCTCCAGCATTACCCGCCCCTCTCAGGGAAGTAGAAGCTCAGAAGTCACCGCAGCAGAGATGGGGAAAATGCAAGAGGTTTGCAGGACTAGCACTGGAAAAACCATCCCTGCCTGTGCCCCCTTGCTTCAAAGCGTGCCCTGTGCTGGCTCAGCATGTAGGGTTTAGCATGGAGCGAGGGACGCTGGTACCTGCAGCAGGTAGGACAGGATGCTCTCCTCCCTTTCCCTGCTCCATGCCCCATAACAGCCCTTTCTGTTCCCAAAACCAGCAGTGCCCTTAGTCTGGGGACACGCGGTGTTTTCTCCCTGCCTGACCACCACAGGACGTGGGCGCCAGGTTTGCCCGGCGGGTGGGAGGCAGCAGCCATGGGGCGCAGAGTGGGAAGCACGTCTGCCGAGAGCTGCTGAGTACCAGCCTTACTGGCTTGGCCAGAAAGTTGAGCTCGCCTGGATTAGTTGGTCTGGGCGTGTCGGAGCGGTTTGGGAACACTCTCCAGAGCAGGATTTTGCACAGTGGAAAAAAAAAAAAAGGGAGTCCTCTGTGATTTACATGCTAAGGAGATATCATCATAGCAGAAGAATTTCAGCTGATTACATTCTGGGTGTGGGAATACAGGACTTTCTTCAGTTCTCACCTTAAGGTTGACACAAAGCCCAGGAAACAATACACAAATACTTCTGCACTTTCTGGTGAACCTTAACCCACAGAAGGATAAAGTGAGGATGGGATCAGAGTACAGGGGCTCTAGGAGTGCCTGAAAGCAGCACCGTCTGCTCTCCCACCTGGGCAGGGGCAGCAAGGGAGGCTGTCCTGCTGACAGCCCCACCCCAGCTAGACCTGGGTGCTAGGAGAAAGAAGTATTGAGGTCCTAGAATGCCCCTGCCCCTCAGAAGAGGGCACAGCTCCATCCCCAGCCCCTTCTGCCCCTCCACAGCCAGGACGAGTGTGCTGCTGTGGGTGCAGACAGGGTGATGCCACTGCCAGCAAGGTTCAGTCCCTGGCCCGGGCAGCTTCGTTCTGTGCAAAGGTCAGGTGCATGTCTGGTGCGTGCAGGTACGTGTCTGGGGTTGTGTAGCCTCGGGGCCTGTGCGCAGCAAAATCCTTTTGCTGGGCAGGGAAGCAGCTCCCCCACCTTTCCTTCCTCTGCTCCTCTGCACACCTTCCCTGCCGAGAGCCACCGACCAGCACCAGCAGCAAACTTGAGTATTGTCTATTTTGGCCTCTTTACCCAGCAATGTTTCTCCCCACCTGGATCTCAAATGGGAAGGTGCAGTCTGGGGCTTCAAATACCCCTCAACTTCCCAACCTGCACATGGCCATGGACTCCGGGGCGGCGCTTGCGACCTTGGGGTAGCAAAGTCCTATGGATACAGCTTTACTGGGAGCTGGTTCCCCAACACAGTCCTGTTGGATCTCCCATAAAGACTCATTTCAAGCCACGTAGCTCGCAGTGCCTCTGCTTTGCAACACAGTTTATTGCTGAATCTGTTTTCTGCCTCGATGGCTCTCAGAGCCTGAGCCGGTGGCTCTGCATCTGCTTGTGAGTTTGTGGGGCCCCCCGCCAGCCAAAAAAACATTCCTTTTGTGTTTCCTTAGATGACAATGATGCTGAGTCTGGGAGGCAGGAATCCGATGAGCCAGACACGACGGACAGCGAGGTTTGTTTGCTCTCCTCAGCCCATTAGCTTAGGCTGTCGGGTCCGAGAGGCATAAGGTGGGTTGTCCTCGCCTGAGCGCACTCCAGAAGGTGGTGGCTCTTCCTACACAGGGTGCCAAGCCCCATTCCCACACTGTTACCCAACTTGTTGCTGAGGGATAGAGATATCACTCTTTCCATCTAGTCAAGAGGGTTTAAGAACAACAGCATTTGTCACCACTCCATAGCAATGGTCACAAAGGTCGCCAGCAATGCAGCCGGGCCATCAGCTCCCTGGGAAAGCCAGGGCAGTTTGTAGACTGACTGCTCTTCTCGTTGGTGTAGGTGGCTGCCCCATGTGAAGATGATATCCTACAAGAAGCCCAGGCTGATGGGAAATATTTTTGCACCAAAGACAAAGCTCATGCGCTGCAGAAGAAGAGAAAAAGAGGACAGGATCCCTGGACAAAAGGTAGGGAGGAGGAGTTCCTTGTGGCTTCAGCTCAGGGCTACAACTTCTGCTGCTTCCCAAGGGGCTCCTGTGAGAAACGCCCAAGGGCACCAGCCGCCATCCCTGCAGCGGAGAGGAGGGTGCTCCTCTGCTGAGTGCATGCCACGCTGCAAACAAATGTTTGCCCAAGGTGATACAGTGGAGTCTTTCATTTCCCTGCGATAAGACACGCTATGCCATGTTTTGGCAACAGTTGTGTCTCCAGCCAGAGGAGCCCCTGCTAATGGTTAGCCAGAGGAGCCTGGGCAGGGTGGCCAGGAGAGCACTCCCAAGCACCTAAGCTAACAGGGCTAAGTCCCTCGTGTTTGCTTAGCCGGTCAGGGAGGTGGTGATTGGAGAAGGCCAAATTCCCAGGGGTGAGTTATTGACATTCAGAGAAAGGTTTCTGCCAACTCTGTTGATCTTCCAGCGTGGCTGTGGAGGTTTTCCCTGCTGACAGAGGAATGTGTTGTACCCGTGTTTCCTACAGGTGAATAAGCAGAAAACTGCTCCTGATAAGGGCAAGGATAAGACAGTGTGCCTGTCAAGTCTTAAAAAGTGCTCTGTCAGAAATACCCTGCTACTATAACGCCCTTTGTACTGTTGGTAAAGACAGGGAGAGGTTGAACCGATTATAAGTGTAGAGAGGGCTGTTGCTTAAGCATGAAAGCAGCTTGTTTAACAGGCAAGCACTGCCCCTTGCTCTGTGCCTGGCCTTCGGAGGTGCCTGCTCACTCGGGGGACAGCACCACAGCTGAGTGAGAAGAGGATTTGCTCTACAAAACCAGCTGCTCGGAGCAATGGGAAGGAAACTGCCCTGTGCTCCCCAGGGCGGACACCATCCAACCCTCCGGGACTGGGTGGGGATGTCCCGAGTGAGGGCTGGATGTAGTTGTGGCAGGAATGGGATGATGGAGAGGCATAACCCTTCTCTCAGCATGTGGTGTGTGCCATACACCACACTAGAAGAGGAAGAAATGCAAGAAATGCGTCCAGCTGGTCTGGGTACTCTCTCAGGTACACTTCTGCACCAGGTCAGTTCTCTGCCTATTTCTGCTTCACATGTTGTTTCTGTTTCCAGGGTCACAACAGCCTCCCCCGGGTACCCGTGCATCTCACGTGTGAGAGGGGCTTCTCTTCATCTTTTCTTTGCTGAGCTTTACTTCCTCCTGCGCTGTCCCTATTTTGGGATGAGGCCATGCTGACCTCGTACATGTAAATCCATTGCTTTGTGGTTAACTCCTGCAGTCATCTTGCTGTTTACAGGAGCTAAGAAGTCAATGAGAGGAAGAAAGAAAGTCAAAGTTGAGCAGTGCTCAGCAGGGATCACGAAGGAACCCGAGAACTGCTCCGCTTCCCACAACGATCCCTCCGAGGAGAGCTAACAGCAGGGCAGGATGAGAAGCAACACAGATGCTACAGACCAAAAGAGAGGGCTTGGAGACCTCAGCATCCCACCCACGCTGGGAGAGCGACTCCTCCTGCCGTGCTGGGCCGGGCAGCGGGGGATTCATAAGGACTCATTAATGACTAGAGCACTCTGAAAATCCTCACTCGGTGCCCTGGGTGAGGCTAGGCAAGGAAGAGCCGTGTGGGTGATACCTGGAGCAGCCAGGTCACTGCTGGTGGAGCAGGGCATTCGGTGATCTCCAGCCCCACGCCACAGCAGACCCTCAGACTGGTGCTAGGAAGAGGAGATGCCTCTTTGCATCACTCACCCTGGATCAGGACCGTGTTCTTCCCTGGGATTTCATGCAAGGAGAACCAAGTACCCAGACCCCACTTCCCATGTATGATGTCCCGGTGGCTGGCTGAAGCTGAACACCACAGGGCCCCATGCACAAATCTGGATTGATTAAATCCCTACCAAGGTTTCATACATGTGTGGATCTTGTTTGACCTGGAGAAAGCCCATGGTTTTCTTTTCTAGTTAAGTGAGGAGCAAGCACATGGGCGGGCAGGTGGGATGTGTCCCTGGAGAGGGCAGGGAAAAGAGCACGGGAAGGGAGGGCTTGTGTGCTAGCGCTCCTCAAGGTGTCCTGCATGCCTGGAAAAGGCAAGTGTATGAGACCCAGCTGTGGCTCACAGCAGAGCACCAATTCAGCAGTTCACACTGACCTTGGCAGGATTGCTGGGAGCTTGTTTTCACATGGACAAACTGTTCTTAAACAATTTTTTCTCATGTGTTAAGCATGGGCAAGTTTTCCTTCAGCATCAAGTGACAGGGCTCTCTCGCCAGGGATGGGATGAGAAGAGCTGCAGTGAGCATCCCTGCAGCCATGATGTCAACATTACACCAGGAGCCAGGCTGGGTTGTTCCTAGCGCACATGTGGAGAACAGGGCCAAAACGGAGGGAGACCAGAGGAGAAGTGCCAGAGGCGGTACCTGCCCTGTCTGGTGCACCACCATTTCCTCTACCCGCAGTTATTTCTATTTAAAAGTGGTTTTGTTTGCCCATTCACAAGAACAAAGGGCAAAGCACAGCAAGCCAAGCTCCCTACCTGTCAGAGCATCCTTCCTGCACACCCCACAGCACCTTCCCACCTCCCCAGAGCAAGCAGGCAGCAAAAAAACCATCCCAAAAAGCCCCAGCCACAAGGGAGCAGGGGTGGGGAGCTGGGCTCAGCCTTGCCCAGGGCAGCCGTGGCGGGGGTCCTGCGGGGGTGGTTGCTGCCAGAATATTTCAGAGCAGCTAAACTTCCCAAGCTGAAAACTGATTTAGATGGCTCTCATCTTCCTCCCATCTCCGCAGTATTGCAGAGTTCGTTGGATGCCATGGGGTATCTTCATTAGCAGCAGGCTGGCTGTGGAAGCACAGCCTCCAAATAACCTTGGCAGAGCAGTGGGGCAGGATGGGGTGTTATACGTGGTGCAGAGCATGTGGGTTAACGCGCTCCTACCTCCACCGTGTCCCAGGTGAACTGTAGCCCTTTGCCAGAGATCACGTCCCTTGCTGATGGGTTTTTCCTCCTCACATTCAATCACATCTCTCAGTAGCTTCTAATTAACATCAGGCCAGACCCAGAAAAACAGAGCAAGGGTTGACAGGTTGGAGTCGCAGCAGGAAATTAGTATTTCACTTGCACTGCTGTGTCAACCGCTTCCCCCTCAAAAAAACATGCAGTAGAAGCTGCGCTCGGCAGGAAAAGCTTCTCTGGGCTCAACCCTTTAGTCATGCTCTGCGCTGAGGAGCAAAGTCCCAGCTTGTGAGTTATCCACTGGCAGTGGCTATTCTGGGAATCAATGTCCTGGAGGTCTGTGCTCAGAAATGCTTGAGACATCCAGGTTATAAAGTGCTAATGAGTCTAACAGAGAAAGCAGCACCTCCATCCCCAGCACCAGCTGAGCTGGCGATGCCCCAGTCCAGGTGAAGCAGAGGGAGGCGGGTGGGCAGCACAGGAGGGAGCCCAGGGCTCTCATGGCACGACCACCCGATGGGCAGACCCCAACTGACACAGCACCTTCTCCTGGGGACCAGCTCAGCCCAGGTAACGTCCATCTCTCATTTTGCATCTCAGCGCTGTGATGTGGACACAGCACACAGGAGCTGGCACAAGGAGGGGACGGGCAGGTGAGGGGTGCAGGGCTGCAGGGCTGATTCATCCCAGCTCAAAGTGTTCATTGGATCACAGCCATGGAAAGTGGATCAGGGCCACAACTGATGCCTTCCCCTTTCAGTCCCAGGCAGCCAGCAGTGCGTCTGTCCCTTGCTCGGACTGACTTGCAGGGGGCAGCAATACCCAGAGCAGCACTGACCATGCATGGGGAACCAGCTAAATTTGTCTTTTAAAAATACTCCATCCAGAAATAAAAAGAAGTGGAAATATAACCCTGTAAGGAGGCCCCTCAAACTGCAGGGAGGCAGCCTGGGACCAGAGCTGAAGGAGGGAGGGAACTTTTATGCAACTATAAAATAATCCCCTCCCTATGGCAAACCCTTGATAAGCAAAATGTGCAGAAGTCCTGCCAAAAATAAGTAACTCCTCAATTTCTTTTTTTTCCACAGACATTTTTTTTTTCCTCCCATTGCACTATTCCACCACAGAATTCACCTTCATTTATTGGACTTTTATTTTCTTTTATGTTGCTTCTTGCCTTTTTCCAGCAGGCATTTTCAGCTGATGCCCTGTATCTCTGTGCAGGATGTGTTTGAGGGGCTGGCAGGGACACATATTTCATAGTTAGGGCAATCCCATAACTATAAAAACAAAGAATAGTTTTGTCAGCTCTGAGTGAAGTGCTCCTCTGAGCAAGCTGTTAAGTGAAATAAACTTTATACACTGCACTTGATCCAGCCCTGGAAACTTTGCTCCTACCCAGCCCCTGGCTTGCTGTTACCCCCCACCATGTTGCAGAAACATGGATAATTGCTGAAGTCCATTAATTCTCACAATTATGTTTGTCAGTCTTTTGTTTAAGTCATTCTTGACAGACGAATGTGTGTATTGATTTGGTGATATGCAGGCAGCCTCAGACTTGAACTATTCTGCTGTGAGGAAGAAATCTGAGACCTGCAAGGAACCCTGGAGCTTCCCAGAGGTTTTCCTTACACAGGTTCAGTTCTGCTCAAGGTAATGTGTTTGCAGGAAAACACTGGGCAGCGTTCAGCCCAATGGGCTGATCCTGCCTTCCCTGAGAGCACAGCAGCCGTTTAATAACTTCACTGGAGTTTGTCTAATGACTCTGAGGGGCATATGTCTACCAGAGCCAGCCATCTATGATTTTTGCAGAGTTAAACCATTTTTGTTGCCACATTTCCGTTCAGCACAAGGACTGCTTTACACAATGATCTCCAAAAAGCCACTGAAATTATCCTTAGAGTTACAACCCACAGAGCAATAAAGCAGAAGAGAAGCTGTGCTGTGAAGAGACCAGTCCTTCTGGGAGACTGGCAGCTCATGTTTGTTTTGTTCAGACAAATTACAGCTCTGATGTCATCAGTGACGTGATGTAGGTAGGACATCTGGGCTGGTGAACTGGTTTCCCAGAGGAACAGGTTCAGAGCACAGCCTGGGTTCACTCAGGTTTGATTTGAAATTGTACACAAATCTGAAAAAGCAACGGTGTAAGCATTTCTGTTCACTTTTAGTCCATCCAGAATAGCAATGGCTGGTTCCCTTATTGCCCATCATGCAAAACAATTCCGATAACAGACCATCGCAACTCTTTTGCTTCCTGATCCTTAAGCATCTGTACATGCTGAATCATTCTCAGAGCACAGATCGCTGCTCTCAGCTTGCAGACCCCCCCTGGTCCTCCCTGTGCCTCAGTCTCCCACTAAACTCAGCAGTATACTGACATTTTCAGCTACTGTCTAGACTTGATTTGTAAAATTTTATAAGAAATAAGTTTGTGCAAGTCTAGCTGTCAGTATAAATCTCCAACTTGGAAAAAAAAAAATTGCCACCACACAAAGGTTCCTCTCTTGCACATGTAACAGAGACGGTGCTGTGCAAGAAAGTGGGAAGTCCAACAAGCTCAGAGCAAAAGGGAACTCTGCTGGGGACACAGCTGGCTGCAATGCAGGAACCAAAAGCACCAAAAATAGAGAAATGCACATCAGATTCTTCCCCCTTACAAACTTGGTGCTATTGCCTTTATGGCAATAGATATTTTGAAGGTGGCTTAATTCATGCCCTTTTCATGAGACTGAGCAACACCGTCTCTGTAGTGAAATCCTTTTAACCAAGATCTGATCAGTAAGTAGTGCCCATTTATAGTGCTGGCTTTGGAAACACAGCCTCACTCTTCAGTTCACCATAGGAAAACTCATTCCAGGCATCACTGAAGTCTTGCTTAAGTCCTGTTTTGGGGATTTAAGTGGGCTGGGCATTTTGTGTAGGTCCTTCCCAAGGTCAGATGCACCCTGCAGATGTGAAAAAGGCAGCAAGCACCCAGGCAGCCTCGCGTGCAGCAATGCGGTGCGCAGCCGGGAGCTTGGAGGAGACGGGGACAACTTGGGTGTTCAGAACAGAGCACAAGGGCAAGGCTTTACACTTTTGAAAGGAGGCTGTGAAGTCATGGATAGGTTTAGCAAGTCCAGCATGCAGTGGTGGTTCTTGGAAGGGAGAGATTTGGGGAGTTCCTTTGCTCCTTTATCTCAAGCAAAGCTTATTGTAGGAATTTTTGAGCCAAAGTGCATGTTCCTCCAGCATCCCTTGGGCATCACGGCTTTCTGCTCTTCTTTCTCTGGCAGGGCTGTGCTGCACACCCTGCTCTTACCAAACTCGCTGCTAGATGTGCTGATCTCCAGTGGGACCTCTCCAGAAAATACATTTTACAAGACACTCCCATGAAATTTATTGATCTATTAATAACGGCATGTAGTGCAGCGCCACGTGGTTCAGGGGAGAGGGTTTGATTCATTCATTCACAAATCCTCACGTAAACACCACATACATTTTTCATTACATGAGCACATGGCCCTCACGAGTGCAGAGCTATGTGATTAAATCAATCAGCTCCATGTTTTTTAAATACTTTGTGTCACACAGGAGAGCCTGAATGATTTTCCAAGGCGCACAGTTATCAGCACAGAGGTCTGTTGGCAACGTTTCTCTCCTGGGGCTCAGCAGGTTATTTTGCTATAACTGGAAATCTGCAGTGAGAGCAGAGGATTGCATCACCTGCCACGGGCGAGCACTCGGGAATCCAGGAATCTAGGGGACACGGCCACTCCGCTCCAGCAGTGGCCAAGAGAAACCAGGACTCCCAACTGGAACCGACTGGAGGCAGATTAAAACCACTGCAGGTCACACAGCTAATGTACTGGTGGGGTCGACAGCTTGACCCAAACCCGCCTTGCGGATTTGGGATGCAGGAGGAGAGCCGAGGGAGATGGATGTGCCAGTGGAGAGCAGGAGTGGTCCAACATGTGAGTGTAGTTAAGAAGGGTTTCATAATTTCTTATATACATAACACAAGTAGGGAATGGTACCTCCGGGCATTTCCTGAGACATACTAAATAGGATGGGGAGGACGTGCTCAGGAGAATGCATAGTCCCAAAAACACAGTGACTGGTCTTTAGATGGATGTGGTGAGTGCGAAGCTGAGCTCCAAAGAGTGCTGGTCCCCCTGGGTGTGCTGATTTAAGGAGAGGATTTAACAGGGATGAACTGTGATAGGATCCTTGGGACAAGGACCTTGGATTAGAGCCTGTTCAGGAGAGACGGGACGGTAAGCTCCGGATGCACCTTGTACTTATTCATCATCCTCCCAGGCTTCCAGAGGCCACTCTCGTCCCCCGTGAGGCCTCTTGGATCCCCATCCACACCCCGCTTAGGCTGGAAAAATGTGTACAGAAATTTCTGGTGCCTTATCTTAACACTAGCAGTTCCTCCAACTGGAAGGCTGTTCTTCTGGTTCCCAGCCTAAATATATTCCTGACCTGCTTATCTTTGCTTGATTGTGGGCCATGATTTTGCAAAAAATATAACACCCAGCCCACATATGTACTTTAAAATGCTGTCTCATATCAGATGCTTAGACCAAATCCTGCAGTTCTTGCATGTAGGAAAATCCTGGTGACTTTGGTGACTCTATTCCCCGCATAATATTGGAAAGAGGGCTTGCGGGCTTGACTCACTCCAGACCAGCGCCTTATTCCAGCAACCCCTGACTGCAGACCCAGGGCTTCCTTTGAGGCAGAGCAGGAGCTCCAGGAGCAAAATGAGCCCGAGCTGAATATTGGAGATTCAGAGTAACGCTTTACATTTGTGCAATAACACTGTTGTAAATGCAAAACTACCTGCCTTCCCGTTTGTCTGGGGGTTTTGCAGTGGTTAAGGTTGGAGTGTGCTCCAGCCCAGAACTTGAAGCTGCTGTGCAGCAGCACTGTGATGAGTCCAGCCTTTCTCCAAAACAGCATCCCTGTGTATGAATTAGGAGCATCTCCAGTCAAAACAGAGCTTGGGCTCCCTCCGTCCCCCAGCTGCATCAATTCCCTCGTTGCAGGAAACAGAGAAAAGGTTGCTCAGGGTTGTACCCAGTCGTTGCCATTTGTGGAAATGATGCTGATGTGCCACCCATCTGTTTTAGCAGCAGATTCCTTGAAACACAGCAACGTGTCCACTGTACTCATACACTGTGAGCTAGTTTGCTTGTCAGATGTAGATGAAAGCTCCCCAGCATTAACAGCAGCAACATTCAAACAGCTAAATTCAGCTTTGAAGTTAGCAACCCACTAAGCTATGGAGGCTGGCTTCTCTCTGCTTCATCCTGTGCTGACTCAGTGGGACAATTTACATCCTACAGCTGTTTTTACAAGGAAAGAATGAAAAAAACCCATTTATTTTCTAAAATCCAGTCGTGGGTTCTAGGGAATTGTTTGCAGCAATCCTAGCTAGGTTTCCGTGCCCAGTTACCCAGTGGCTTATTTGATGAGCTTGCCAGCAGGAAAGATTTTAATTCCTTTTTATCCCAAATTATTTTTTCCGCAGCTGTGATATGAGATGATTCTGCCAAATAATTTAGGCTCAAATCTGACCTATATTGAATAGCATAAGATACTGAGGATGTTCTTGGGATTTTAAGGGGAGAGTTTATATTTCAGTGTAGGCTTTTTAATGGAAGCCTACAAGAAAATATTGTCTTATGTTTGCTACCCTAATCCTATTATTATTATTAAATACTATTAATACTGCAAGACAAGTGTTGATGTCCCACTTGCAACAGTATACAAAAAAGGATCTTATGAAACAGCCATATGAAAAGACTTAGAACTTGTGTGTGTTTTATAGGACAGTTTCAAAATCTATCTTTTATTCAGTGCCCATACTTCAGATCATATCATCAGACATCAGTTTGATTGCTGGTGTAAACTGCAAGCAACATTAAGAGTTGTCATGTAGCTTCTTTAAACATATTTGGCAAAAGTATTTCCCATTCTAAGGGTCCAGTGTGGCAAATACCTTAATACCTGTTTGATTGTAAACATTTCAGTAGTCCCTCATTAATGGCAAATTTGGTCTGATATGTCCGTGTCTATGGGCAAAATCCCGCTTGGGAGCACAAGCCGCTTCGGAGCATGTGAGGTGGGAAGCACGGGAGCCTGCAAGGGCCATTTCGGTTTCAGAGGAACACAGAGGCCACCAGCACCCACACGCTGCTGTTCACAGTGCCAGAGGCTTCATCACGCCCAACAAAGCTCCCAAACCTCCTCTGCCAGGCCCAGTGGCATGGACATCATCAGCACACATCAACGTCCTACGAGGATGGCAGAAAGGGCAGAGCTTACTTACTTGGCAAGCCGTCAGAGCATCATCCCGGGATGTGGCAGACATCGATTCAAGTGTCTAAGGGGTATGTTTATTCCATGCAGTATAAACACACCAGTCCGGGAAGCAGTGTGCTGCGCAGAAACGCCTTGAGTCACTTTGTGGAGATAAATACTAAGTTTATGCTCTCCCAGATCTGGGTCTGCCTTGCCCATATACAGTCCATGACCAGCACTGCCTCAGCTTTGCTTCAGGGGCTGGGAGGCGTGGGGATTCCTCCCTCCGCACAAGTTTTGGGGGCTGCCGGTGAGTCTCAGGGCCATGCAAGGGTATCCACGCTCTTGGGGCCGGCGGGTTGGGGTCCACCCCAGCCCTGCAAGCCGGGGGGGCCGGATCTCAGGCTGCCAGGCTGGAGCAAGAGGAGCAACCGCCTTCATCTGCTTTTATAGGAGCGGTCTGATGCACGCGGCCACACGCCGTTGGTTTTAGCAGATGTGTCCTCCCTGCCTGCAGGAAGACCAGGAGACCTTGAGAACGGGCGACCACCAGAGTCACTGGGGGTTTGGGTGGAGAGGGGAAGTTTTAAAAAAATCATACAAAGGGACACGGCAGGTGTTTGCGTGGGGACATGACGGGTGTTTGCTTGCGGAGACGGTGGGTGTTTGTGTGGGGACGTGGAGGGTGGTTGGGTGGGTACACGGTTGGCTTGTGGCTGTGGTAGGGCAATACCTGAGGGAGGAAGGAGCTGCCTGCGTGCCAGCCCCGGGGAGAGGGCCAGCGAGGGGGGGTGTCGGCCC
>WAAD01034290.1:153104-177400 GCA_013389945.1 Fregata magnificens | reverse complement strand
CGGTGTCCCGGGGGCGGGGGGGCGGCAGGCAGCCGGAGAGCGCTGCCCGCCCTGCCCTGCCCGCTGCCTCTGGAGGCGCTGGGTGTGCGGCTCAGCCCTGGGGACGTACGGCTGCCTGTGCGGAGGGTGCCCCGGCTTGCGGGAGGTGAGGGGGATTTTGCAGAGTATTTCCCTCGCTGAGTCTCTGGCTGCAGTTCTGCGGTATCCTGAACCCTGCCTCCTGCTTTTCCCTAGCCCAGTTTTTGCATTTTTCTGTTTCCAGATGAAGCCGACAGAGTCATTGCTAGGTAGGACTCTTCCTCCGTGCAACGGCCACACTGCTGATGCACTGCCTTCTCCTAATCTCTGCTGCTTCTCTATGCAGTAACTCTGTATATTAATATTCCAGCTCATGTGCTGGGAACTTTGAGTCAGCTTCAGGGGAGGATGTTCTGGCCTCCAGTGCAGGATTACCATTGCATTTCCAAGGGACTTCTGTCAACCTGAAAGTGTTGGTTTTCTGATCTACTAGAAGGCGGGCTCTTGCTCAGATCTTGGGGATTTGAGCTCTGAAGGAACTCTTTTTCAGGCCGTTTCTTGCATAAACAGCTTTGTAAAGTGAGCTGGCCCTCTGAGCCTGCAGATAGGCAAAGCAGTATCAAAGGCTTTAAGTCTCTGAGGTCTTTATAGTGGCTTCTAGAGCTTTGTTAGTGAGCCAAAATAGATGTTGTCCGTGCTTTAAAGCTGGGGAGCTTTGCTAATGCAGTCGATGGGTGTTCCCTTTCAGTGTACATCTCACGGTGGAGGTGTCCTCTTGATTCCCAGGAAACAACTACGTGGAGGTTCGAGTGACTATAAAGAAAAGTAGCTGTTTGTGAGGTGTGGAGGTCATCTTGTGTGTTGTCCCTCCTGGGTTTTTTCCTTCTTGAACTGTTATTTACCACTCGTTGCTTTCCTTCTTGTAATGGAAGGGACCTTTCTTTCCTCACTTTCGGAGAAACTGAAACTGGGCCTGCTAGATGGATGTCCTGTATGCACAGGGTGCACTGTTGTATGCAGCTTGTTGTGCAGGAAAGCCTGAAGTAAGGGCATTGCTGCGGCACAGCTCCTTCCTACCACTCCTGGTCCACAAAAGCCAGCACACTAGGTGCTGTGCTATTAATTTCAGTGCTTTAATATTGTAGGTAAAGTTCTTAAGGGCAAGTTTTGCATCAGGAGCTTTACAAGCACAGTTACGTCTGTGGGTGTGACATTCGGCGTGCCTGTGCATACCGAGTTCTGGACTGCTGGAGTTCGTGTAAATGGCTCAATCCTTCCCCTTCCCACGCCAAGTCAAGAGGACACTAAGAAAATACTCTTTAATACATATTCCTGGGATCTTCTTGTTTGATGTCCTTCCTGCCTCTTTCCTTGGCATCTGATTTTAGATGTTGTTATGTTCCACTGTCGTAATTCTAATAAATCCACCTACAACCAATGATAAATCGGAAATAAAAGGTAGAGAGAAGTGCAAGGAGGATGCGAGGAGGATAGTCGGAGGAATGAAAGGGCTTCTGTGTGAGTAATGACAAAACAGGCCATTATTTTTCAGCTTGGAAGAGATGGCTGAAAGGGCGTATTGTATTGCATTAATCATTTTGTATGCTACTTACGAGGGTGATTTGGAGTGAGAATTCATCTATTTTTTGTCTTTAAAGAAGAAAAGAGTGAGTGGAGAACATCTGCTGGAACTATCAGGCAGAAGATCCACATCTTTACATGGAGATACACACATCTGCTGACAAAAGGATGGTTTTATGCTGCCTGTGGGGATGTGTTAGACCCAACGTATCTACTCCCAGTCATGTTGGGTGCAGGAGCGGGTGAGATGGACCATCCCTCTGTAATTACGATTTCACCTGCAACTTGCAGGGTAAGGGACTTGGAGCACTATTTTTTCACTGGACAGTTCCATGGTTTGCTCTGCAACAGAGCATTCCTTCATCCCCACAGAACAGCGGCGTCTCCTCTTGTTGCAGATACATGAGGAGTGATTCAAGGACTTTCTTTCCTGCAGGACGGTGGTAGTTATGCTGCTTCCCCTTCTGTGTGGGGTGTGCTGTTTGTTGATTTCTGAATCTTGTTTTGCAAACAGTCGCAAAATGGGTTTCCTTTTACTGGGACTCGGGCATCTGGGTATCGTTTTGCCGAACAGTAATGTTGCTGCTCTAGATAGGTTAACTGTGTGCATCGTGCAAATACACAGGCGTATGAAGTCATCAGAGGGAAGGGGGAGGTGGAATCTGCGCTGCGACTCTGGACATCTAATCTTTGGTGCCCGCTTAAGGCAGCTGCTCTCCTCGGAGTCCTTTTTTAGTCACTGTCAAGAGCTGCTTTGAATTGCCCTCGGTGGAGCCTCCCTTAAATGCACCAGGAGCACGGGCTGAAGGGTTTCCAGGTTCGCTCCATCCGTGTTTGGTGGCCAGTGCCACTGCAGTCCTGTGCCATGCCCGGGGACTTCATCGTGCTGGAGCTTGCCCCGATCGGTGGATGTCACTTTACCTAGAACTGGCAGTTTCATTGGGCAGGGTTTTATTACAAAACTTGATCTTGTTTGACTTGATTGAGAAGTTGCGAGAAGCTGATGAGACCGGCCGGCGTAGCTCAGGGCAGGTTGTGACAGCACCTCTGCTAGAGTTGGTGGTTATTTATTAGCAGCAGGCAGGATCTTCAATACAGCCCAAGGAACAAGTGATCTGCTCAGCTGATGTAGCGTGGAGTTTCTTGGAGTTGCTTGGTAGCTGTCAGGTCCTTTAGGATGGAAACTTCAGCAGTGCACGCTCCCTTGGAGGCACCATTCAATCTGGATGCTTGGTTTCATTGTGCTGCTGGCTGAGTATTATAAACTTAATGACTTTAACCTTCCACTTTTGTTTTCCTAAGGAATCTTCTGTTTACAGGATCTTAAATTACAGTGCTGTGTTATACCAGCTTGCTTAATCTGCTTGCCATCCCTCCTCCTTTCTCCTTTTCCATCTTGCTCTGTTCTTTTGTTCTTTCAAAGAACGAGGCGCACAAAAAGCAGTGCAGAGAGGCAGCAAACAGTGAACAAATCGGCATTCACACATTTTTAATGAATTTCTGCAGCTGGGTCTGAAACTGGCAGAGCTTTCTGGGGAAACACTGATAACAGAGGGCCCTCAAAATAGCCAGGTTATGAAAGCATGAAGAATGGGAACAACAGCCCTGAATGTCAACGCTTGTTGTGCTTCTGAGGTTTCAGTATAGTGTAATGTAAAGCAGCTGGTTTTGCCATATATTCGCTGCATTTTGCCGGGCCTAAGAATAAATACAGTGACTAAATTATTTGCAACTGATGCTTTAATGTCCTTGGTGTTCAGTGGTCAGGGAGCTGAACTGAATGTTCATGGTTGCTGATAAATCAGAAATGACTGAGCTAATTTAGGTCATTTTAAGGGTGGGAGTTTAAACAGTAGTTGATAACAGCAGCACTTTGGACCAACTCTGCTTTCAAGTGTTAATTGGATGCTGGATTGCTGACATAGGTGAGATCGAATTAGTTCCTTGGGTGGAATGGCAGAAATGCTTGGTCAGGCTTTTATGCTTATGATGGTTAATGTGTTGTTTTGTCCTACTGTCAGCTTAGCTGCTGTTTTCACTTTGAGAAACATAAATAATAAAAAAAAACCCCACACTCTGCTAATAAACAGATTTTTTTTTTTTTGAGACGGATGAAATAAAATGTTTAAAAGTCTTAGTTTTAATTTCTGAGCCTTATTTGGAATAACCTGAGCATACATGGTGCTTTTCAGGAAGCAGCAAGATCTGTCAGAGCCTGCAAGGTTTGACCTTTCAGAGGTGAACAGTAGACTGGGATGTGCTGCTCAGGGCTGAAAAGGGACATATTCTAAACCCGAACTTTACTTAAAAGCCAACTGAAAAGTTAAGGCTGCAGTCTCGTCCCTGGCAAGCGCAGTTTGCTTTGGCAGCTTGCTCTTGTATTTGCAAATGCAGGTGAATTGCATGCATCCCATAGTGAATGTTTATAACTTATAGCTGCCTGTAGTATTTATTATTTGACATTCCTGGCCAGGTATATTGATCAGAAGTAGTAAGTTGTATGCCTAGCAGGAAACTTGGGAGATCAGAAAATCCATGTCCCTGTATCCTGCACACCTCCGCGAATGGGTCTGGGTCAAACAGTCCTAAACACTGCTAACACCAAGGTTATTTGACCTCCTCAATTTAAAAGGGTCCAGAGGCTTTTAAAGTGACTTTGATCACCAGGCAGTAGGAGTTGGTACAGAATTAACTGTAGTTTCAGTTGATTGCACCAGCTTTTCAAAGCAATTGTGCAGGATCCCCAGAAGCAGGTTTTGGGATGCTGTGGGAAAGGTGATGCTCTGGAAGTGCTGTTTGCACCTTTCCTTTTCCCTGGCTGGCAGCTCACGGTTCCTCTCTGCAGGAGGCGATGAGGGTGGTCGGAATGATGTTGTCTTGCTTCAGCTCAACAAGTCATCAGCTGAGAGAGAAAATGCTACCAAATGAAATGTGAAAAGCTGAATAGCTTAACTTCGGGGGAGGAATTGGGGGGGCCCCGTTTCAGACTGCCAGCATGGAAGTAGGGGTGTTATAGCCGGAGCTTCCATATGCTGGTGGTCCTCTGCTGTGAACTTGAATGTACTGCCAAAACCTTATGTAGCAGCACAGCATTTGTGGCTGTTTTCTAACGTTTTACTTGCAAGATTTACTTTACAAGCTTCCTTCGAGTTAGGAAAAATAACGCAAGCTTTATTGGACCATTATTTTCAAGTGTAACTCTTGACTCTGAAGTCTGCAGGATCTCTGCCTACTGGGTTAAAACAATGTTTCTTTGATTCACCATCTAAAATAGTTATCTCCTCTCTCCTTGCCTTCCTCCCCCCAGTTCTCAGCTGGTGAACAAGTACCTCCTTCTCAGCCTGAGCACTCAGAGCTTCCAAAGCTCATGTTGAGCAGCAGCTGTATGCTGAGTGCTGTGGGTGTTGGTGAGAAGGACATATTTAGGTTGTCGGTGCTCCTTACCATAACTTTGCTTAGCCCCAAAGCCCTTCTTGATAATTGCAGAGATATGAGCTGCCCAAACTTGCATCTGCTTTGCCAACCGACTGGACAGCTATCTCACCTAGCTGTGCGTGAAGCGTCTTTGTCGGGGCTGTTGTGCGCTCTTGTCACCGTGACTGAACCAGTTCAGAAGAGTTACTAGCGGTTCTCAGTTTTTTGCAATTTACTATGAGCTGTGGGATGAGGCAGGGCGGGAAGGATCTTTGCTTTCCGTTTTAAAGAGTAGTTCTGAGCTACAGATGAGGAGTTCTGCTCTGGGTTTGGGTATGGTTTGTTTGGTTTTGAAGGGGTGGGGGGGAGAAAGGTGGAGGGAGGGGAAGTGACTCTCACAAAATTCTCTATTAAATATTTTTATTTCCTGAAGTATGTGGGGTTTAGTTATATTAAATCTTGAAGAGTTAACTTCAGCTGTCCTGTGTTCTTCCTTTTTTCCATCTGTCAACCAGTTAAAGCTGTGAGGCTGTCAGGCTGAGCAAGCTTGAAGATGCTTTTGAGCCTTCTTTTGAAGATTGTTCTGAAGCTTTCTGGCTCTGTAGTTTGAATTTAAAAATGTACAATCTGACGTGCACACGAACATGATGAAATTTGGATTCTTTAATGAGCACGAGGTATTGTTGATAAAGCAGGTGACTGCAGATGGAGAGTGCTCAGCTAAAGCCACTCTGTCACACTAGCTCTTCAAATGCAGAGCTTTAAACTCCTAACCTTTGGTTTATAGCTGTTGTATATATACTTTACTGTAAATTATTATAGTGTAACCCCTGAAAAAGATGTTAAATGAAGAAACTTTAACTGGTCTCATAAATGCAAGTGAAGTAAAAGTGTTTCACGAGATAGCCCTCTGATTCGTGAGATGTATCAAGTCTTTAAAACCTTGCTGCCAGCCGACCCCGCTGCCTGAGGCTGTGATCCCGGCAGCCCTTCCCCTGGGAGCTCTGAACGCCCTGACTCCGTGCAGCCGCCTTCTCCAGGGAATGCTCCTCTTGTGCCAGCTCTCGCTCAGCGTGGCAGTACCCAAGCTCAGTGTACCCTGCAGACCTGCCTCGGAGCTGGGTAGCCATTTACTTTGCTAGCCAGCCACAGCACGGGCTGAACTGCTGTCAGTCAAAGCTGCTTGCTCTACAGCATGGACAGACTTGCGGTCGCTGCAATTTAAGCATGAAATTTTGCCCTGGTGAGGCTATGACCTCTTGATTGCGGGTTGGAGGGGATGACAGATGTTGCGGTGGGAAGAACCAAGTGCCCATAAAACACCGGGAGACCTCTGTAAATTTTCTTTGCCTGGGTTTCCTCTAGTCGCCTGTTTTGAATTTTCTTCTCCTTCCCAGTTAAAAGCTATCTTTTTTTTTCTTTTTTTGACTTGGGAGTTTTATTGTGCTGAAGACTTTTAACAAGGCACATGATGAAATGACAGCATCATCTCTCAGGGAAGTGCATTAATATTTCTAGCATAATGCCCACAGTGTTATCAAGGAGACACTTTGCATTTCACTTGCCCGTTTTGGTCAGTGGTTCTGTGCTTAGTGAGCAGAGCACAAAGCACAGGAGGAGCCAGGTTGGTGAGCTAGGAATGACTCCAGAAACTGGTAGAAATGTCGTAGAAAAAGCATGCACAGTTTGCTTTGTGAGAAGCAGCAGGGATTTTAGGAGAGGGCTTTAGAACTGGGCTCTGGGCATGGCAAACCGTGCATCTGGTGTGGTGGTTCTGTTGCAACAGATGGCTTTCATAATACTTACTGGAAGGCATTATTTTATCCTTGGATTGTCTAAGCACTCTTAGCACCAAAACAGTGTGATTTATGAAACGCAATGAATACAAAGCTCATTTCTTAGTGGCATTAGGTCTTAATCATATGTGCTTGTGAATCAGCAGCCGCTGTGAAGAGTATCTAATTTCTTTCCGTGTTAGTATTTAAAACTCTCTAGGCTTAGTGAGCTTCCCACTTATTCTGCCTCTACCTTCATTTAAATTATACTTCATTTTTGTTCCTTCTTGCCTGTCCCGTAGGCTGCATGACATTCTTTTCCTTGCGTGTGGCTTTACTGGTGTTTGAGGAGTGCAGGATTTTCTCATGGCTGTTTGGGACCAGCAGGAAAGCCCCTGGTGCCCCTTCAGTTTTGCAAACAAATCTTTTTTGAATAAGAACACAAAGTGAAGGAATTGGGCCTCCCCCCTCATCCCGAGGTCTCACAGAGGGACCTCTTCTGAAGCATGCTCATGTGGCTAATTTGGCTTTACTCTTTAAAATGAAGATTACTAGAGGAATAACTTAAACTAGCCCTTCTGTGAGACTCATATTTATTCTCTGGCAGTCTGATACTTAAACAAATGACAGAACGAGCTCCTGGGACGGTGGCCTGCAATCCAAACTGCATGTCTGTGGGTGCCATAAAACAGCGAGTAGCTGACTTTGTAAAGAAGGAGCACGTAGCTGTATGCTTACTATTAGTTATGCAGGGTGTCTTCTCTGCTGCTGCTTCTCATTTGAACATCAGAGCTGAAGCAATCTATCCATGAAAATGGCTTGCTTGGTGCCTGGCACTTCATGATGTAGATTCTTCATTAGTCATTTATTTCACCAAATATGTGGTTTTGAAGGTGATTCCGTATAAATGTGGTCTCTGGCAGCTTTTGGCTTTAAATATTGAGAACTTGTTGCTGCTGGTGAGCTGTACTTAGTCTGCTTCTGAGCAGGAAACTCATTAATGTAAGCACTGAGGCTGCTAAGGCACGGGTGCTCACACCTGTACACTCTGAAATGTAAGCCTGAAAACAGTAAATTACTCCTGGGCTGCATAAGTAATGCAGTTGCGAAAAATTAAGCTTAAAAACTGGAACTGGTTTCTTAATCCCTCGATGCCAGTATTTTACCTAGTCAAACCAAAGCACAGTTCATATCGGGTTGTTGGCTCATCTGTAAGGCAGGAAAATGATACAGCTTAATCTTTAAAATATGTCTTGGTGAAACAAATCTGACAGGTGTGTCTTCCTATTGCAAACAGGATTTGGGATCTGGATTCTTGTGCAAATCACCTTTGACAGTTGTTACTAAGCTAGTGCTTCCAAAAACTAATAAATGATTTTTGTCCTTGTTATATTAATAACTCAGTCCCTTGACAGCTATGATTACACTGAGGCCTGTAAAGGACCTTACAAAGGGACATCCATATTAAAATAAAACTCTTTCAAGTGAGAAATAGGAAACCAAATTCTATTAGCCCCTAATTTGACACAGTAATTAAAAATTCTTGACCTCCCCCATTCCACCCATCTATTAGCAGTACGTATGGCTAAAGAGCAAGAGGATGTAAGCCTTGCTGCTAATTTTAGCCCAGTGCCTGGGGGATGTGTGCCTGCGTGGGCGCGTGCAGCGTGGCATCCTTCCCCCAGCAGAAGGGCGATGGATGTGACTCCATCTGAAACAAATCTGCCCTGCCAGTCCGTCTGGCTGGAGGAGGTCTCAAGTCATGTTACTTGTCTGGCTTTTGCAGCACCTTTGAATGCTTGTGTCGCAGGGCTTGGCGATCCTGGAAGTGATGAGGATAAGAAGTCACAGCAGAAGACGAACGCAGGGTGCTGCATTGGTGAAAATAGCTGAATGGTGATTGAACTCTGGCTGTGTGGTTGGCTCAGAGTGCAAACCTGTCCATATGAGAGGTGGAGGTTCATTGGGATGGGAGGAGAATACCTGTAAGATTTTAGAAACTTCTGATGTAACCCTTCAGGAAGGAGCAAGACAAGCCAGTCCATTCATCTGCTGTAGCAGAAATGCAGGAACCAGAAGGGCAAAATACAGAAAAGCTTCAGAATGGCCAAATGGCAGCTGCACGCAGCAGCTTAAGATCATTGGCCACTGCAATTTAAAGACCAATATTAGCAGTTAAAATGAGGTTCATGAGGGCTGTTGCAGAGCCTGGGAGTGCTGAGCAGGGACACAGGTGCCCAACGGGCTGCCCCACTGTCCCTTAGAGGACACAGTGGCCCAGGAACAGGCATGGAAGAGGCTTGTCTGTGCCTGAAGCCACATCCGATAGCGCAGGGTTAGCATCTCTTTTGCATTCAACTATGATAGCTGCTAAAGAATGGGCAACTTGGACACTTCCAAATACAGCAACATCCTGAAACTTTACCCTTGTCCTCTTGGGTGTCTGCAGGTAGCCCAGCCCATGGGTGGGAAGGGGGAAAATACTCTTGGCAAGCCATCGGAAAAGCCAGTGTTCTTTAATCTGGAGCTGTGAGTTAACCAGCTTTTTCCTTTCAATTCATAAGATGGGACATGTAGGGATTACCAGCGCTATACATAGATTGCTCTTAGCTGTGTCCTGTTCTGCTGGGAACACTTATGAGCTGTGTCAACCTCAGGGGCAGGGATCCTGCGTGCTCTTTTTCCATTGTTGTTCACCCCCTGCAGAGAGTTTCTCTGCCAGCGCTCGGTGGGATGCTGGCAGGGCCAGAAGAGGACAACTCTGAAGCTGGAAGCATTCAGAAGTTGGGTTTCCTCACTGGGAAATCCATCAGAAAGGATATATGTGTGGGCTGGCTACTGCTTCCCAGGGTAGGAGTCAAAATGCAGCTCTGAACATAATTTGCTGGGTTTTTATCTGAACACAAGATTTTTTTTTGTGGGCTTTTTTTAAGTGTGTGTTTAGCTCATCAGGGATTTGGCAGCGGTGTTGGATTGTGTGCATCCATGTGTGCACATGGAGATAATAAGCCAAGGCGTAATCCACAATTCCTCTGCTTGATAGCCCCTTATCTTTGAGCATGTGCTGTGTGTGTTTTCTCTCTTGGTGGGTCCCCTGGGAGGTGCTGGCTGTGTAAACACAGTTGCTGGTTTTTAATGTTGAAGTTCTGGCAGGGTCCTGCTTTATTGTCTCCTGAAATAGTGGGGGGGAAGCACCCAAAAGTGAGCTCCTGGCGAAGGATGTACAAACAAGCAAACCCTCTATAGCTTGTCAAGGAAATAGCTGGTATCGGTGAACAGGCATGTTTGAACTTTCTTTAGGATACTGTTGAAATTACAGCCTGTTCCACAGAACTCATTAACATTTTAATATTGGATACTTTGATTTCTAATTGTCAGTTAGCATGTCGGTAACGGTGTGTGTAAGGTAACTTGCAGCGCATGTATAGATGTTGGTGTTCTGTGTTAGTATTTCGGTTGCATTTGGCAACAAACGTTCTGTGTAAACTACTTAAAATCCTTTGGATTCTGGTGGATCAGGCCACAAGCAAGAAGTGTTATCCTAGGTGGAGCTGCTTAGCACAGGATATGTGACTCGATGTTTTTTCATCGAAGCCAGCAGCCGCTGAAGCGATCCTGTGCTGCCTGTTGAAGTGTGGAGTGGCTGTGGGAGAAGAGCATTCAAACTAAAGAAAATATATGTGTGTGTATATATAACAATAAGTGCAGACTACTCAGAGTGTTAAGTTTTGTACCATACTCCAAGTACTGCACTACCTAATAAGGAAGTTCTGTACATTAGTTGTACTGAGGGATCCAGCAAGTCTGTCTTGGAGTGCAGCGAGGGAGCTGTGTTGCTGTAAAACATTGGCTTGAGCATGCAAACTGTTTTGGGTACTCTAATTGGATTAGTGACACCTCTTTATGTACACCTTGTTTTGAGATTTGAGGGAGAGTGACTTGCTTAGCATCTGGGATTCCTCCAAGGTGACAACTTCACTTGAGGACAGAAAATATTATTTACAAGCATAGCTAAAAATGAAGTTTCCTGTTGGCAGAGTGAGGATGAGTCATTGTGGTTTTGAGTCAAGGGGCAGGATCTTTCCTTCACTGCAGCAGGTTTTTACTTCCAGATATGCTCTTACAGAGCAGCAGGTTCAGGTGTTTGTCACTTTTGTCCCCATTAGAAAACGAGGCGGTGTTCAGAAGGTGTAACGCTCTGGATGGGTCTCCACCGTGGTGGTGCGCACACCCTCGTTGCCCCTGAGGGCGGTTGCACCTACAGCACTGTGGAGTTACTAGTGAGGGTCTAGCCATGGCGCTCTCAATCTGTCCAGTTACACCGGCACCCTTTTACAGAGCTATGTGCTTTTTTGTACCAGTGCCTATTGTCACTGGCCTTAGCTGTGTTTCCCCTTTGCTCACCGCACATGGTGTCTTTGCATCCAGCCAGGTCTCCCCCAGGAGGGGAGGAAGACTGGGGACATTACCAGCTGCATTCGTGCCGGGAGGTTTGAGATTGGCCTCCACATTTCATGAAGGGTTTTTTATTGCAGGTTAGATGCCAAAGTAGACTGGAGAGCCATGTGTATGTAAAAGTGTTAAACTTTCCTGTGCAGTTCTCGTTGAAAAGCAAAAAAAAAAAAAAAAAAAAAAAAAAAAAATAATTTTAAACTGAAGTGCTGGTGAAGGGCATTGAAGCTGTGCCAGGAGTGTTCTTCAGTAGCACCCTTAATAGCTGTTGATTTGTGGGAGGCAGTCTCTAGCAATACTGAAGGTGTTAGTCCTGTGGGAGGATTCACCTCTTGTGTTTACAGAAAGGGACACTAATTTTTAATCCTCCTAGCTGTTTGAGTTGTGGTCTGTTTTTTCTTTTAAGAACGCCTGAACAGCGCTGCTGAGAATCTAAAGACAATTTCCTTCTAGGGAAAAAAATAAAGTTTTATATGGGAGTATAAGTTATTACAAATTCACAGAGGAAGGGCACTAATTGTATTTTATTAAGGAGATTGTAAGCAGACTTTGGGAAGAAGAAAAATGTTTGTTAGTTTGGCGTTCATTCTCTTTATCTACTTGTGAATACAGAGAAAATGGTGAATTGTTTCTCATGAACTTGTAGTGAGGAATGAGGAACTAACCTGGTTTCAGGAATACTCAGATTGAAGTGTCATTTTGCAAAACTTTTAGATAACCATTTTTACGTACAACTACAGGAATAACTTCAGAGACCTTATCACAGAGGCTTGCCTGCAGATCACCAGTTTTAAGTAACATTTATGTCAATGTATAAGGAAAAATACTAGAACACCATCTTTTCTAAAGTGCTGGCTTTTGTGTTCCTGGTATAGCTTGAAGCAAGAGGGGCAAATGCTCCTGTTGCTCGTAACCTGCTTGTTGTGGAAATCTGTAATTTTATAGCAAGTCCTGTGCGTCAGCAACGCTGCCTGTAACAGCGATGTGCCATGTGGAGGGAAACTGCCGTGTCTCGCTGGCACAGTTTTTGGCAGGCAGTTCTGGCAATAGCTCCAAGTAGCTCAGAAGAGAAGAAATAACTTGCAAGAAGGGGGAAAAGAGGTGAAAGCACCTGTTTTGTCACTCAGGCAACTTGCATTTCCAGACACCATGCTTAAGAAAAGGCAGACAGATTTTGTTCATGTTCAGAACTCTGCTGCATCTCTTCTGTAGCAACAAAATGGTATGGTTTGGTTTCTTACCCAGGTCAGGCTGGAGAGGAGGAAAGGCAAAGTCACTAGGATTAGCAGATTGTCCAGCTGTTTCAAAATCCTGAAGTGCTGGGCTTCAAAACCAGACTTAATCCCAAGTAGTTTTTTTTTTGGTCTTTAACTTGAATCAACTGAAGCTACAAATGGCTTTGCTGTGTAAAAACTCTTCCATAGCTGTTAACAATTAATAAATCCCATTTTTCTTGATGTGTCCCCCCCACATCCCTTGCACCCACCCAAGGTGCCATACTTTTGCTTTGGTGTCAGATGTTAACTTCCAGGTGTGAGAGCCTGGCCTTGGTCTGTCTGAGCGGTTTGGCTGCTCGTGGGTGCCAGAGCTCTGATGCAGTTTAAAGTTTGAATTTTTTCCAAAAGTAGATCTTGTCAAACCAGAGTCCTGCAACTTTTGTCTCGTATGCTGCTTCTACGTTGACTTCCATGGCAGTATTGTCCATTAGTTGAGTTACTATGTCACTTTGGAAGAAAACCTTAGACTTGAATGCAGATGGCTTGTGCTAAAAATGTAGCGCAATGTATGCTTAAACAAAAGCAGAAAATATGGAATCTGATAGTTGTAGTGTCAGTGTTTTGCTGGTGGCAGTTGAATCTGAATGCATTGTTCCTATGGAAATTGCAGTCATAGCTTCACAATTCATTTGTACATCTCTACCAACAAAGAATGTCTTGACTTTGACAATAGTAATGTATCTTACTTTGGCAAGGTCTATTTTTTTTTGCTTAAATGTAATAACCTATTACTGTTCCACTAACTCACACGATTCCTACTATTACTCTCCTTGCATCTTCCATTCTGGGATTTCAGATGGGTACCAAATACTCTTTGCTTTCTCTAATGGCCCCCTCTATTGTTTTCCAGAGAGATCTGTCAATTTTATTGAGCTGCTGTCATAGACTCTCAGTCTGCTGGCTCCTGCAGCTGGAGACAACTGTGTTCTGAATCGAGAATACACACAGATGTTCGGTCATCATACAGATATACCTGTATCTGTCCATAGATTGATATAAAACGACTTATTCCTGTGCCTTGATGAGGGGGGGCTTTTTGCAATATTTCTTGTAAGATTTTAAATGAGTATGTGGAAGCTTTTCAGGTGTTTGACTTATAGGTAGGTGTTCTTATGTGTTGAAGATAGTGAATGCTCTTATTAATGAAGTTGGTATGAATATGTACTTCAAGGGTCCTGGAGGGGGAGACAAGTTCTTGGCCTTTTTAGGAACTTGAAACTCTTAGTTAAGTACTCTACCAACAAAAAAAAAACAAAAAAAAAACAAAACAAAACAAAAAAAAAAATCCAAAGAAACCTGCCGTTTGTCCTAAGAGCTCATAGATCTGTTGCAGTTCATAAACTCAGAGGCCATGAACTAATATTGTTCACTCTTCGTGGTGTTGTACATTTTACAGAAGGCGTTTTATCTCCCAGCGCTGCTCTCTAGACTTTTTAGAAGACATAGTGGAATATGCCAGTGTACGAAGGTACTTTTTTCAAAAGCAGCATTAATCTCAACTCGTTGCATGCAGTCCTCTCCTCCCTCCACCCTTTTCCACGCCAATATCTGAGGTCCTGCATGCTAGTGCTGCCATCTGATCATACAACTGGCATGACTCTCTTTCAGAGCACTTAACAGGTGATGGTGTTTTTTTATAATTGCAGAACCAAGCATATATCTGGGTCTCCAAGACACAAAAGTTTGAAGAAGATGCACTTCATCAAGAACATGAGGCAGTATGACACCAAGAACAGCAGGTAACTTCTGGAGATCGAGGTGCCTCCGGTACTCAGGTGAAACAGCATGTGCTGAGCGGTAGACTCTAGTTCAATGTGATTAGCCATTGAATGTCAGCGGGAATAACGTGATGTCCTTGGGGTCTTGCCAATTTTATACATACTTCTATCGAAGGCACTAGGTGCTCATATCTGCTACATCTGCAGCAATATTCTGATGGTTCTGCTATCCTGCTTTGAGGAGGTTAAATCATTCTCTTCTAACACCCTTCTTATCTCCAGCACGCAGAGAGGTTAGAGCTGAGGAGGATTTAAGGAGAATAGCTTGGTTTAGCCAAATTCTTGGCTCATAGTTGCTGGGCAGAAAAGAAAGCGGGGGGCGTGTTCATATTTATTATTAATAGAGGTGTGAGACTTCATCTAAATGTAAAATATTATCTACATCTTTTCACAAGGCTTATGTAAAAATTACATAAAGATATATATTTTTTTAAAAGACTAGGATCTCCTCTGAGGAGCTCCCAAGGTGATGGCAGTTACTGAATGCTGGGGTTTGATACAGAACCTCTAAGGACCTACAGGGTCAGAATGAAACCTCTGCTTTTGTGCTGCTTTGTGAAAACAAAAAATCCATAGCAGTATCTGTGTAACTTAGCAATTTAAGAGGAGTTCTGTGTTCATGTTCCATAAAAAGCTGCTTTGTAACTTCTGAATCTTAATTCTTATCCTGATCTCTTCCCATCTGCTTACAGGATAGTGTTAATCTGTGCTAAACGAACACTGTGTGTGGCTTTTTCTATCCTACCTTATGGGGAGAGTTTACGGATCAGGTGAGTCATCTTTAACTGCTTTGTGAAATGTCTGGTCTATTGATTGCAAAAGATCTTTTTAAATGAGTACGGTTGGTGTAGGTCTCCTGTTTTGAAGCAGGTGAACTTACTTAAATTACCATTATTGTCTAAGGACAAGAGCTTGCTATCAGAGCAGAAAAATCAGACATTGCCACGGTGTCAAAATGTTCATTCAAACTCCATAAGAAAAATAGTGGAAACGGTAGACTTTTCTTCAGGTGTTTATTCACATTTTAAAGCACTCCAGTCCTGTGAAATCCCTGAAACCAGCTTTGAGCAGATGATGTTACTTGTTGCTGTGTAGGATTTCCTATGCTCCTAAAGTGGTCAGAAATCAACTGTCTTTAGTGCAACAAACAATTGTGTCAGCAAAAAAGCATACAGAACATCAGGGAAGGATGCTGCTGCCTTTACTGGAAACCTTCAAGGTTTTATAGTGAAGTTACATCTAAATAAGTTTAAGACGCTCTTCTGTTTTTTCAGCTCTAAACCACGAATGTCACTATTTGCAGTCTAAGAAAAACAGAAACAGTTTAGACTGATTGAAACTGCTTTTAGTGTTTGTACTACAGTTTTGTATAGAATTGTCAATATGATCACTTAGGAGAAACCAAACCTGCTGACTGGATTTCCCTGCAGCTTTGCTCAGTCCCTTGTGAAGTCTAAGTTGATTCTGTGAAGGTCTGTGATCTACAAGTATACCATAGAAAATACTAATTTTATTCTAATCCACTTTTGGTGAAACAATTGTGTTGTCACTTGTGTCCTGTACATAACTTATGGACAAAGGAAACGGATGTTTAGTGGTGGGAATTGTATTGTATGCAAATACACTTGCCATAAAAATAGGGGATGGGAAAATATTATCTCACTGCATAGAAAAGCAGCAAGGTCACTGGAGCTATTTTAGAGCAGTTCTGAGCACTGTGTCGTTCTGCTTGTGTGTAAGCTGGCAATGCAGTTCTTTAACTGAAAGCTGCTTTTTCACGTTGGAATATAGGTGACAAGGCTGCATGCTGCCATCGCTGAAGCAGAGTTCTGCTAGCAGTCTTAATTCTTAATTTGAGCTTGTGTGCGCAGTGGTTGGAAAATTGCAATTGAAAGGCAAGTTGCTAATGCTGGAAAACCAGTAATATAAATCATGTTTGCTGTTAAGTGTTTGAGCATTAGTGTGTTAATGAATGGTATGGCCTTATGCAGAAAGACCATATTAAAAAAAGTTTACATTTGCTAGGTATTTTGTTACAGATTTGAGTTAAAATGATATGAAATCTGATTCTTCAGTTAATGAACATCTCTACATTTTGAAAAGAGTACTTAAAAATCAATGCTTTCTTGGAGATAGGGTTGAAGGATTGCACTGTTCTCACATAGAACTCTGGGACTGAGGGATTGCACTGTTCTCACATAGAACTCTGGGACTGAGGGATTGCACTGTTCTTATGTAGAACTCTTGACCTGGTGGTGTTGGCTGTAGCTGGTGGATGGACCTGGTGTTTACCATAGAGGAAGCTGGGCTTATGCTGCATTTTTCAATAGTGCATTTTCTTATCTGCATTTAGTGATCTAAAAATGGAAGGACAGAAGCAACGGCATCCATCTGGGGGAGTTTCAGTCTCCACTGAGATGGTGCTTGGACTGGAAGGAGTAGAGCTGGGTGCTGATGGCAAGGTAAAGAATTTTTTTCTTTTTTTTTTCTTTTTTTTTTTTTTTTGGTCTCTTGATCTGTAATGCCAATGACCAAACTGCTGACTGGAGCTGGGGACAGCAGGTGGGTAAGCTGGCTGCTTTCACCCTGGGACCATTTCATGCTGGGGCAAATCACTTTATGGATGGCAAAGCACTGCATAAATTGAGAGCTGTAACTTTTCAGGGCAGTGGAAGTTTGTTTTGATCCTTAAACTTTGAAATGTTTTGCTTGTGATAAAGCTTCTTCTGAGGAGGCTGTTGAAGCCCATGATCACTTCTGCCTCTGTTTCTGGAGAATTGATTTGACTGTGGTATCTCAGGCAACATATGAGTGATGTTTTGATAGAAATATGGGCAAAAAGTATACCTTTTTAGTTAAATTTATATACTGCCAGAATTTTACTGATGTGATTCTCCCCTTTCCTTTGCCACCCCACCAAATCTTCTACAACACTTCCATACTGAAGTCATGGAAGCAAGGCATTCCTCATCCAACTTTTCCCTTTCCTCCTGTCGCACAATTTCAAGGTCCCACTCCCAAATACAAACCCCGGGGGACTCTCTGAGTTGAAAAATCCTAGATGTCCGGAAATAAGCTTTTCCATAAATTTTCCCCTATACCTACAACACCTTTCTCTTCTTTAAGGTTGTGTCCTATGCAAAATTCTTGTATCCGACCAATGCCCTAGTTGTTCGCAAAGCCGACAGCCATAGTGCTGGTCCCTCATGTCGAGCTAGTGCTTCACGGAGTCTTCCTGGATCAAGATACAAACCTGTGACAGCAAAAACGATACCAGCAGGAACAGACATTGGTAAGGACAGCTGTCAGCTTTGTCACCACTTGTGCACACAGCAGAAAAACATGAAAGGAATATATTTATCTGAAACAATTGCAAATGGTAAAGTGCATTATTAGGAAGGACGTGCTGCAGTGGGAAGGAGACTGTTTTTAGCACAGCCTAGCAAAGAAGGCTTGTTAATGAGGTATAAACGATGAGCCTTAAGACTGAGACTTGCACGCATTCCTTACATCCTCTGTATATCTGGGCTAGTTCTGTTTATGCAATTGAAGGAGTGCAAAGCTGTTTCCTTGGAAATGTGAAGTTTTATGTTACTCAACAAGAAACATCTCGTGTACGTAGGTACAGTGGTCCTCCTTGCCTTCTAGCACAGTAACAATGCAGAAGCCAAAGAGTTTGTGATAAGGATCCCTTCTCTTGTGTAAAAGAGCAAACCTGACAGCTCTACTGTCTGCTAGGTTAGAGTATAGGCAAAAGAATTCAGTCTTGTGGAGTTGTTTTCTGTGCATATTTGTGGATGACAGACTGTTAGTTTGCACTAAGTCTAAAAAGGTGCATCAGGCACATGCTGGAGAAAGAGCTTGTGTGGGTTTTTTAGTAATTCTAATACCTGACTGATGCATTCATGGAATGCAAACAGGTGACTGTAGCTGCAGTTTGCCTGTACTATGGGGTCTGCCAACACTTTTAATATTTGCTGTTTGAAAACACTTTTAAAGAGGAAACAGGGAATTTAAAGCTCTGTATCTTGGGACCCAGTGTTGTGCTTTCCTCATTCCACTCAGGAAGTGAAGCTGGGGAAGCTGCAGAGTATGATCCAAATCTTCTGGATGATCCTCAGTGGCCCTGTGGAAAACATAAACGAGTTCTCATCTTTGCCTCTTACATGGTGAGTGACTGGCATACCTGAACAGAGGAGTGAGTGAGTGCCTGGAAGATTGTCCTATAGAGCCCTTCCTCGAGGAAGAAAAAGTTGTGGCTTTCTGAGAATTGATTAGGAAAAATACAAATAGTTGGGTTTGTACACTCAGCTTGTTGAGGACCAACCTGACACGTATCTCCATGTTGTCATTTGCTTCTTGTAAGCATTTGCTTACTAGGGTTTTTTTTTTTTTAAGGTTTTTGTCTGTGGTTGAGATTCAACATGGTCTGTTACTTAGGGTATTATAGAAATGTTAAATTGTGAATAATAGAACTTGGGTTTGCCTTTGCATTAGTGTCTTTGGAAGACTTGTTTGGCTGTCAGTGCTGTTCACAAGAGAAATGATAAATTTTGCCTCCTGTGTTTCAGACTACAGTCATAGAATATGTGAAACCCTCGGACCTTAAAAAGGATATGAATGAAACCTTTAGGGAGAAGTTTCCTCATATCAAGTTGACACTGAGCAAAATTAGGAGGTAAGAAGCAAGCGTTGAATAATGAGAATATCTTCTATGCTGTACAAGGCTGCTTTTATCTTCCACTTGTGTGGAGCAAATACTAGATCTATTAATAGTATATATGATTAAACACTAATCTGTTGTTGCCAGTTGAGCTGACTGTAGGATGACAGCCCTGTACAGGAATGTTTAGGATGCTGAGAAGGGGTAACAGTTGCTTTTCGTAGTTCAGCCTAAAAGAGTTTTGTTTCACCAACTGTGGTGTACTAACACTCATAGAAAATTAACAGTGGAGCAGCGTTAGCTTGAAACAAATACTTGGAATCTGATTGTTTGGCTGTAGTGTAGCCCCACTCTAACTGAATTGTCTTTCTGGACCCTCTGGCTATTTTTGCCTTTCAGTTGCCAGACTCACTGATGATTGTGGACTCCAAGATTCTAGGATAAAGAAGAGTGTAAGGTCTGGGGAATCTCAGTAAAGAAAAGGATTTCATGAAGGCAGGACTATGCCACACAGAATTCCTCATCTTCCAGGAAATGCATCTGGCTGCTTATCAGCGAGATGCACTGTTGCGCCTTCTGAGAGCTGTAATCTTGCTGGTATTACACGGTGGCTAATGCAGTCAGGGCCTTGTGAAATAGCCAGCTTAAACGCAATTCTGCTGAATCACCAGGGCTGTGTGTAACTCTCGACTCTGGAAGGCTTGCTCAGTCAGAGTGTGCTCTGCCAGCATCCTGCATACTCCTTTTTGTAGCTGTTTTGAGTAGTGTCCTTGCACAGATACCTTCTTGCAGGTGTAGCATGGATGGCAGCCATGAGAGGTAGCATCCACCATAAAGTCTGCCTGTATGCTGAAGTAAAGGGCCAGCCATTGTGGGAACTGTGTAAACCAGTCTGCCTTCCCCCTCAGACCTGATTCTCCCGCGAGGTGTGTAGTGGACAGGTCTCTGTGCAGCAACTGCTGTGATGCACACAGCTTTGGTGTGGTATTCTGTAGGTCAGGGTGGTTCAGTCTTATGATATGAATCACAAACCAGTTCAGGAGCCCAGAGGGACCCATACAGCGATAGCCTGTGTGTCAGTGGGGCGGCTAAGGCCCTGGTGTTTATGGGCAGACGCAGAACTGTTCTTCCACAGTAGATGATGTCAGCCAGGTTAAATCAGTTTGTGCATCAGCTCCAGCTTGCTGCCAGCTGGGCTTCTTCAGTCTAGGATAATACTTGTCACAGTTTTCAAGATAGGAGTCTTGCCCGTATGCTCTTCTAAGTTCCCATGCTGCAGTGTTTCTAGAGCATTTCATAAAAGCTGTCATGTTTGAGAGGGTGTCTTTTTTCCTATTTCCAGTTTAAAGAGAGAGATGCGGAACCTGAGTGAAGAGTGCAATCTGGAGCCAGTTACTGTCTCCATGGCTTATGTTTACTTTGAGAAGCTCGTCCTCCAAGGCAAACTCAACAAACAGAACCGCAAACTGTGTGCTGGTGCTTGCGTTCTGCTTGCAGCCAAGATCAGCAGTGATCTCAGGAAACATGAAGTTAAACACCTTATAGATGTAAGTACTATGAGGCTTGTTTCAGGTGGTGGTGTCAAAACCTTCTCTCTAGCTCACAGAACAAGACAAAGATTAAAGTCAAGACTTTCAGCAGTGCATGCTTGCATTTAAGACTAGCTCTTTCAGTCAGTTTTATGTCTCATTAGGGCTCTTCCTTGATTTTTTTTTAAATTCATTAAAACTACATGAGTGGTGCAGTCTAATGTCCTCTTGATCCTACAGTGAGGTTATTTTTGCACTTACTGTTTCTCAGGCAAACATATGTAACTGTTGTGTGGGTGTCATAGCTGAGCTGATAAGCTGGTTGACTTGTCTGATCCCTGGCAACACTTTTGATTCTGTAGGTACAGCTCTGGCCATGCATCACTGACTCCTGTTTTATGCTGACTTAATCTAACAGTGTGTTGGTATCTTATGGATTAACTGATTCTTTCTCCCCCTCTCTTTTTTTATTACTATCATAGAAACTAGAAGAGAGATTCAGATTCAACAGAAGAGATCTCATCGGGTTTGAATTCACCGTCCTTGTAGCTTTGGAACTGGCTCTCTATCTTCCTGAAAACCAAGTTTTACCTCATTACAGACGGCTCACACAACAGTCTTAAGGAAAGCTACGTTCCAGCTGAGAGCCAGTGGCGCTGGGGATCGCATCACTGAACGCTGCTAGTGAAGTTGCCACTGGCCTTTCTGTGCCGCTGTGTGCATCCTGCCATGGCTACAGCTAGTTTTGACGTCTGCAGTGTGTTACTAAACTGTCAAGGTGTGCATTATGGACACGTATGCCAAGTCTGGGGATGGTACGAGAAGAGTTATTGAACTTTATTTCCTTTTGGACATTTAAAGCACAAATATTCACCAGTCAGCTGTCATGGCTGCTTATTATTCCTTATTTATCTTTTCGGTTGTACTGAAACTGTTCTTCCCTATGAAGAATACTATGGTATTGTTTTCTTTGGTTGGGGTTTTTTTTAAGCCTTTATTGTATTCCTTGAAACTAAAGGAAGCATCACTTCCATTCCAGTGCACCATAAAGTTCAGATGTTTCTAAGAATCTTCTCTCATTTTTACATTAATGAAATGCATACTTTATTTTTTTAAAGATGTGCCTAAAACTGGCTGGTCTGGTACCAGTGCTTTTTAAGTTAGTTATGTTATTTAGTGGGGAATCCTGAATTTGTATAGGCATTTATTCTTTACCTGCATTGGCCTTGCATATAAGGAAAACAATTCCAGTATATCTGCACTAATGATACACAGGGCATCTATTCTGTACTATACTATAGACCTCTAAGTAGCAAGACTGAAATTACTCCGTTCCAATTTAGTTAACTATTAATACCTTAGAAATATACATTTTATTTAAAAAGGAAAGATTGTTTGAAAATCTGTCATGAAATACCACATGTTGAACAAGGTAGCTGCAGCAAAGCAATTGCCATCCTAATTCACTCTTCAATGGAAGATGAGTGCTTTCCTAAGAGCAATTTGCTGTCAAATGTGTCATTTATTATTTTTATTTGTTTCAGTGTTCCATAGTCTGAAATAAGCACCTTTTTAGTACGACTGTATTATATATGGTCTTACACGCTCTGAGCAAATACTTAAGTCAGTAGAGCTTCTGCTGCCAAACTAAGCCAATGAAGCAAAGCATGCTCAATATTTAAAATGCTACTTTTTTTACTCCATTCTTCCAAGCATTGCATCACTGTGATGGTCCTCATAAAACTGGCATTTGTTGCACATCTGAACAGCCACTTAACGGCTGGTGCCCAGCAGCGCTCTGATGCTTACACAGAGGTTAAATAACTTCTCTGACCATTGGCTATTCCTTCATTTATTTTTAAAATGTCCGTGTTGGGAATGAACTCTAATTATATGTGGAACCTTCTGTCATATTGGCTCTTGGGTTTATTTTCTGAAGCAATATTATGATACAAGTAACTGTGTCCACTTGCGAGGAACAAAACTGATGCTTGGCTATTACAACTGAGAAATTTGTAATTTAAGTTTGACTCCTAAATGAAATACTAGACCTCGTACTGAGGTAAGGGACCTGCTATCTAATATGTAAAGTAATGTAAATTCCTGTTCCTTGTATTTAAATGTTGGTTGTAGGCAAAACCAAAGCTGAGTCTTTGTTCTTCAGCTGTGTTTTGTCTGAAGCTAATTTGGCTTCGTTAGAATTGCAGCGAACTTTACTGGAGCCTCTTCCTCTTTAAGTAGGGCTCAAAATGTATTTTTCATAGATAATAATTACAGTGACTATCAAATCTTTTGTAACTGTGTTCAATGGTATGTAGCTTCAAGTTATTTGTGTAAAATTTAATATGCTTGTGACTTCTCTCTAACACAGAAGGACTTTCCAGTCTCCATAAGCAAGATGGTAGCTAACAAGTTAAGACGATAAGCTTGCCAGTTATCTTCCAAAAGGTTTAAAAAATTGCATACTAGTTAAACTTTCTACTGAATATATGCATGCAAGAAATAGTGATGTACTAAACATCTAGTGTATAATGAGCCTTCAAATTAGCAAACAGTGGTGAAGACAACTAAAGTGGTCCACTACTTCCTAAAGTCATTAGGGGAAGGAGGTAGAACTGAGCAAAGAAATTTCTCACATGGTATCTCCAGAAATGGTAAAACACTTCGGTTAGTATGAACGAAGTCAGAAAATGTCTTTTTCTGGGAACTTGTTTCTGTTTAGTGTATAAAGAGTTTTCTGTAACAAAATTAACTTTCCTTTCTCACCAGCTAAGAAAAAAACCCACACTTTGGTTCACAATGCTTTGCGGTCTCTATTCCGTGGAAGTTTCTCTAGTTGCAGTGGGCATTTGGGCTGGAGTTACACTCCCAGAAGCTATGGTTTCACATCATAAAAAGGCAAGCTTTTGTTTTCTCTTTCAGAACAGATTAGGATAAGGAGCATTAAATTACAGAATGCTGAATGTTGTCTAAAGGTTACTCTAAACATTGGCTTGGGCACACGCGGTGTTCTGGAGCTCAAAAGCTGTTTGGAGCACAGGCCAAAAATGACATGGTGGAGCAAACGCTGCGCCAGTGTCTCTGGTAGAGTGTGGGTTTGGGGCCGATGCCGTCCAGAGGCGTAGTCTGTGCGTTGTCCATCGGTACCTCTGTTGTGGTATCTGTGCGGAAACACTCCTTCTGCAGAGATACGGTAACTTGTGTGTGTATATATGTGGTGATTTTTCTATTTCTAGAGCGTAGCTTGCAGTCCTGTGTGGGAATATTTATCTTTTCACCTAAAAGCTGCCACCATGTGGCAAAGGACTATTACTACGTTACCAATTAATAAACCGCAAGTGGGACCCAAAATAATATATGGATCTGCTGGCTTTACGTTTTTACAGCCCGACTCCTCTTGCTTTGCAGAGAAACGCTGGTTTATGCTGAGGGGTGGCCTAGCGCTGTGTACCGTGTGGAGATGCTGCTGGCTCACTCTTGATAAGAGGCTGTACGTTTTTATGTAAACAATGCTCTTATGTGTTTGTCTTACTCCATTATTTAAAAGTCTGTAGCCTGTTCCATATTATTTTTCCCCCATGAACTTGTGAAATTAAGATGCTGTGAAATAAAAACTGTTTTGATACATGTTTTGTAACCAAACGTCTTGTTTCGGAATGGTCTTTCGGTTTCCGTGAGGGTCGCTCCGGGGGCGGGCAGGCCCCTCGGCTTCATGGCGCCATGCCCCTCCTCACCCCGCGGCGGCCCCCGCGGGGGGACGGGACGGGACGGGACGGGACGCCCCCCGCCCCAGCCGGCGGGACGAAGGC
>WAAD01034290.1:111636-152994 GCA_013389945.1 Fregata magnificens | reverse complement strand
GCTCCCGCTCCCCGCGGGGCTGGTGGGCTGTAGGGGGCGGGGGCGGCACTCCGCGCCAGCCAGGCCCTGTGGGGACGGCCCGTGAGCCCTGCCCTGCTCCTTCTAGGTATTACCGCTCGGTGCCTGTGCCTCAGCGCCAACCCGAACGAGATGCAGAACGACGCTGGGGAGTTTGTGGACCTCTACGTCCCTCGGAAATGGTGAGCGGGTCGCTTCAGCGGCGAGGGAGCCGGTGGGGATGGCGGGTCTGCAGCCCCGGGACCCCGAGGAGCTGGGCCCTTGGCAGGGAACCGGACCGGAGGCCGGTGCAGTCTATGCAAAAGCAGGGGGGTCTGTAGTAGCGAATATCTGCGAAAAAAAAATGTTTTCTATCTGTTTCTGTATTTTTAAATGTCTGATGTGAAATATGTGAAGCAAAGACTAAAGGTGAAGAGAATACTGTGCATCTTTTGTTGCATAACTGTCAGCCTTGCAGCGGCAGCGACAGCTCACATATGGTTCATTCAGAAGTAAATGTCCACGTTTGTAGTGTTAACCCGTTAAGTGATGGCTTGTTGCCTTGGTAGCACATCTTAAGTACAATTTTGAGATGATAGTAAATGGAGAGTGAGAAACGTTTTGTAAATGTGTGTGTTAAAAAAAAAAATCACTAAAAAATAACTCATTTGTATGCATTTTATTAGCTTTAAGTCAAATGGTTTTTACAATCTGTGATTTCTGAGGGTTTGCAACCTGAGTGTCTTTTGACAGCTGTAATGGCTCCCAATGAAAAAAGCGTAGAAACTGCATTCTCATTAATTACCTTGATTGCTGTATTTTTTGCGCTTTAGAAAAGAAAAACTTCATATTCTTTGAGTTTTGAAGGCCTGTGCTGCTGTGTGCACTGTATAGGGGTGAACTGGGCATATAAAAACCAAAGTGAAGCGATAGTTGGCAACTTAGCATGACGCTACCAAGTGAAAGTGTCCTTTAAATGTACTTAAAACTGCATTTAAATTTTCTGAGTACCAAATGCTTAGACTGTTACTGTCTAAACTCTTTGTGCAGCTTTAATTTGCATGTAGATTTGGCTTTAATCGTTTTTTTTCATTGTGACTGTCCGTTTCCTTTTGTTTAAATATATCTTGTTATTTGATTCCTTAGCTCGGCTAGCAACCGAATAATTGGTGCTAAGGATCATGCTTCTATTCAGATAAATATTTCTGAGGTAAGTTTCGTAACAGAAGTGTGTGATAAGAGAGCTACACCTTTAAACTTTTGATAGAAGTTAAGAAATATAACAGCTTGTGATGCATGTCCAAATAATTCACTGGAGACCATATAAGCATAGAGCTTGAGGGCTTTCAAACATACAAGTATATTACTATGTCACCCCTGGTTATTTTTCAGTCTATTGGAAAATATTCATTAGAGGGAATTTCATAAAGCTCTGTACAGTCTGTTCCAGCACTTAACTGTTTGACTAAATACAACTTCCTAACTCTAGATATTTAGAGTTATAAATTAGGGAATTCCTTGTCCTGAAGGAAGGAAGGAGAAGAAATGCTTGTTTCTGGGAGATTCTTATCCCTTCTACGTTCACCTGTCTGTAAGAAACTACCGTCCTTCAGCCTGTCCTTGTGCCCCCTGTTTTTTTTTTTTTTTTATTATTCTTGTTGATCTTCTCTGTGCTTTTTCTAGTTTGTCCAAACTTCAAGAAAGATCCAGTTTCCAGAGCAGAACTCCATTTCTGGTCTACTTTGCTTAACTAAAATACCTTCTTCCATGTTTTGCTTGAATCATTTCTGATAATACTTGATGCTGCTGCTCTTGATAGGTGACAAATGCGATTACTCATGTGTTTTGTGTGTAGCATTATCATTTCATTAAATCAGTGCTTGGGGTATTATTTGCTTAGAATTTTTCCTGAGATGTGGTGGTTATTTGTATTGACTTGGTAATGTACATTTAGTTTTCTTTCCGTAACATAAGGAATTTATTCTTGTCCAAGTTTAATTTCATCTTCTCAAGGTAGTGTTATTGCGAATCCCTCCAAGCTTAACATATATGCTGAGAAAACCACAGTAGACCTTGACTCCTGCAGGATCTCAGTCAATGCACGTGGGCTTCAGTTAATTTAAACTCCTTTTAGCGTGCTTCCCCGCCCCCGGCATTTGTTTGTTGGTATTCACCTTGCAGGAATTCTGTGGACACAACGTTCCTATAGCTTATGAGCTATACAGCTGGATTTATTTCTTCTTAAATGGGAGAACACAAGACTACATTCCTATATTTTTAAACAACTGAGTCTCTTGTGTTATCTGTCTGACTTAAGAAATCATTTTAAAAAATGCTTTGTTTGTGATTTCCTGTAAATGTTAAGGCAAATACTTTTCTTGTTCACTGTATTTCATTCTTTCAGCAATCCCTAGTTCTTGCTTTCAAAGGATCAGAGATTAGCAGAACTTGAAAACAAACTCACATGGTATTACAGGGTTCACTACACTGTTTAATTTCATTATTTATATTGTTTGGTTGTTTTTTCCTGTTAAATTTCTCAGCAACTGGAGGAAGTGAGACAATTTGTGTGTCTCTTGGGCATTTTTCTACCTGTGTAACAAGACTGTCCCCTTCCTCCCTTCACTTAAATTTTCCATAATACTGACCTTAACTAAAAGAAAGATGAAAAAATAACAAAGGCGGTAAAATCCCTAAGTAAACTTCACATTGAAGTCTTCAGGTTTTTTTAGAACTCAAGCATTTTCTTCTTCTAGCAACCATTTTGTATTGTGTTCTTGTTACGCTGGGCGATCGATGAAATTTTATAGCTGCAGTATGTAATTAACTATAAATTTGCTGTGAAAAGGTATTCTATAGTTGTTTTCCTCACTTCTGTATTTGCCTCAGGTTTTTGTAGTTTGCAGAAAAATATTTGCAAAATTTAACAAGTAATTTTTATCTTTGAGTGCTTGGCAAGTATGATGTAAGAGCATAAAATTTTATAAGAATCTGTATGGAGTAACTTACTTGTAATTACAGGTGGACAAGGTAACAGGCAGAGTAAATGGCCAGTTCAAAACGTACGCCATTTGTGGAGCAATTCGTAGAATGGTAGGTATTTTCTTGAGCTACTATGATTGTGCTTCTTTTTATATTGATTAGTAATTTTTTAGATTTATATTTGGCCCTGAAAACGCAATGTGCCTTCAGCTCATTCTAGGGGAAGAGCTTTTGTGGGGATAGTGAAGACAGAGTGGAGACATGAACGAATGCACTTGCAAGAATCAGTTTCTTCTGTTTTTTCTTCTCAGTCCTTTGGTTTGTAGAATTATCTATGTGTTGGGTTGGGGTTTTTTGTAATCACTGAAGGATGCAAGTAGATTTTTTTTCTTTTAAGAAGGTACCAAGCTACCAATATCTGGCTTATATCTGTTGTTTATGATTATTAGAGATGATACTACCATGACTTAAGTTTCTTAAACATGGTGTGAAGCTTCCTAAAGTTCATCAGAAGTCTGCTTACCCAGAAATATATCTTGTTAATGCAAGTGTATATTTTATCAAGTTAAAACTATTTCTTATTCTAAAGGATGACAAATAATTTAACAGCTTGTTTTGAAAATGCTAATCTGTGCATATAAAATGCAGTGATCTGTGGAAGGCATTGTGCATTGCATTACCAGCATTAAATGCTGCAGCTGCCTCTCTTTTTAATGTGTATCAGCAATTATTTGGTCACTCAGAATCATCTTCCATATTTTTTAAAGGGTGAATCAGATGACTCCATTCTGCGTCTGGCAAAAAATGATGGAATTGTTTCCAAGTACGTATGTTTATCTTATCCTCTTAACTCTTGCAGGGGTAACTTCTATACCCGAATCCAACTTTTAGGATGAAAACATATACACTGTACTTATAGGATGATTACACAGTTGGTCAAAAGTATTTGCTTGAGCTGTTGAAGCAAACTGGTTTGTAACAATGTCTGTTTCATTTTCTTCTAGGAACTTTTAACTGAAGAAAGTCTGGTATGGAACATCTGATATGAAATAAACAGTTAAAACCTATATTGTGCTGTGTCTTTTGTTCAAGTCATAAACATCGGTGGATTTATTATAGCTAGTCTTAAAAGAGTTAGAAATGTGTGGCTTCAAAAGATATACAGGTTCTGATTATGAGTTCTTAAATCAGCTTGTAAAGCAGCACCAGAGTTGAAAAATCAAGAATTTCCACTTCACTCTTCGGTTCACTGTCATCTTTCTTTTCCAGATTTAATAAGTTTTGCAATTGTAGCTCAACTCCTTTTTTGATCTGTAATGGAACATTTTGCAATGTAGCAACCTAATTCAGCTTGCTGCTTTTTCACTGGAAAAACTAAGGGGATTCTTTTGGTTATGATATCAAAGTTTGGTGGTTGTTCTGCTGACAGAGGCTCACAATATTCATTCTGACATTGACACACATTCTTTAAGTGAATTATTAAAACTGGAATTCATGGAAAACTGTCTTATCAGAAATACGTCTTGGCATGCTAGCAGATTGCCATGTGAGAGAGACTCAAAATTTTACCTTTTTACTCTTATGTAAGACCTTGGTGCTGAAAAGCAGGGAAATTAAGGAGACGTAACTCTGAATATTTGGAAATATGTTAATAAATTACTTAATAGTCCTTTAAGGGCTAGACAGAATTTCTACCTGCTGATGTGTTGGGTTTTTTTTAGCTGTCTTACCAGCGGAATCAAGGGAGGATGCAAGCAGTTTGAAGGATACTACATCTGCTGACATTGCCTCTCTTATCTGTCAGTTCCCTGCCTCTGGCTAATTTCCATCACTTCGTGCTTCTGATGTAACACAAGTGTTTATAATGTAGTTTGAAAGAGTTGTTTCAAGGTTTTACCTGTTGTACTTCCAGGTGTTTAGTTTTATTTTGAACTGGTTGGTTTTCTGATAACGTAAAGCTGCTGAAGCAGTTATTGTGAAAGGAAAATATTATGTGTTGGCTCAGACTACACTGATACTCAAGCCACAAGCTTTGCTGAGTGACTGTCAGGCATTAACTTCAGATACTGGATTAGAAATAAGGTTGGTTATCCTGCAGGGCTGAGATCATAGATGTACTGTCAAACTGAAGTGTTTAAAAGATCTACAATGATCCTGACCTTGCAGTACTGTATTCTGACACCTCTGAACTTGCTCCTGCTTTGTGTGGCAAAACACGCCAGAAATTGTTGTTTCATAGTGGTTTTTTTTTTTTTTTCTTAGATCAGCTCTTCACATTCGGATTTGGTATTGCATTTGGAAAGTGCTATGCTCAAGGTGCTGTAGCTGTACTAATGAACATTTGGGATCTCACGTGTCATTCTAGTGGGCCACAGTGCTTTCAGCAGTATTACAACTTTGTTATGTCTTAACAGCGTTAAGCACTGTATTAAATTGCAAAAGCTCTCTACAATCTTTATTTTCCTATACTGTCTGCAGAAATTGAGAACCAGAATTGGCAGTAAGTGCTAAGCTAGAAGCAACTGCTGGCACTGAGATATGGGTATGAGAAAGGGGAAAGAACAGGTGTTCAGAGAAGAGCAGACACTTTATACTTTTGTGTCTTAAAGTCTCTAGCTAAAATCAT
This sequence comes from Fregata magnificens, assembly GCA_013389945.1. Classification (NCBI taxonomy): domain Eukaryota; kingdom Metazoa; phylum Chordata; class Aves; order Suliformes; family Fregatidae; genus Fregata; species Fregata magnificens. The sequence goes on along the minus strand of WAAD01034290.1, from coordinate 147,389 downwards.
TGGCACCTCTGTTGGGAAAAGAGACTCCTGATTTACTGTGGCTGTAATTCCACAAGGACTTAAAAGCATTGTGTCTTTTCTAGTGGTATAATGTCTCTCAGATTTTTGTTTTGCAGGAGGGATACAAGAAAAGGCCATATCCTTTCTTCCAGGTGCTGCTTCTGTGTTGGTAGATTTTGTTCGCACACAGCAGGTTTATTTGTCAGTTGGTGTTTATCACTTAAATAGAAAGTTGTCTATGTTTTTGGTAGTTTTAAAATATGCTGGTGTGATATGACTAGTATTGAAAACTTCCATTGTCAGCCCCATTTTACCAATTTTGTAATGTCTACAACTATACACAGGCTGTCCTTCAGATCGTGTGTTCTGATCTGCACATTCTCAAGAATTACTGAGAGGTTATATCCAGACTACACCATGTTTGCTCCTGTGTGATCATCTCTAGGACAACGTTTGCAGTTGTCCTTACTCAAATCTCTGCATAGGCCCTCTCTCAAAGTTTTCTCAAGTGATAGAAACTGTTTTGGTGATGCTTTCCTGTTTATGCTACAAGCTGTCTCCATGTAGAGCTGGTTACCATGTGGCTTATTTCTGACTTGTTTGCTGTGGATGCATGTGGGTGTGGGAAACTTAAGCCTCAGACTGCTCTAAGGAGAGCCTGGAATAGGGATGCTATCGCCTCTGAACTAAGGCGGATGGCTGAACTACCCAAATGTAGTATCTTTCTCCTTATCTGTATTTTTCTTACTTCTCAGACATGTCAAAATGCAGCATATTTCTTTGGAAGATCCTATCTTGACACCGTGGCTATCTACTGAATCTAAGCAGAGCAAATCAGGCCATGTTAATGTGTAGCTGCAGTGTGCTGTGGATTTTTAATGTGAATCAGGGGGGGGGTTTTCAAATCATGAAGTGAATTAGGATTTCAAGTGTAAGCCACTGTATAGATATAATGAAGTACATAACAAAACCTTTGTTTCAGGAGCAATTGCAGCAGAGCAGACCGAAATGGACAGGCTGTTAGCCCTTTTTAGCCTAGCTATAAACTAAAACATCTTTGGTTGCACATTCTGTCTTCCCACTGATAACACTTGAATTTACTAGTCCTCCTCCAAGCTGATGGAACTTTTAAAAGATAAACTCCTGGATGTTTCAAGTAGTAAGGGGGAACTCGGCTAAAAAGACCAAAAAAAGGCTTCATGTCGCATTCAAGTTGAACTTAGTAATATAGAAAGCACATGAGAGGCATACCTTTTAAATACCACAAGCAGGAAAAAAAAAATTGAACCTACACTTTATTTTTGAGCTANGGGGGGACACGACGGACGGGACATGGACGGATGAGACTGTTAGTTGTGATTCTCCTGGAAATAATTCATTTTTCCAGCAGATAAATCTCTGAAAACATGTTCTGGAAAGACAAATACAGTCGCCAAACTGGAGAGATTTCGGCTTGGCTTCTGTCCAATTCTCATTACTTTACTTTGTACACAGTAAAAGGAGATAAGTTTTAATTGGACTTGATGTTTCTTTCTGACATATCTTAAATTAGCTGCTTCTGCCTTGGCATTAGGGTAGAACTTTAAATAAAACCAGTAACTGTTTACTGCTGGTAAATGCCTCGTTTACCAAAGAGTTTAAATATTGTTGACTTGCTTCTAATCCTCTGGGACTCTGTTCATCCATGTGGATTTCAGTGGAATTCCTCCATCAGGCAAAGTGAACTGACAGCTTAAAAGCGTAAGATGAACTTGAGGTCTCTCAGATGTCGTCTTAAGCAATAAATCTCCATTAGCATACAGCTATACCAAATTTACACTTCTGTATTGATTAAGTATTTAAGAATTATGTTGTAATTTAAAACTTTCTTTGCTTTGTAATACTGATTGTTGCTGTTTATTTTTCAGAATTTAAAAAAATTGAAACAAATTACTTTTTCATTAATTTCTTGTCCAAATAAGCTTATGAAATGTTATGGTGCCATAAGCTAAAACCTAGTTCGGTTGGAAATAGATTAGTTCTGTGCTAACGGTGTCCTAAAGTTCACACCATCTTCACCAGCGAGACTGCATAGCACATGAGGTCTTATAAAAATTTCTGCAGAATCCTAACAAGGGAGGACATGTGTCCCATTAAATATCAATTTTGAGTTGCATTTTCTGGTATTGTGATGTAAAATGTTCTTTGTTTTCCTGGGACAGGAATAGTTCAGATCTTCTAGAGCCATGAAAGGGAATGAACTGTAGTTGTACTGTACAAGATGGACAGAGTTGCCCTTACATGGTTACATTGCACCAAGTCATGAAATTCTTTTCTGTTACTTACGAGGACTTGGCAGTGGCATCCTAAAAACATCTGATTTTACTGGGGCTATTTTAGTGTCTTTGGCCAAAATTTTGCTGCTCAGACAAGAGCCTATCTACTCCTTAAAACACCTGTTTTTTCAGTAGGAGCTTGTAGATGTCTCATAATACTGATTTTTCTTTCAAGCCTTGACATTCTTCTAATGAATGAACTACATGGTGTTGAAAAGCTGCTTTAGTCAATCTCAGCTGTAAGTGTGTTGTGATCAGAGGTCCAGGGTTAGGAGGCCACTGCATCTTCTGTTGCTAGGGGCACAGAATTAGCAGCTTTGATAACATCACCCTTGCTTGCAAGGTGCCAAACAGGCAAAACGCTGCCAAGGCTGGAAGACAAGAGGCAATGTGCTTCCCTGGCATCACTTGTGCTTCACTGCAGAAAGGAGCACTGTTAACTCAGCAGAGGAATAAAAAAGGCCAAGAGTGTCTTTTGCCTTCATGTACATCCATTACTGCTGCTCTCTGCTTCCTGGCTCAAGCTCCCCAGGAGTGTCTGGAGCAGAGGCTGTCCCACTAGTGCTCCCTACAGACAGGAAGCTGGGACAGCTTGCGGGGGATATAGTTTATTTTCCTAAAGCACGCGGTGATGCTGGAGGCTGCTGAAAGCCTACCTAGACAACTGAGCTAAGCTGTTACACTGGATTTGGCAGCAATTTTGTTTTTCAGCTGGATGTTAGGGAGAGCTGTCTATTCCCATCTCCCGTTTTGTTCAGTTGCTGTCACTCTTAGTGGTACGCAGAGGTAAAAACACCTCTGCTGCAAATATTACTTTGAACAGGTTAAGGGAGGTTTTGGTTTTAGTTAATCCATTGATGACCATTTGTGTTGAGGCATCCCAGGGGAGACAGCTTCCCCATATGTATGTTGGACTAATCAGCCATGGAAAAAACATAGAAAACTAATTAGTTTCCTGCTGGGAAATACGCTATTGTTTAACATCAGATAGGAGTTCTCCTTGACTAAAGCCTCAATAGGAACTGCAGGTACTGAGATTTTTAAGAATTAAGAACAATTAATAAGGTCAATGTGGGATTTTTTTTTTTAATGCATTACGATGAAAAAGGTATTATTTTAACATCTGTTCTCAGATAGCCGATAGCAAGTTAAACAAATGTGGCCAGGCTGAACCGAGTGTATTGTTCTGCATCGTACATAACCCAAGCTTTAGTCTGTTAATAAATCCTGTTCTGTGGTTTCTTTCTACTGGACTAGGACTGTGAAGAAAAGCAGATACATGCCTCTTCTGCTGAGGATTCGGGACCCTCAGTTTGGGATCTTTGCAGTCCTGTGGCAGGTTGACCATGGCTGGCTGCCAGGTCCCCCCCCCGCCGCTCCCTTGCTCCCCCTCCTCAACAGGACAGAAAATAAGATGGAAAAGCTCGTGGGTGAAGGCAGGGGGATCACTTGCCAATTACCATCATGGGCAAAACAGGAAAATTCATTTATTGCTTTTTTAAATGGTGTTGGATGGCAAGAAACTCCTACCACCCCCTTTTCCTAGGCTCAGCTTCAGGGGAACACCCGCTCTGGCGCCCGGAGCTCCCCGTCCTCCCCCGGCCCCGGTGCTCGCAGGGCTGTCTCTCACAATTTTCTTTTTTTTTACCTCACCCATTTTGCCCGTTCTTACACACGTTCTCCCAGCCGTGCCCCCAGCGTTGCCGAGGGGCTCAGCTCTGCCCTATGGTGGGGCGGCTGGAGCCGGTCGGAACCGGCTGTGTCTGGCATGAGGCAGCCCTGCTTCTCCTCACAGAGGCCCTCCTGCCGATGCCTGGGCACCCACACCCGGCACAACTCTCATCCCGATCAAAAGGTAGTTAAAATAAAAACCTTTGGTGCTACAACTGGTGATGGGCTTCAGCAACGCCTCGTTTTCGTGTTGCGCTTCTCCTGCGGCAGATCTCCACCAGCTTTATGGGGACATATGTATACGTATCCATGTTTCGCACCTGGGAAAGCGATGACAGGCCGAAAGTGAGGTATGGCCATCCGTCAGACATCTGATAGCGCCAGGATTAAAATGCAGATGTTGGGAGCCCCAGAGCTGCGCACATATTATCTGTTAACCCAGGGCAGGTGTTCCTCTGACAGGACGGAGGGCGAGCCTCGTGCAGGGAGGCCAGGCTTGCTGGGTGTCAACTGGGGATTATTGCAGGGTTGGAATTAAAAGTCACGCTTCGCATTTTGATGAGCCGATGGTAAGCTGTGCGCTAGGACATGCCACATACATCAAAATTAAGCTGTTGCTTATCTGGCTCTAAATGCAATAATCTTTTCACTGCTTTCATAGGGCACCAGAGTCCCGAGAAGCACCTTGATCCATCTACTGCTGCATCCCAAAAGGCAATGCGCCGGCGTCCTGATGTGAAGTTACTCAAACTGTCGCCCACTCTCATGAGTTGCAGTGCCTGTCAGGTAAGTAAGGTTGAGCAAAAATGCTGAGATACTGCGTGTTTTATTTCACAAAACAGCGCTTTCATAAAGTGTTTAACATGACTCCATATGGATTACTCATTGAGCTGGGAAATGTGATAGTTGATGCTCTAGTCAAAGTGTTTCAAATGTCTGAGGCTGAATAAAAATAGCACTTCAAAATAAATTCGGTAGTGCACCGGGGAGGTGGCAGAGATCATTACTTGCAGCTTGTCCCTGGCTCATTCAGTTCTTTCCTCTACAAGGGCTAGAAAGGCTGGGGATTTAATTCTCCCTTTGACTAGTTTGAGGCTAAAAGAAAGGGATTTACACGCCTGATTTCTGTTCTGGCCGATGGAGCCATGCTCGCAGCAAACTCCCCTCTGCATTCCTGGGAAAATGGGGTCATTTGTGCCGGATCACTCAGCCAAGCACACGAGCCAGACCTGTGACTGTACAGCCCACAAGCCAGCTGTGCTGAGGAAACAACGACCTTAAAAAGCCGACGCTGCAGTTAAGTTCAGTGTCTGCTGATGGGTCGCTTTTGCTGCTGTCTTGTGTCTGCTCTCAAGTGCCTGGAACCATCGTCCCAGAGTTCAGTACATTAGCTGGTAATCTCAAACTTGGAAGAGTTTCCAGGCAGGTTGACCAAAATCTGAGGATCTAAGACTGCCTGTACCCAAAATAAGTAAATAAAAGGAAGCTAATCCCAGATGGTGCTGATTAAAATGTGAACTACAAAAGGCAGATTAAGGAAGCAGCTTTCAGGCTGCAAAGTATATTACCTGAGAGGGAGCTTGATCGTTGTAGCACAGAGCTCATATTCCTGGAAACCCAGTACATCTTGACACAGCACTGCCTTTGGAGACCCTGCATCCTCTTGCAGAAGATAATGGTGCCAAGCTTTGGGTCTTTTGATAACAGAGGGAACTGATGTCTCAGCAGTCACCTTCTTGCCGAGTGATACAAGTGTGACCACATTAGGCATAAAGCCTTTCAAGGTAAAGGAAGGCAATTTTATAAGATTTTTCTGACCTTCTCTCAAATGCTGCGCTTGTCTAGGGAGCAGGAAGCTCTGCAGGTGTGGGACAGGTGGCAGTGTACCTGCCTGCCAGCGACACTGGCCAGTGTTCACTTCTCATCTTGGCTACTGAATGGTTGATATCAGACCTGGTTTGGTCTTAAGGCCCCAGATGCAGATTTTTGATTTTCCAAAATGTATGGTTTGTTACATACCTCTGTGAGTTTTCTTTTTCAAGCTGGTTTGAGACTATCCTGACAGCAGAGTTAATCCTTGCCTCAGTTGGAACTAGTGCTGACTCACTGCCATAAGTCTTAATTCCCTGAAAACTTTAAATACTCAGGAAAGTCTCATACACATATATGTATAACAGCTTTCCATGCGGTTATGTAAAAATCTCAAACTGTGTCACTTCATCAGGTATCTTGTGGCTCATGTCTGTTCTGTTACTCAACCCTCAGTGATTTCAGTGCCTTTAAAAAAAAAAGGGGAAAGAAAGAAAGAAGAAAGAGTGCTGTTTGTTTCTGCTGAGCAGAGAGCTGTTCCTGGCATGCTTCCCATGAAGTGTGCATCACAGGCATTCAGAAAAACTAGAGCACTGGGGCCAAGGCTCAGGAGACCTAGTTTCTACTTCTGACAGTGACGTTTGTTTTGAGCAAGACCTGTCGACTGCTACATCCTATACTAGAATTTACCCATCTCTAAAATGAATGTGATGAAAAAAGTAAGAAGCTTTGAACAGATTTGAGGAGTGCTCAGAAAATGCAATATGAGGTGGCACAGTTCTTTAAATAACTGTTACACAAGGAATATATTCTTTAAAGAAGATCTGCAGCAAACTCAGAGTTGAGCCAGAGGCAGGTGTCCTAATTTACTATTTTAACCCCTGGTTTTATCCTCTATTCAGCAGGGGAATTTTACACCACCAATTTTTTGGACATGCAAATAAAATAATCCAGGTATCTTTTTTTCTCTTTTTGAATCCAGTTCCATTTATGGGGGTAGGACTCTCTGAGTGCTCTTTCTTCCTTTGGAGGGCGTGTGGGGGTAATGAGAGGGAGGGTCATATCAAAGTTGACTTCTGGAAAGAGTGGCTTTGATTTACAACGCTTTGCAGCTTGAGATAATGCCTCTGGTATTTGGAGACTCCAAAATGCAAAAAGCAATGCTCACGGGGAGCCTGTTCTCATTCACCCATTTCTTGTATCAGTAGCTGGGACCCAGGAGTCATGAGTGGCACAAAGGGCTGATCATTGTACAGTCCACCACTACTCCAAGGCACGCAGTTGTAGCTGCCATGTTTTCTCCTACTGCTCTGGCCCAGTCTAAAGACTTCTTGGATCTCTGAGGACAATGGAGCCTTTAATGCAAATTCACAGGATACCATTAGACTTAGATTCCCATCTTCATGAATTTGCAAAAGGCAAAGCTACACCGAACGCTCTCCAGAGCGCTCAGAGCTGGGAACAGAACAAACCAAGAGAAATTCCAGCAAAGGGGGTGGTAACCGATTCTAGCTCCAGATAACAGTTGTTATCAGAGAAGCTCATAAATCCACCCAATTTAAACAGAGTGTCAGGCAGCATCCCGTTCTGCATTGTGTGTCGCCTCGAGGGATCTACAGTTGCTTGTTCTGATCAACTGATTTCCATTCTATCTTTTGGGTTCCCAAAAGTCATTACTTCCTGGAAAATGTTTGTGGGGGTGCTAGTTCTGAGTGTCTGTGTGGCCTTAGGGAGAAGGAGCAGAACATGTTACTGTTCCAATAAACAGCCCCAAATTACTGTGTGGCTGTCACTCAGGTGGCTGGAAAATGCACTAATGAGTAAAACAACATATATTGGCAAAAACAACATGCCAGAAGTATGGAGGTTGTTTAAATGTTGACTTTGGGATCTGATTTTCCAATCTGAAGTGTCTGTTGGGATACGAAAAGTCTTCATTAAGACGCAGTGCCAGTGTCTCTCCTGGGACTTGTAATTAGACACCTAATAGCCCCATGCTTCTTGAAGCATGAACACACTGATAGCAACACCTTCGCTGCGTCACTGTCACCCTTTTGGTGTCATCACTGCAGTTGCAGAGCTACCCTGCATCTTGGCAGATGAAGGTTACTTGAGGAGAAGGACATGAGACCACACCATGGTAATCTATGTATCTTCACTCTTGTTTTGCCTCAAGCATTTGTTTTGAGGTACTATGGCTTAATAAAAATGAGGCAGGCCTTTGGGAGAAAATTTACCGTTTGGAAAAAAACCCACAGCTTTGTTATGGAAAACGATAGATTTGCTGTTAAAGAATGATGTAGATGTGAGAAGATGAGCATCTCTGGCAAGTAGTTGGTCCTAAGTACAGTGTTAGGCTGACTTTCATGTGCTCCAAGTGATTTCTCAACAACTCCTTCCTGCTACATGAAAAAAAAAAAAATATTTGTGTTGTGGTCAGACATCCCTTTTAGGGATGTGCCGCAACAATTATCAGGAGCGAGAGGGAGTCATGATCTTGCTGTTATTCTAGCAACTCTATTAGGGGAAAATCTGTGGATTTATTTCAGCCACATTTTGTCTCTTCCAGCAAACAGTTCTGTAGTTTCCAATATGTCAAAAAGAGCATAAGGGGATTTTGCTTCCACTATTGTGACTTTTGAATGACCTCACAGAACAAGAGCTAGATGGTGAAGTGACCTCATAAAATACTCTTTTAGGAAAACACCATGTCATACACTGCTGGGATGAATTATCCAGAACAGGATGCTGGGAATACCTGTGACATTTTGGATGAACCTGTAAAACAAGACTCTGGACTCACTCCACAAAGTGGAGAGAGAGGTATGAACCTGCGGGACTTGGGGTCAATCGAGCAGGTGCATCAAATCTCTGTGGCAGCCTGCAGTGTAAGTGGGGGTATGGGGAGGGGAAGGTTGTTTCTTCTGCCATATGAAAAGGTTCAGCATCTTGACTACCTTCACAAGTGTGTAATATCGCCTTCCTGACGTCTGCGGTGGGGAAACTCGGGTCACAAAAGCTGTGCCCTTCTATATATCCAGGTAACTTCTAAATAGGCTGTTTGTGCCTAAGTAGAATAGTAGCTGTATGCTGAGACCCAGTGCTGTAACAGCTCTGGCATCAGGGGTGACACAGTGCAAAGTGGTATTCCCAAAGAACAGCTCTGGGGAGCAGCGTTTAGGGGAAGAAATTGATAAAATGAGAAAATAGTGACACAACCATCTTTTTTTTTTTTTTTTTTTTTTTTTTTTTTTTACTATTGTAAAAAGTCATTGAAAGAAGGGAGCAGATGGAAATGTTTTGTGTTTAGTGAAAGGTGAATACAGGTTGGGCAGCAAGCTCTTCTTACTGTCCTGAAACGAGCTGCTTACCTGAATGCTGAGCCTGTGATCTTGCTTTAGAAACCATCCCAATACAGCATCACACAGTATGGAAGAGACAGTACGGTGATATGCATTTCTTCCTGCACTGTTTTGAAATGCATTGTGCTAGGTGAATGAGATGTTTTACAGCTGGATGCAACCCTCTCTCATGGCCAAAAAGGGAGGGCAAATGGACCGTAACAGAAAACAAGAGGTGAGATGTGAAGAGAGACAGAGTGGCTTGGTAGTTAAAGAGCAGGGAAGCCACGAAACTGGAGCTAATGCCACCAGAACAGGAGATCTGCTGAGCATCTGGAGTGGGTCTGTTGAGTCCCTGTGCCTGGCCTGCCCTGGTTGTAAGGAAAGCAAGATAAACATAGGAGCAATGGACACATTCAGGCAGGAGGAACGGGTAAGGAAGGAGTGAGCAGCTGACAAGACTGAGAGGTGCTCAGTGGTCATAGCTTGGGGGAAATTTCAAGGAAAGCTGCACTGAGACCTGGAGGGAGGTACTGCTGCCTGCTGGAAGAGATCGGGAAGGGAGAGTTTTTGTGTATTTATACGCTATGTGGGGCCCAGACATTCAGATCACTGTGCAAGCACTGCACTGTCATGTGTTCTTTGTAAATGCATGGACAATCACAGCTGAATGTGTACTTTCTAACCAGCAGCGCCACATTCATCTGCACTGTCTGGTAGTGGTTAATCTTGAAAAGTAGTACTTCCCTGTCTGCTCATTAGAAATGACCTGAGCATTAACAGCGTAATCACTTGCACTGAACACATGGCTGGAATCCTTTTGATAAAGTCCAAGACACGGGACAGCTTCCTATGCACGCTTTCCTAACGGCCTGGCTGCCTCGAGGGCAGACCTTACTGTCTGATTCCCATTGTAGTGAAATTTCAGAAGCAATTTTATTTGTTCCGGTTGGCTTTAATTGAACATCTGGGTTAATAACAGGGAGATTCCCAAGGTTGGCATCAGAGCTGGGAAGGAAAAGGGTCATTTTGGAGTCCTTCCTTAATCCCAGCTTCTTTGTTAGAAATGTCGGTGTTATTTAATTGACTGTTAAATCCTAATCACATGAACACCCTCCCCGGGTGTAATCTCCTGTGATAAATTGCCCAGTCCTCGTGTCAGAGGCGCATTCTGGTCTCCAGCCTTTGCGAGACTGAGAGTGCCCTGTGATTACAGCTGATTTTTGGAGAGGGAACAAGGGAGGAATGGATCTTATTTCAGTTTAAATTCATTTTAAAAGACAATTGGCTCCAGATTTGGATAGAGATACCATTCTCTAGTCTGCTCGAGGTCTTTGTAGACATAGCTATTTTTTCCATGCTTTTCAGCAGATGCTTAGAGGGTCCAGGTCTTATCAGACGAAGGCAAGGTGGTACAGCCAGTCCTTAGCGGGGAGCAACCAGACAGTTGCACAAGGACTCATCTCACAGGTAGGCAGGCAGGAAGGAAATGGGCTAGGTTAGGGTTAGGTAGGAGCTAGTTATCTGTTGGAAGCAGCCTGCACGCAGTCAGATCTCTAGGATCAGGAAAGAGAACTTGAAGGTGGAAATGGTGACTAGATAGGAAGAAGGAACTGAGCAGATAAGAGGAAGATGGGAGGGAAGACCTGTAAGTCTTCAAGAAAACCTCTCTTGTCCTACAATCCTCTAATATTTCCCCATTTGATTCTGGTCATTCTCCCCACTCAGAAATTTCACCCTGTGTGTTGGGGTCTCTGAGAGCAACCAGAGCCAGAAAGATAGGCCAGAGTCAGAGCAAGGTGCTGGCATCCCTGAGGAGCACAGGTGCTTGCACAGGGTGAGTGTGCAGGGGACAGTAAGTGACTTCTGGGATCCTCATGACTCCACTGGTGCTGCGTTCCCCAAACCTTGGGAATTAGGAAGGTGGCAACATCTGTGAGCTGCATGCCAGAAAGGTCTCTGATCTCAGACCTCCACACTTGGAAGAAGGGCAGAATTTGTTGGCTCTCAGATGCAGATTTCCATCCCACTGTGAAGCCACTTACCTTTATACCCAGCTGAGAGGGCAGGTTTAGCTTTGCTCAGACAGTCTCCATTTAGAGATTCCTCACCTGCTGTTTTCTTAGCATTCAGGGCAGCAGCAAAACAGCAAAGGACTCCGTGCCTGCCTCTGGGAAGGCAGTGGTGTGCAGCAGCAGCCTAGAAGTTCGCTGGGAGCAAAGCCAAGAAACCAACGTTCTGCAGCAGGAGAGGAGCAGCCCTGTGGGAAGCAGCTTGCAGCATGGACACATCTAGGTAGGACAAGAAGTCTGGCCCAGACTGGCTGCACATGTGTGCCAGATGAAGGCAACTACATCTGGCAGAGGCATGGTCTGGAGCGACTGTCCCTGGTGTCAGGCATCTGTCTCCCTTCTGGAATGCAAGGCTTGTGCTGAGACCAGCTTGTTGGGTGTTATTTTCCCTGTAATTTTAAAGCTATGGCACTAAGGGAAATGGTAGCGTGTATTGTGGTGAGCTCAGGAAACACAGCCCCGGCTGAGTGACTGGACTGCGATGCACCCTATCTCAGATGCCTGTTCCCAGGCGTGCCGCCTGCGTCCAGCCCAGCAGCAGCTGTGACAGGGCCTGATGTCCCACCACACTCGCAGCACATCCTTTGGCATGACCCTGCTGATAACAGCGTGTTCCCTCAGCCCATTCATTGCAGGCACATCACAGGCCATCTCATTTTCTCCAAATACCATTTCCCTCCCCAGTCCTGAATCATCACCAGGCTAATATCAGTGTCTGTGTGTCAGTACCAAAGGAATGCTTGATAATAACCCTTTTTCTCCTCAGATTTCTCCCAGCTCCCTTTAAATCCAAAATAATTTGTACTTCCTTATGACCCCAAAGGCAATACAAAACAAATGTATCAAGATGAAAGTAAGCACTTTAATCAGTAAAATCCAGGATTTTTTGAAAAAGTAATAACAGGACCCTGAAGGGAGGGAGGCTGAGAAAGGAAGAGCAAATAAAAAGAAATTCTGTGTATGTTCTGGCTAGGAGCCACAGGCCCTCTGGGCCAGGTTTGGATAAAATAGGGCTTAATTTCTGGTGTGAGAAACCGCTAGAGTGAATCTGTAGCAAACAAAGGCCAATTCACAAAGGGACATAGGCCATGGATGGAGGAGGAGAGGGCAGCCTGCTGGTTCTGCCAGCTCCAGTGATTTTATCATGTCTCGCAATATCAGATGTTTTACTTGGAGCTTCCTTTTCTGCTTGCATTTTTTTAAAAACTGCATTTCTACTCATGAAGTCTGTAGAGAAAAACTTGAAGTACACCCCAAAGACAGACCAGAAACCACAAGGTAGATGAAAAATGCCAGAGTTCATTAACTTAATGAAAATTAAATTGAGATTCTTAAACAAAACTCAGGGAGAGGAGGGGGTTTTTTAAATGTTTGGGCTGGGCAGTGTGAAATACTTTCTTGGACCATGAACAACTGTTTACATTTGAAAAGAAATGCTGTGTCAGCCGTCCTAGTGGGCTCATTGCTCAGTGACAGCATTATCTCCCTGGAGAGCTTCCAGTGCCAGAGGAGTATGAGAACCCCCAGAAACGGTAGGGCTCAGCACTGCCCTCTTTCAGACCACCAAAAACTCTCCTCTGCAGATCAGGGGGGTCAGAGATATGACATAAAGCTAACTATGGTAACAGGGTAGTACAAACCTACCAAGGGAATATTCTCCATACTGGGAATCTTGCCCAATTCTTAAAAGGAGTTCAGTTCACTTTTTCCCTTGGGTGCATACGAAAGAGCATGTACCCAGACCTGTGGCATTTCCATCGCAGCCCACAGTATGGGTGGTACTGACGGGAATTAATCGTGCTCACGTCCTGTTATGTACTCTGATTCTTTCCAACAAACGGAGCAGAGAGAATAGCTTGTTCTGAAAATCTAAAGCTTTTCTATTAGTTGCACGCTGTGCTTAATACCCTTGATAATTAAACAGTTGGCTGGTAGAATATACTTTTTTTTTTTTTAATTGCTCAGATCTAGGCAGTGTGTTTGGTAGTCAGCTCTCAAACAACGAGGCATTTACTGCAGTTACAGAAACTAATGGCATTATGTGCAGTGAAGACAGCTTTAGAGCCGCTCTCAAGAAGGCTGTTGGGGATACAGGATTGCTTCTCCCAGGGGTCATCCCTGTGTTTTCCCATGATATTATCTGATTTTTAAGGCCAGTTGTGGACTCAGGAATTCTGCCCACACACATTTCTTCTGGCTGTTGTAGGTCCTGGGATGACAGTAGGTCGGCCCACACAGGGCAGCCTGTGGCCGTTTACCAGCCCAAGCCAACATAAGCTCAATCCTATTTTTTTATTTTGAAGACACCATTATGGGAGTGTAGGGAACAGAACTTCTGGGTCACCATGTCCACTTTGGGCTTACCTCAGGCAATCATGGCTTGGGTGTTCCTCATAAGCTTTGTGGTTGAACACAAGTGGGTGTGAGGTGCATCTGTGCGGTGGTTTTGGCTAGTTTGAGGTTCAGTCCCAACAGAGGCACTTCTAGAAACTGCTGTTTGAGTTGCTGCCACTCTAGCAGACCAAATCCATTAAGTTTTCAAGCAGAGATTGAGCTGAGGAGCTGAGGTGTCATGATGTAGTTGGTTGAGAGGAGGTTGGTGGAGCTTACATCAAACCCCACTGTACGTTACTGAAGCATTCAAGCCCCATCCCAAAAGCAGGGAGGCCATATATACAGTGGGAACGCGAGGGATGAAATAACTTACTGCAGTTTGCCTGACAGCTTGTGGTAGGAATCCAAATTGCTCCATCTTCTCTGTGCTGGAGGGACACTGCCAGGCACAGGCGTATACAGACTTTTGTATGCCTGAGGAACCAGCTTCAGTGACAGCCAGTCTCGTAGCGTTGGTGACAGATGCGTTATGTTACTTTCCAAGACAAATATACTGGAAGTGACTGCTGGGCCGGTAGCCCTCTCGCAGCCTCCTGGTGCCACATACAGGTGTCCCTTGCTGGGGAAGGGAGCCATAGCCACCGTGTGCTCAGCCACATGCCACTACTTCCAGCCTGCCCATGCCTGGAGACCAGCCCCAGCATCGTTAGGGACCCCTCTATGGGCACTGGCCTGCTCAGTCCCTGGAGGTGGGCAGATGCACGTTTTCCACTGTATTACACAGGCTCGATGTGACTAATGGAAGGGAAACAAGGAGTGTTTGACCCTCGTTAGTGTCATAATTTCGAGTGATGCCCACCCGTTGCCTGAATAATCTTTTACGCTTGCAGGGCTCTGACAAAGAGGACTGTGTTCTTGCTGTATATGATTAACTAAATCCTGTGTTAGATGTAACAGGCTGAATGGGGAGCTGAGGACGCTGTTTGCAAAGATAAAGGATGTGCAACTGTACTGGCACAGGCAGTGCTCCTGCAGGAGTGGTTTTTGAGTGGAGAGAGAGGCTGGCTCCTGTTTTTATCCTGTTTGTAGCTGTGGTACTAACAGTACATACTTGAAATTTGAAAAATCCCTTTGTTTGGCCTCCCTCAGGCTTCCCACTTGGAAAAAGGGTGTGTGGGGATGGGAGTGTATATGGCTGTGAACACAGTGTGCTCTCTGCTGCTTGCATCACCCAGGCTAATCGGGGCAATGGTGAGGGAAGGAAAAGTCACTCGCCTGCGTAACGGGAATTGTTCGGCTACCATAGCCGTGGAGGAGAGGCTCTGCACGTCACCCATCAGGGAAGCCCCCCACAGATCAGGTTCTCCCGTACAGAAACTGTTCTCTTCCCTGCCTCCACCTCAGTGTTTCCCACTGTTTAGACATAGACTTGCTTAGACACCACTTCTTTCCTACTGTTTCCACTTGCCTCTGTTTTGAACCAAGACCACATATATCAAAATATTACGAGGATCAGCTTCTTGCAGGAGGAGGAGATGCAGATGAGTCCCCAAGACTATGGTAGTATGAATCCTAATGCATTTCAGCACCACCTGTCTCCTCTGCTCATCATCTAACACTGGTTTTATTACTCATAATTTTTCAAATGGAGTAAAGCAGTTTGGGCAGCTCAATTTGACTGCAATGCTTTTGAAGATTGACAGGAACAACACTTAAATTGTCAAATTCCAGCATGAGCATACCTTTCACATCAGTGATTGTGATAAAAATGATATATTGTTGTGGTGTTCCAGGTTTAATTTCACCTACAGCATCTGTATATTATATGGCAGCAGCCATTAGAAATGAATGATGCCAAAACCAGACAGAGCCTGTGCTCTTAAGTGTAGGGGCCATTTGCTCTGCTGATGACAGACAGTGACTGCATGTGTATGCTGACTTCACCCCATTCATGTGTTTCTATGTTTTTGCTGCAGTGTTTGGTATGGAGGCAAGTGAGAATATCCTTTTTGCACCATCTGTGGTGGGTTTTTTTCCCCCAAGTCTTTTGAAAGATTAACTTGTGCTCAGACAAGTGTGATGTCTTTGAACTGAACGGAGAGATGCCTGCACGAATTCATGCCAGCTTCAGGAACTGGTCTAGGTGACACCATTCAGAAATATTAGAGTCCAAAAGCTTCTCCACCTCATGCTGGTATGGCTGTGTCTTAGCTGAGATTGCTGCCCACAGCACAGCCCCTTCCAAGCACATTTGCTCAAGGGAGGAGCAAGTGTAGAGGCAAACATGGTACAACTGCCTATGCAGTTTATTGCCCAAATACGAGTCCTTTGCATGTAGAAGTAGCTCATCACATCATAGCGTGGTGTTCGTTAACACACAGCGCATCATTTTTAATGGGTTTACATTGGTGTAAATATTCAGCACGGGTTAAGGTAGCCAGTGGGATTGGGACAAGTGTGAGACCTATACTAGATGCTTTCAGAAAAAGTGTCGTTAGGACAGTATATTTCATGAGGTTTTTTTCTGTTTGCTAATATGTGCGTGTCTATGTATGCATATGGTGAGTCTCTTTTGTAATGAGTCTTCACCTGTTTGCTAATTGCTGTGATGCAAAACACTGCTGCATTTGGCATCTGGTTTCCTATGAACACCTTCACTTGTGGATATCACTTTGGTAATCCTAACGAAAGCCACCCTGACAGCTCTGACTGATTGTCCCCATTTATAAAAATGCATCTTAATACCTAATCCTCACCACCACTGCCAGCCAGGCAGTTTCATTGTTAAAAAAGATTAAACTATTATCCCATGCAAATACCAACCTCTAATTTTTAAATGTTAGGCTAGAGTCTTCCAATGATGGAAAATGCCAGAATGCATGGGACATTGTATTCCCTGGAGTTTTGTGAAATATAACCCACTGTCTGACTCGTTATTTCTGTAGGTGAATTAGTGTCCCCTCCCCCAATCCAAACTCAGCTGGTTTGTAGCTCAGAAATGAAAGTGAAGCATCTTTTGTTTTGCTTTTAAAATATTTTTTTAATTCTGTTTGAGTCACAGGCTAAAGTTACAGTTGATTTTGGACTATTTACAGCACAAGGATTTTAATAGCAGGCATTCACTGAAAACTCAAAGAACAGTCCCCAGACATGGACAATTTAAACTCCTTGCTACTGTGTCTTGTACTAATACCAACTTTTTCCCATGGATCAGTATCAGACAGAGACATGATCTAACCGAGGTGCATTTTGAGTCAGATTCCTGCTCTCTCAGAAGAGCAGACTGCTTTGCTTACATATTTAGGAGGCTTTCATGAAAAGTCATTTGTACTGCATTGGGTTTTCAAGCACCTTTGGGTTTTATTGAGTCTGCTTTCAAAGGTGCGATTACACCCCAACATAAGTTTTAAATTAAGCCATTTTGGCTGACGGGAGTCTAATGTAGAACAGATTTAAGTAGCTTGAGTTACAGTCAAAGATCCCCACGAGATTGAGTTTGGCCAGCTGAACACTTGCTAAAGGATGACTCATTTAATCTTTGTCAGCATGGTAGATGGTGCATGTTAAACTGCACAAGCGGACATATCTAACAGTAAACCTTTGTCCAGGCCAGCTCTTGGTGGGGGGCACTGCTGTGAAACAGCCCTACCGAAGCTCGCAGGGTGGTTGCAGATGCCTGTTCTGGCGCGTGAGCGAAGGCAGCAGCAGCCCAAGCTGTGGGGGTGGTAGATTGGGCTGGTGCGTTTGTTCATGTCACTTGCTGGAACTGCTGAGCTATTGCATGCAAGATCTGGAAACTCAGCACAGTCTAGAGAAAGTGATTAAACAAAGATACGGGGGCCTAAGGAAATGCCCTGGTTAGCTGAGATTTATGAGCCATCGTTGGATATGTCACTTGAAGCTGCCAAAACAGAGGGGGATGGGCCTTGGCCCTTCCTGGATGTGGCAGAGAGCTGCAGGCTGTACTTACCCATCCATTTGGTGTCCATGCTACAATACAGCCATCTGAGTGACACCTGTAGGTGCAGGTGTCTAGGCTCTTCCTTGGTGTGTCTTGCCCTGCCTACTTTCCATTAGTAAAAAGAATTCTGCAGTCTCACTTATTTTACATCTTCAGTTTAAAAAAAAAAAAAAAAAAAAAAAAGAAAAAGATTTTTTTCTACATGGACTTGACTTTTTCTGCGAATTTGTTACTGAGCAGGGCAGCTTAGGTGAGGAACTGTGAGGCTGCATGGTGGTGCTGTGCGGTACTTGTGTTGTGATGGCACTGCACTACACCTAGAGCGGATCTGACACTGACAGAGCTGCAGTATGGGCTGAAGAACAGATCTCTGGGTTTGATCCATAGCTGCTGATGTGGCTGGGGAGTCTTCTGCTGACATTAGAGTGCCTCTGCCTATAGCAGAAAGGGATTCTGAAGGGTTACATTTTAATAATGCAGCATCTCTCTGCTTTGCCTGAAGTAAGAGAATGACTGGAGTTAATGGCTTGTGCTTTGGTGATTTCTGCTCCCACCAGTTCTGGAAATGAAGCGTAGTCACTAGCCTCCAGAACAGCTCCTGAGGCTTCATTTCAGAGCTAAAAAGAGCCAGTGTCCAAGCTGGGAAGAAGACAAAGCAGATACCCACTAACTACAGGGCTCTGAAGAACCAGGAGTGACCTGTGGGATGAGGATCTGTCCTATCTCTCCACGTTGCACAGCTGTAAAAGGAGATGGTGCCAGGTCCCCTGTGGCAGTTGTCCCTTTTGCCACAGCCACCTTGTCATGCCAGGAGGTGACTGAGAAAACCACCAGCCATGAAGCATGGAGATCCCTGGAGAGCCGACTGTATTCATCTCAAAGAGGGAATCTTCTCCTGGTCCCTTTTATCTTTAAAATAGTTTATTAGGGAAAAAATGAACTACAGGGGCTAGAAACGGCAGTCAGGCAGGGGAATGATTTCAGAGGAGAAAAATGCTCATGAACCTCTCTGCTCCTCCCAGGCAAAGAAGCTGCCAGCCTTGATGTGGCATATCATTCGTCAAGCTGTCACCCCAGGGCCTGGAGATCCTTCTGCCGACTTCGGTTCACCCAGGAGGGAGCGCAGGCACACCTGTAACCTTTGCCTCCCAGAGCTGTCTGCGGTTGTCCCCAAGGCTTGCTTTTGACTGCAAATGCAACAATAGGCTGTGGGGGAGGTGGGGAGGGGCTGTGGATTTCGGTGGGTGCTTATACCTTCAGGGATGGGAGCAGGGAGCGTGCAGAGAGTGCCCTGGAAAGCCTTGGCTCCTCTGTTGCAGGGGTGTGTTGTAGCTGAAGGGGCACTCTCCCATTACGGTGAGCAGCAGCACAGCCCATCTCTGCCCCGGCGGTTCCGGCATTGGCTGAACCCAAACCCACAGATTTATTTTTGGGGAGGGATCCCTCATGCTGGATTTGCTTGCACTGAGGATGGTTGAGAGCTGCTTCAGGAGATTGCTGGTCGCCTTTCTGGGATGCAGAGCACCTCCCAGACCTGACTTACTGCAAGCAGACAGCTCCTGTCTAAAGGTTGGGGCGGTCGGGTTTTGTTTTGAAGCACCTCTTCCTCTCCCCGTCAACTAAAGACTTGGATGTGCATGTTCAGATTTTCTTTTTAATGCTAGTTTCCAGATGTTATAGCAGCTTAGTCTGTGTGGCTTACCTTACAGCAAAGCACAAAAGAAGAGTCCCATGCCCATTCCCTGGCTGTGCACAGGCAAGACAGCTGCTATCCAGCCCATCGGAGTGATGGCGGGCTGTACAGGCTTTGTGTTTGCTGAGGATATGAGCTGCAATGCGCTAGCCGAGACAATAGCTAGGCAGGAGATGAAAAACACACCTGGTAGGAAAAATGAGTGGATGCCAGCTTTTTTTGAAGTAACATGCGAGTATCTGTATAGAGGGAGTGGTCTTTAAACCAGGGTAAAGGCCTATTAGGCCAGTGAAGTCCCACTCTTCTTGGTTATTGTATCATTTATATAGTACTTCAAAGGTATCAGGGCACTCTGCAAGCAAATACCAGGGGAAAATCCACTCCCCAGAAAGTCTGCGATATGACCTTACAAGCATTAAGTCCCTGACTCTCCCTTTTTGCCGTAACCTGGAACACCTTCCTGCTCCAAAAAGTCTCCTGAGGTCCCTTTTCCTTCCCTTCATCAATTGCTTTGTTCTTATTATGTATAAGTTTCTAGATTAGAGCAGATGCTGTTCTTCCTGATATTTAAGAAGGTGCTGTCGTGCATCAAGGAATCACTTTCATTTCTTAGCCACTGAATATTTACAGATATTTTATTGCCTTTTTTTAAGGTCCTGCAGTTTTGGGGTTTTTTTGTGTTCTAATTTTTTTTTTTTTAACCTTCCAGCTCAAAGGGAAGTGGAAGCCAGGTGATACCACTTATTGCTTCAAAACAAAAGCTACAGTATTTCTGATATCAGGGCTGTAATGTTTACTGAGGATCAAAGGAACCCTTTCAAACATCATTGTTCGTTACCATTAAGAGGTGGCAGCCGCATCTTAAATAACCAACCTTTTCATCCAAGGGAGCAGGCATTGGTGATTGAGATGTGCTAAATCCAGCAGCATGGGCTGGACTTCAGTTACTTTCTGGTCAATTTGGGCAGCCCCATTCTTGTAGCTGAGCTTTGGCCCCAGTGAGTCCCCAGGGGATGATTTGACCTTTAGTACGAATTTAGATAGGCGCTGTGACTTTTCTAAATTATGCCTGCCAGAGGTCTTCAGGTCACAGTGCTCTATCGTCAGAGCACTTCCAGCTCCCAGCGCACTCCCAGCTGTGTGGGAGAAGGGATGTAATTATTAATATTAATTTCAAAAAAAGCTGCATGTAAACTGGGTTGACAAGTTGACTGGTTGTAAAATGACAATCTGCTCGGGGTGTGTGCTTGTTATTTGTGACTGCTATGTATTTAGAGATGCTTCTGCTGATATAAATGGCAGCACCTAAATTACTGGTGTAGGACAGCAAATTAGCTTTGCACATGTCCCAGATGGTAACGTTTCTGCCACTATATAAATGGTTAAAGTAGAAGAGCTGCTCTCTTTGCTTAGATAAACAGGGTCCCTGTGTGAATAGCTTGCAGCCCCCGGTCATAATCTCTTTCTGATCTCTGGTTATAAAAATGATAGATGGAATGTAAACTCCATAAAGATTAGTAATCACCAAGAGAGTAGAAAAAAATATTGGGAAGAGTTGTAAGGTTTTTCTGCATTCCTGAGGAATTCTGCAGGGATTCCTTTTCTTTGGTGGAGCTTGTGCTATTCCCCAGCTCATCTCCTTTCAAACTTGCTGTCTGGAGACAGTGGAGATGTTCGTGGAGGATTTTCAACTATTTTTAAAGAAATCTGGCATGGACTTACTGTGACCTTCTGTAAATGGCGTGACTGTTGTTTGCCTTAATTTCTGCAGTTGTAAAGCAGAGTAACAGGATGTATGTACTTGTCAAAGAATTTGGGGATTTACTGCAGGCTTGGATGGTGCTGTGATGTTCTCAGGGAAGGAGTCTGACAGGGAAGCATTGATTTTATATGGCAGAACAGCAACCCTCTGTCATTCTATACATTTCAGCATAGTCATGTGGGATCCTATTCTTCTAATGTTTTGCAAGCAGGGCAGCACTTCTGAACACAGCTATTGAGTGTTTGGTATAGCGTGTCTGATTTTGAGAAGTTCATGGTTTACCTTAAAACGTAACCCTTTTACCATGTACAAATTTGGATTGCAAGTCACGTGTGTATCTCAAAAAAAAATCTTGATCCTTTAGTAGACCTTATGAAATACTCTGGGGTTAAAAAGTGTGAAGGTGGATCTTCCCAAAAACTGAGTAGCTGGGAACTGGGTTATGACAGCTTGCCGCCTTTGAAAAATCCAGCCCATTGCACATATGGGGGATTTGCTGTATTTGAGATAAGTTTCTGCTAACTAGTGATAGTAATGTAATTTGAAAGAGGGGGAACTGCATTCAAATTAGTCTTTACCCACACCTGTGAGTTAGGATATTGTTGGTCTTGAGATACATCTATAATACTGTATTCGGAGGTTCATGATAGATTGGAGGAGGTTAATGATTGATTGCTGATGCACAGCAGGTGGTAAAACAGAAGAGCTAAACTTCTGGCTGGCTCCTGCTTCCTGTTCCCTGGGTGTAAGCCACTGAGCTCGATGGGGGTCCTGGGCGAATTGCCAGCAGCAGTTCACCAAGCTTGTCATTTCACAGAGCTCCGCTTTGGGGATGCTTTGGATGCAGTTCAACAAGAGAGATGTTCCCATCCTTTGGGATGGGGTGGAGCGGGGGGGGGGGGGTGTGTGTGAAGGTCCCAAGTCCAGCTGGTGCAGGCGGTTCAGTGGGGCAGGGAAGATCTGCTGGGAACAAACTCATCGAGCAATTGTGGTGTGGTTAAACCACCAATGCAGAAGCCATGCCTGGGCTGTAAACTGAGGGATCTGGGGGAAATGAGGAGGTTGTTTCACCTATGCTTCTGCAGGGTTTTCCCATGTACCTCCCACCCTCTGCAGGGCCTTTGGACTGTGTTCAGAGCAGCTGTGTCAGGTTGAACAGTATGCTCCAGGGACAAAGTTGGGCTTTCATTTAGTAGGAGGGTGTTTGTGGTATGTTGCCAAGATGGTGTTTTATTGCAAATTACCAGTGCAAGCTGCATCAGAGACCACCCAGATCTCTCCCCGAGAACATGGCTGTGCTTCGAAACTCCTGTCGGGAGATCCCATTGCCATCTTGTCCCTGCAGTGGGTACAAGCTGCCTGTCTTCTGCTGATGCCACATGCTGTTACGTGTGTGAGTCTTTTTTCTTCAGTTATCCCAGGATACTGTTTTACCTCAGTGTCTAGCATCTCATCTGCTGTGTCTGCAGTGCTATTGTATCTGTCTTACAGCTGGGAAACTGGGGTGCAGGCAAGCAATTCTTCCAAGACCATGTAGGAAACTCATGAAAATCAAGGACTCAATCCAGCACCCAGATAAGCACTTCAAATATTTTTGGTTTTTCTCTTTTGCTGCTGATTACTGCAGCTGATTTATCTTTCCTGACTAACTCTGCTGTCCCTATTGCAAATCTGGATTTGGCTGGAGACTACTTCAGCAAAACATTTGGGATTTTGCCCTAACAAGATCTGTAAGGCTAGCTGAAACAGCACAGCTTATGTGTGCGCTCCAAGAATTAAAAACTCTGCTATAAGTGCATTGACCTGTCTTCCTCTCCTGCAAAATGGATGGATCAATTTCAGTTCTGGCCTAGTGACGTTCCACTTTGCTATACATCATTGCTCTTAATATTAGAAATTGCTGGTTTAAATCAGCAAGAGCTGGATGTCCCTTTCAACAACTTCTAGTGCTTACCTGTGTTAACAGCCTCGTACAGAAATAGTTGTGCTTCCAGAAGTCTGACTTGTGCAGTCTCACAGGGAGGGCTATTTCTTAAATGGCTGAGGATAGCTTAAAAAAAATAAACTGTAAAAAAATTGTTTACACCCCTTTTTATAGCTGGGTCAGTCCCCTATTCTGGTTCACAGCCTGGTTCCACAAACGGTCCTGTTGGCACAACCAGAAGGGGAAGGAGGGCAGAAACAGATTAGGTCAACACTGCTGCCAAAGACAACATGTTGTCAAACCACAGCCTCGGTCCCTCCTGTGTGGGTAGCAGGTCTCCTCCGTTCTCTCCAGCCCTAAACATGATCAACAAATAGCAAAAGAGAATCTGATGCTTCCTCTCCCAGAGCCAGCGAGTGCCTGTAATAATAAGGATTTGATAAACACCCCAAAGCACTTAATCTGCTTTTTCAGTGAGCTGCAGGCCAGGGAACAGCCAGAGAGACATTAAACAGCAAAAGCAGAATAGATTGTAATTAACTTTAAAACCCTGTGAAACTCGCACTGCTGTGTGTGGCAGGCTCACTTTGGAACAAAGTTGGGTTTAGTGCAAGTTCTAATCTTGGTATCAAGTCAAGGCTTGTCCAGAGAAAGTGTATGTGCCTTTATTAGCATGCAAATCACATACCCTCTTTATTACACTGCCTCTGCATCCCTCCCTCTAGAGCCGTTTAATAGAAGCAGGCAAGAACTAATTAAATTCCTTTTTTCATACCTCATGCTTGAAGTGTAGAGCTCAAGGCAAGAATGCCAATGGGCACACGCCCATGCCCTCTCCGTTTCCAGAACAAGCGTGGCATGCCTGACCTTCACCTCATTAGGGAAGGAATAAATCCCCTAGCACGAAGATGAGGATGTCAGGCACTATATGCATAAATCACATAAGGAGTTTCCAAATGGCTTTCATCTTGGGAGTCCTTAAAAGTTCAGAGCTATGGATCAGTCCAGAGTGGATACCTTTCAGCAGTAATTCCACATCTGAAGCTCTTTAATAATGTGGCTCCTTTAAATAAAATTCTAAAAGCCCAAACCAGCTGAAATGGCAGTATATGATCAAGTTAATGACTTTAATTACTATAAAATTACCAGACAGTGTATTTGTAATTTTAATCTCCTAATCCGCAAAGTACCTTTTTCCCTTTCGTGTTCCTGAAGAAGGTAAAATGGCTTTTGGTTTCCTTGCCAGTTTTTCAATGATCTTTGAAAACTGAGGAGAAACCTCCCACAAATAGCCCAGCTGTGGTTATGAGGTTTCTTTTTTCTTTATTTAAAAATATTATCCTTGATATTAACGCGAAGTATTTAAAAGCAGTAACAGGATCTATCCCAGCAAAGCAGCCATTCTGAGTTTAAGAAGATTTCTTTGGTTAACCTGGATGACTGTGCAAATGTGTACAATACAAACCTTCCTTAGTGCTGAGGAAGTTGGAGGTTCTTGCAAGGGAGGAAAATCTCATGCTGAAAACCAGTAGTCAAAGAACAAACCCAGGACTAATCTCTGTTATGTTTCCAGCTACCTTATTTGAAGTGTTATGGCTGGAAAACCGCAGTCAGAATTTTGCACTGAAGGATCCCAAAGTGCTTCCCCTTGCATATAAACAAGGGTTTCTGACCTCCAGGGGTGCAGCCATTCTCCACACCAGCTCGTCCTCTGGGATGAACCGAAATTCTCCAGCTTAGCAGGGCAGTTTGTAGAGAGGCTGTTTAGCATCATGCCGCAACTTCCTGAGCTCGTAGCCTTGGAGAATCTCTCGGGCTGCCCTGTGTATGACAGCTGGTGATGGCTTTTCCATTCACCAGCCCTTGGACCTGAGTTTAGGGACCGCTGTGTTTCTGAAGTGTGTAAATCCTGACAAACCTGCCGGTTTTTGTGCTTGCTGTTTAATCTCCTGGAAGGCAAACTGGAGAGGTTCTGTAGAGTGTGGGGGATTTTCACTGAAGTTTATTGGACCTACAAAATCAAGCAGGGCTTAGCTGTTAAATTCATTTTTTACAAACTTAAAAATGCACCTACATTTGATGGTTGAGCGTCTCACAGCTTTTATTCTCATCATACCCCATGACTGCTACTTCTTTTCATTTTGAGTTGATGAAGAGAAGCAAAGAGAAAGTTAAGTGAAGTGATGTGTCCAAGGTCATACAGGAAACTAGTAGAGAAGGGATTTGAGCCTCAGCCATAGCCTAGGTTCTTGGCTGTGGCACTACCTTTCTCTGTGGTGTTAGAAACAGGCTCATAGCTCTTCTACTTTGGAGAAAGCACCTATTTTCCTATTTGCTATCTCTTCCTACTGGGGGGAATTATTTTTAAGTGCAAAATAGCTAGCTGTTCCTATTAAGCTACTGTAGGAATAATCTGCATGGAAAAAACTCAGATGCTTTCCCAAATAGGAAGTAATTTAGATTTCAGATTAATGGCTGTGACAATGGAAATATGTAAAATCTTTTCCTGATATGGAGCCCAAACCATGGCTAGTTCTTATCTATAGCGGACACAGGTGTGAAAACTCACTTGTGCTGCATGCAAGGGACAACCGCTAATGAAAGGGGTAAATATCCCCGTTACCGCAGCACACCCAGACTGTGGTGTGCGTTTACAGGGCGAGTCAGCTGGTACTGCTGAATAGCTTAAGAGTGGGCAATAATATGCTTTCCTGTATCCCCTATAAGTTGACTCTTAAAAGCTGGTTCATATGCAACTTAGTGCAGCACAAAACCAAACTGTGAGTCCCTAGTGCCAGGAGAGATTGTGCTGCTATATTTATTTTTTCCTTGTTGTTAAGGAAGCCTTTTTTCAGGAACGGGCTATGCTGATCAGAGTCCAGGGCAGGCACCAGGAGGTTTGCGTACCCCATGCAGCACAGCTGTCCTAGTTTTTACCAGCTGGTCAGGCAATACTGCAGCCTGAAAGGAGCTCTGCCCTGCAGCAGCTGTTCTGTTAGCGAATCTGGTGCTGCTTGTTTCAGAGCTAAGCCAGGTACATCTGCAGGAACCACAGCTGCAGACTTGCAGCAGCCTTTGTTTTGCACCTTGAGCTGGAAGAAGGAGATCCGAAAATTCTGTGACCTTTTGCTTTCACCAGGAAAGCAAGGCCTTAGCTGGCTGAGGCTAAACCCTGCAGAGGATATGGTTATGGCTCATGTCCCACTTGGAGGCGAAAGCCCACAGGCAGTTGTGGAGAACCAAGTGATCTTGTAGCCACAATAAGATATAGCTCAGTGGTTACCTTGTAGGAGCTACACAGTTGCTCACTGAGCTGTGCTCAGTCTTTCAGCTCAAACGCTTGGACAGCTACTAGCATCCCCCCTCACGTAACTGAAGAGAAAATATTACAGTGCACATTGTCACCCTAAGCGTCTCTGTCTCTGATATTGCCGTTGCCCTCTCTTACGTCTAAAGCAGGAGTCTTGGGAGCTTGGTGTGCTGGACAGAAATAGGGAGGTCTGAATTCTGAGATTATCTTGTCAAAGGAAATTATTTTGTGCATTTCCAAAAAGTTTTAAATAGATGAAAGCTCTTGATCTTGCAAGGCTTCCTCTCTTGCAGGCGCTCTGCCCCTGATCCCACTCAGGGAAATGAATCGTACTCCTAGAAATAAGAGCAACAGTGAGAAGTAGGGAGGATCAGGGCACTGAGTCGTTCTCTCTGGGACCTATAAATCCTCAGTTCTGGCAGTGAAAGGAGCTTTGTAAAAGGAAAACTAAGGGTTGGGGGGACAACTGGGATGGAGGGAGCCAGCACAAGGAGTGAACCCAAGTTTGGAGTAATGATAGTACTCTGCTGCTGTCAGCTGCAGCTTACAAAGGAACCACTTAAGTTTCCCCTGCTGTCACAGTCCTGTGGGTGGGGTGATGCCAGCCTTCCTGGAGACAGCAGGACTGCAGTCTAGGGCTTTCTTTTCAGGCCCCTGCTCAAGCAGAAGAAAATCTGTCTTCTGTGCAAGCCTTAAGCTGTACATGGTCAAGGGCACGTACCTGAGCAATTCAGATTCCACCCAGCAGAAGGGGAACGGTGTGCATGCAGTGCCAGGGAGCTTGTGGGGAGGGAAGTGATGGAGGGAGAAGGCTTGTTCAGGTCAGGTGAAGATCTCTGTCAGTGCCTTTCCCTGTGTCCCATGGTTCTGCTGGTTTTTCTCTCACACCAACAGTTTTAAGTTGCTGAAAATTGTGATCTGGATTTTGTGGCAGAGGGGCTGGTGAGCCCTGTACATGGAGTGCTTCTTGCTTTGCATTGCATGAAGGTCCTCCACATTCCCCATGTGTTACGCTCACTGATAAGGTTAACAGGATAAAGAAAATGTTACCAAATGCATTTTAACAGATGACTGCAATTTGCACTCAGCTGTTAGGCTGCTAGTTTTTCTGTCTTAGGGAATGCAGAATGGGAAATCCTAGCTTGAATTAGTGAGAGGGGCAAGGTGAAAGTGAGGAGCTAATGATTGCAGAGTGAAGCTCCACAAATTTCTCTTGCACTTGGTCAAACTACAAAATAATCAGATTAAGCCATAACTGTATAAATGGGGCTTGAGTGTGTTTGCTCTGCTGACTTGGTCATGCATTCAGGACATTCGGAGTGGTGTAACTACAGCCCAGGAGGTATTAGTCACGCTGAGAGAACTTCAGTGAATATAAGAGGCCTTCATCTGGGCAGTTACCAAGGCAACTTTTGCTAATATTTCATTACAATGCTTTTGCCCTCTGCAAGTCCCACAGATTAGGACTGGGAATCTCAGAAAGAAGAGTTTATTGTCAATATTGTGCTTGGATTGAGTGTATCCCAGAGAAAAAAAAAAAGCAAAGCATTCCCCATAGGCAGAGCCCACAATGCGCAGCTGGAGCTAAACTGCGTCTGTCATCCAGCACTGCCTTGTGCCCTGTGGAGAGTCTTGGGTAGTGACTAATCTCCCTCTTTCCACCTCTGAAATAAGTGGAAAATGCAGGTATGAACTCATCCTCATCTGTGTTGAGATGATGCTAAGACACCCTGCAGCATGTGCCAGGTTCCATTCAGAGTGGCTGCAGCACAGCTTCCACCAGTACAAGCTCATGCCCTCAAACAGAGGGGCCAGCGTGCTCCAGGTGGGCCAGCTTCACACTGAACTGCTGTAGCTGTGATCAGTGTGTTTGCTGGAATCACATCCCCGGTGCCAGCATGTGGGGGTACAGCAATCAGAGGCTGTTTGACCTTCCCCGGTCGTGGGGGCTGAGGCATTGCACACAAATGTCTGTTGATTTTTTTCTTTGCATTGCAGCTTCTGCCCTGGTAAAGGATGGGGACTACTGGGCAGAGTTAGTGGTATCACATTTATGTCTCCTAATATGCTTAAATCAAATAATGCAAACACGAGGGTGTTTGATGTCAATGGTGCATACCTGGGATACCAGCTCCTTCTGTTTGTCCGCATTGATCTTCGTTACTCCAGAGGAGTTATCCTCTCCCGCACCTTTTGTTGCTTTTGCCCTGTTTGAAGTGAGAAGAAAACACAAAACCTGTGCATTGAGACTGGTTTTTGCCTTGACAGCTCGTACACAGAAGGTTCCAGTAATGGTCTTAGTTTATAATTCTGACAAGTAATGCATGAGGCAGGGTGGTGGATGGCTGGTCTTTGCTTCCCGTCTTGCAGCCGAAGCCCTGTGGCTGCTTGGTGACCCCAGCACAGCCTGCCTGTGTGGCAGAGTCCCCACATACTCATTATACCAGTGCTGCTGGTATTGGCCATTCAACTTCCTGGACATGGGGAATGAGGTTATTTCCCACGTTCAGAAACTGCTTTGAAAGGGATGAGGGAAGAAACCCTTCATTTTTAACATTTTTTTTTTTCTAAGTTTGCATCTAACGTCTTTACCAGCTGGCACTCTTTATAAGACCCACAGTTCTCATTTCATCTGGGAAAACATGTGCAGCACAATTAGAAAAGCTGCTGGGGAGCAGCAAAAACTGGAGCTTTATGGCTGGAATGTGTCTCCCCTGCTTCATTCAGTTTTGTGCGTTTTTAGGTATCAAGCTAAACTGCAGATTGGAGGTAACAAGGAAATTCCAAATTTAAATGTTTGTTCTGCTAAGTCCAACAAGTCCGTTGGGTTGCTGGGTCTGCGCACCTTCCTCTAACTGTATTCCTTGTGACTGACACGAGAGCTGTTGGTGATTCCTTTGGGGAGCCACAGCCACTGTGTGTTGGACTGGGCATCCCCTTCAGCTGGCAAAACACACA
Organism: Fregata magnificens; assembly: GCA_013389945.1. NCBI lineage: Eukaryota > Metazoa > Chordata > Aves > Suliformes > Fregatidae > Fregata > Fregata magnificens. Next base: position 118,239 of record WAAD01034290.1, on the reverse strand, counting down.
GGAAAACGAAAGGACATCTGCTGGTGTGGGATATTTGTTGAGATGATCCTTCCTCTGGGGCCAGTTTGGGATTTGTAATGTTGCTGGGGTCTGTTGCTTGTTTCTAATTACACTTTTCATTAACTATGTATTATTTCTCGTTAAAGAAACAGGACTGAATAGGAAAATGCTGATACTACTGTCCTGTATGGCAGAGAAAACAGTCTCTCCATGAAGTCCATGTGCTAGAGATTGACAGTGGAGGGGCTTTAAGGCATGATTTAGGTCTCATCAGTCCTGGGGAAACTGGCTCTATATGATATGATAATTAGCCCTAACAGGAACCATTTGCATTTGTACTGGGTGTTTGAGTGTGTGCCCCACCATCTCAGGACTCCAGTTAAATCTACGTTGTAAGTAGAAAGATTTCCCATGCAAAACCAGAAGAGTAGATTTGGATCAATCTGATTATAGGAAAGGAGAAGTCTGACCTTAAAGTCCCTAAGCGTAAGTGACAAAAGTTACTGACAAAAGACCAGTTTGAAGGTAGAAGTTGTTTTCATAGTAGGAGCTCTGTGCTTGCCTGGGGGGGCAGGTATATCTGTATCAGCACGGTGTTCCCTGCAGACAGCTGTGTTACCTACCAAAAACAGCACGCAAGCTCTGTTTTGTGCTGATTTAGTAGCGCTAATGAAATCAGAGCATTCCCCTGATCTAAGCAAACCCGTAGCTTTCCAGCTGAACAGATGCACAGTTAGTGAAAACGCAGTCGCAAGGGGAGGGCAGGCAGAAGCAAACTGCGCAATGGTCAGCTGGTGTCTTGCCTTTCTGATCTGGATGAGATCTTCCTCTTGCCATGTTAGCTACTAACTTTCTCCAGAACCTATTGTTTTCAGAGTTATTTGTGACATTAGCACCAGCTCTCAAGAATGGCAAGGAGAAAAGAAACCCCTTGAATGGAAATGCAGTGGATGATTTAACCTGAGCAATCCTTATTGGTGTGAATCATTCCTTCCCCTCCTTCAAAGAAATGTGTGTATTTGAATTAGAAGTGCTAACTGTTTTTTCTGAAATCTCTGAAGTTCCTTGCCACTAATAATTTCCACCTAGATTTTGAAAAATTGCGTATGATGTGATGTTTGTGGAAGCCAGCAAGGGTCTGTCATGACCCCATACCTGAAGAATATTTGTGCACATAGCCACAGGGTACAGAAACAAACACGGGTGAAGTAATCTGTGGGAGAATGAATTTCCTGGTATTCAAAGAAGTTATAATGACATAGTAGGAAAAATCCTATTCTCTGAGTCAGGCTTGAGTCAGTCTCCCATTTGTAGTGCTGGATGTGTCCCACCTTTCAGAAAAGAAGTAAAAGCATGTTCTGTGTGTCTCCAGCTTGCCCCCACTGCTCTTTCACACTCGAGCGGGTGCATTAACTCCCATCATTGCACTGGTTTTCATCCCAAGCACATTCACTCATCTCCCTGCTTCCTCTGTGGCTTCAACTTGACGCAGCAGTCTTCGTTCTCCTGCAGTGCTAAACAGCTACCATGTCTCACCCAACAAGTAGCTGCACTTTTCTGGTGGGTGAACTGATCTCTGTTGACATGTCAGCTCGTTAAATCTGCAGGGCCCTTCTGGCTGAAGGGAGAGCTCTGTGGCATGAATTTAAAGCATGATTTAGTTATTAACATAAAAGCAGCTGTGTTTTCTGATTGATTTCTGCAAAGAAAAACATGTAGCTAATGATGACCAAGCCTGAAGCATGCCTAGGAGACAGCACATATGTATGTTTTCAGTGTGCCCCAGAATAATACGGAGTTTAGGCTTTAAAAGAAAGTATTTGGGTCCTTGCCAGGTAGACAGACAGTATGAATGAAGCACCTGTTCTGGCTTTGGGAGGGTTTTGGAACCATTTGATTACAGGGAAGGTACAGGGGGACCTTAAAGTTAATTGCATTCTCTGGTGTAGAGTAACATGTCCTGCTACATTATGAAACTTCTTGATCTCTTCCTGAAAACGTCCACAGCAGACAAAACACAGATGCATGCCTTCTTTTGTTTTTAACTAAAAGGTGCTGCCCAGGCATGGCAAATTGACCAGCTATGTATCAAAACAGTCTTTTTCAAATTTGAAAAAATGTTCAAGGGGAACACTATAAAGGAAACAAAGATAAGACACACTGAAGTAATTTTACAGAGGGGAGGGGAAATAACTGTTAATTCCAGATGTCTCCTAATTCAGCTCTTGCTAATGCTCATTTGGCGCTTGTCAGTTTCAGGGATTTGCATTTTCACATAACATAATTCAATTCTGAAAAGGTATAAAGGATGCTGTCTTTCCTAGAGTTGCTTCCTGTTGCATCGCCCTATCAGTCTGGTCTGGTTTGTCCAGTTTTAACTATTTCTGTTAAAATTGCAAAACCAGCATCAGGAATATTTTGATAAAAGCAGAGCTGTGGTGGGTATAACACTGTGGGGTAGAAGTTTATGGCCTATATATAGTAGATAGCAGATGGGGTAGTGTGATGAGTCCGATTGTCCCTTGTGGCCTTTGGCTTTATGCGTTCATAAGAACCAGTCTGAGAAAGTGAGGCAGATCCTGGTCAAATTCCTCATGCCTTCAACAAAAGTCTTCAGTCATTTCCCACTGTAGATTCAAACTGTGCCCTGGCTCCCCCTATGCAGAAAGGTTTAAAAAGCTGTAATTGAGCTGTCAGTTTGAAGAACAAACACGGGAAATGTACTTTATGTCTCTCTGGGCTGTTTGCAGAACTGTCTGTATGTGCATTTGTGCGGGGGTCTGTGTGAACAGGAGGGGAACTCCTTTCCGTGCCTCTGTGAGCTCAGCAAACTCAGTGCAAGCCTCGCTTGAAACCTGCTTATATCTTCTTTTATTTTGTTTTACAGTCTGCTCAGGTACAGCCTGTGAAGCTTATAAAATTATAAAGCTGGAGATGTGCTTGAAGGATATTGATTGCTCTTCTGGCTTGTGTTGGTTCAACTCCAGCTCATGTGGAATTAGTTCTGAGCTCCTAGTAGCTGTTCTTGACACACTTGTGTCAAGACACGACATGCTTATGAAAATGGTGATCTTGATATAATGTCCTTAGGTCACCACAGAGCAAAGCTCAGGAAACACGTTCCTTCACGCTGCTTCCAGCAGGGTAGTAGAAAAGTAATTAAATCTTCTGTAAGACAACATGTTCCTGACCCTATACAATACACGGCACAAGAACCATATGCTCACTTATTTCTCTTGGCTCAGGCACTGCTTTTACTGACAGCTCTGACTGGGGTGGTACCTTGCTAGGAAATACTGCACGTGAAGGCAATGGTTCCTTTTCCATTGGCCATATGTTGGTTTTCCCAGAGTGAGAAGCACTTCTTTCATTTCTCCATGTAAAAGGCAATACAAAACCAGAGAATTTATTCACAGCAAGCAGAATGTGTCTGCATTGCCACTGAATTACTCGACAGGCCTTGCTTCTGTCTGTGGGACACTTCCTTGCACTTCCGCAGTAGGGTAAAAGGGTCCGTGTAGGTAGGAAAACTCCTGCTTGTAATTTGCTGAATTTTTGTTCAGACTTAGGAATGGGGTTCCCTCATCAAGGCAACCTGTTGGGAGCCCCAAACATTGTATTTGTTCTTGGATCTCTTTTAAGCTCTTCCCATCCCTCCACACTCCCAAAACCCTGCCGTGATTCTACAGCTTGCTTGAAGAAAGAGCTTGTGGTTTCTGATGGCAGCTTCTGGCAAGCTCCTCATGGTCCTGCAGTTTTTAGGGAGGCAAAAGTAAAAACTTCAGTGGAACTCAGATGCCTTTAACGGTTGCAGATGGATAGCAGCATGGCTGAAGTGTGTTGCTACATGTAGTTTCAGAGAAGATTGGAGTAGGATTGCTACAGGCTGGATTTTTTTTTTCAGTTCTTTCTGCATTCACTGCTAGTGGATTGGTTTTAAACGGAAAAGTCTCTTCTGCTTCCACACGTCCTTTTTGAGAGTGTGTCACTACGACCAGTAGCTTTGTGAAGCCAAGCCAAGAAGCACCATTGCTAGGCTCAAGAAACTAGTAAAATTCAAAGAGGGATCAGAGCAGATAACATGAGTGGTAACTGTCCAGGGCTGTTGAAGTTAATGCTTAGGAAAGCTTCTTAAATGGAAGAAAGGCTTCAGTATTCAAGCTTAGGTTCTAGCTGTTATAGATCAGGGGACATCTTTTTTGGGAACAGAGTATTCCTTGTCTACCCACGGGGGTTTTCACCTGAAGTGTTTGCTGCTGGTGACTCTCAGATGACATGTTGGACTAGATGGGACTTGTGTCCGGTCCAGATTAGCAAATATGTCTTGTTTTCCTGAGTGTGGTTGACCAGAGATGGCATCAGGATAGGAGTTCAAGCTGTTAACCTCAACTTTTTGGTTAACCTCTGAATTGGATGTTTAGCTATGTTATAAACCTGCTGCCCCTTTCTTTCTCTGCTGGAAAAAAACCCTCAGAATCCTCTTCCCTTTAAACCATTTCCATTGCTTCTTGGAAAACTTCAAGTTCATCCCCTCAGTACAGGTAGCCTAAGTTTTCAGTCTTCAAACTGTCTTTGCAAGTAGCTCTGCGGTTGACTAGAGGCTAGTTCAGACTGCAGAAGGGTCATTTTTTCTGCATGGTGCTCCTGAGTCTGTGCCACAAAACCCACGTGCTAACTGTGATTCACTCTGGATGGATTGTTCACTTTCCTTAATTACATGTTGGAGGGGTGATTAATTATGTGCCGCAACGTTACCACTAGAGGGATTACGGATATTAGACTGGCCCAAGTGTTTTGCCTTGTAACTCTCTTGCGGGGGTGGGAGAAAGTTATTTTCCTAATCTGTGCCCTGCTTGCCTTGTTAACTCTTTATACATATTCACAGGTGTCATAGGGTGTAAGTAGCTAATTAAATATGGCATTTGATAAAGTTTAAGGAAGTTTTAATTCCCGTCCTGTGGAGTATTGGTCTCCCATACATAAACATGTTAGTTAACGATTACTGCAGAGCACAAGTCTTTTCAGAGGTGGCTGTTCCACTTTCCCCAGAGCAAGCTACCCATTTTCAAGCACAGTTTAAAGGGCAAAGACTGCCTGTTCTCTTTATTGGAATTTGTTTTAAAAGGTTCTATTTAGCTTTTAAAGGATACATCCATCTGCTGAGTGACAAGATCTTGCATTAAGTGGGGAAACCCGGAGAAAGATCTCCAAAGAGACGGGCAAGCAGGAAGGGGTTAAAAGATGTCTGAAAGCCCTTTAGGAAGTCTTTCTAACTGAATGGGCTTGGTGGCTGTGCTTCAGTGCTTCCTTGACATGTGGAATCAGGCATCTCTCACCACCCTGCGTTCACAAGTCCTGATGTCATGCTAATGCGGTCTCGCACTGTGCAGTGCCAGGACAGAAACAGCTGGCACTGGATGGCTCCCTGGTTCGTGACGGCATGTGGGTCTGCAGTCCTCCACCTCCTGATGTTGGGACTGACCAGCTTTCCCAAGCAGCACCTGGCCGGAGGGCTGCAAGTGTCCAACTGCCTGCAGCACTGGGCACTGCGGTGACCAGGGCTCCACTCTCACCGTACGGTAATCTTATATCACTATATGATAGGCCACGTGCAGTGCTTTAGATACAGTAAAAGGGATCTTTCAAAGGCCCTTGAAAGAGCCGAAATTAGTGTAATTGCATAGCCTGCCAGGTACGCGCCATATGCGAATGCAGTCTGTGGAGCTACGTATTTGAACTACACACATCACAACGCTTTTTTTTTAAAGAGCTTTTCATATTTAAGACAGTAACTTTTCCAAGAGGGCTGTTTCCTGCTAGGCTGTCCACAAAAGAGAAACAAAGAGGATTATGTGAGGCAACGAGCAAATGCCCAGCAGCAGCCTGTGAAGACCTGGACACGCTTAAGAGCTTGTTTTGCTTCCTGTGGGGTTCAAATGCCGTAGCAATCCAACTTTATGGAGTCCAGACCTGATCTCTGTTGGTCTACTCTGTATCTTCTTAGTTTAAAGAAACAGTATTGGCCAGTTCAGGCACAACATTTTGTGCGCATTGTACAATTCTTGGGTTTAAAAAAGTCTGTCTGGCTAGAAAATCAAAGTAGTGTTTTGATGAGTTAATGTATGTATTGTTACATATAACTTCTTGTAATACGTTCAGTTTCTTATCTGTAAAGTGTCTTCCCCCCAGTAGTATATAAAGACCTGACAGTGTGTGTGTCCTTGCAAGTCACACCACAGAGGGACTGTCCGTGGGTAGCGGAGGGATGGGGAGAAGGTTGAGTTATCGCTGAGCTGCTTCTTTCCCCCTTAGGTGAGAAGGCAAAGCCTTTCCCCGAAAGCCAGCCTTCCCGGGGAAAGCGGAAGCAAATTTTCACTGTCCAAGTTTAATGAGAACCAACAGCATACCCCGAGGAGAGGAAACCGGGGTTTGTGGACCCTTTTACCGTTCTGTTAATTAGTAATACAGTTTTTCCTGGAGATAAACCGATCTGTCGGTTAATGGAGTTTAACGTACTAAAATACCAGCCAGCGCGACCAAGGCAGCGCAGCCCCGCAGATACAATAGGCACATTGTTTCCCTGAGGATCCTATCCCCCCTTTA
>WAAD01034290.1:7788-111274 GCA_013389945.1 Fregata magnificens | reverse complement strand
GGGCACACGCGCACCCGCACACGGGCAGCTTGCGGAGCCTCGTCGGGGTGGCAAAGCCGCCTCCCGGCCGGGGGGAGGAGAGTGCGGAAAGGTCCGAGCCCCCCGCTTTGTGCTCCCCCGGCCATCGCTCCCTCGTCCCACCCCTGTTTTTCAGCCGTCGGTGCGAGAAGACGCAGAGCTCGGTCTCCCCGGGGGCTGGGAAGGGCAGAGGCTGCAGCAAAGAGGGGGGCAGCTCGGAGATGGGTGAGCAAGGGGTGTGCAGGGCCCCACGGCCCCCACTGGCACTGGTGTTTTCCCACGCATCCCCACTTGCCCGGCCACCACAGCCAGACCTCGTGCAGAGCAGGCGTCCACCAGCTGGCCGGCGGGTGAGTGGTGGGGTGCTCTGGGAGGGGGCAGAGGGCAGGCAGGGGTGGTCCCCAGGGCATCCTGCTCTGCCCAGGCCTGTACGCTGGAGCCAGGAGCCTATCTCAAGCCCCCCGGAGCAGCGGGGCGATGAGGCGCACGTGCTCTTTCGCTTCCAGCCTTGCCAGAAGTTTCACACGTGAAACGCGGCTTTCCGAGTTCCTATGGCATTACTTTTAAAGTTGCTGGTTCTTTATGTTGACAAAATCCTGGGCAAACCAGCTACTCAATTCCTCTGCCAGTCAGAGAATCAACGTACGATGAACGTGATAATATTTACTGTTGTGGGTCTTAACTCCGCCATTCCCTCTGTGTTCAGTGGGGCATTAGGATGAGCAGAGGAGACAGTTAAGAGGGTGAATTTTACAAGCGAATGTCAGGTGATTTATCTCAGGGGTCCCATTTTAAGCGGACCAGAAGGAGCTTGCAGTGAGGAATGTAGATGGTAAAAACTGCTGTGCACTTTAACAGCTATGGTTCTCTTGAAAAGAGGAAAGAACAGTTGTAAACGGACTTGTAAAACACTAGTTTTAGTTGCAGGAACTCCAGACCCGCTGCCCCCCTCAGGGCAGCTCAAGCTGGGAAGAACAGCTCTGATTTGAAATGCTTTGCAGCCTGAAGCCTTCCACAGAGCCACCAGCTGCTGCTCGCCAGCGTTTTCTGCTTGTTGCTTATCAGGTTCACAGTGCCAGTTCACCTGTTGCAATGGAGCAGTAGGGTTGTCCATGTTGTACATAACAGTAAGGAAGAGCAAGGGAAAACTGTCAGTTTCTTGGATCAAGCCTTTCTTGGCCTTTTGGTAGGGGTGGCTTTGTTTTAAGATGATCTCTGAAACATTTTTCTCATTCTGGCCACGTTCTCCTGAGTTAGTGCTGTACTAGGAATTTTCTGGCTATTGTGTGGTTATGACATGGAATTTTGCCATATTTGTAGCAGAAATTGTTGAAGATGTTACTGGATGGTGAAAAGCTGACATCTCCTCCTCTGAGTTTTGCCACCTTTTAAAGTGATCTGTTTCACTTTGCTGCACTGTAAAATAATGTAACTTGAAGAAGCTTTGCTTTAAGAACTGGTTGTGGGAGACTTATAGGGACCTAGATGTAGTAATTGTGCCTACAGTGAGCCAAAGGTAGGAAGGAAAGGTAGAGAAGTAAGTGCTACTATGTGCACTTGCAAACAGATGTGAATGCTCTGCCAAGCAAAACTGTGAGGATAAGACTGCTTGGAAAAGCTGGCAAATGTGGGTATGCATTTATCGCTCTACATCTGTCCACCTGTGTTCTGGCCACACTGCTAGTTCAGCACAACACACTGCACTAAGGATGCTGGTGACTAAAATAAACCCTTCAGGCTGTTACCAGCTTTGGGGGCAGTTGTAACTCATCCTTCAAGTGTAGCCTGGCACCACAGGGTGTGCACATCCTCCTGGCTTTCCCCCGCTGCCGAACAGGGCTCTTCAGCCATGGTTTTCTGCAGTCACCCCCTCCCATCCCCTCTGCAGCTCTGGCACAGGGTGGCTTTGATCTGAGCACCTCTTCCCAGGCCAGCGGTCTTCACTCAGTCTGAAAGCTTTAGAAAAATCCTTTTGTAGTGGCTCCTTTCCATGACCACAGGCAGCACCTAAAAGGGAGGGGAGGAAACAGGAGGCATCAGAGCAGAGGTCAGAGTTCCCAATTCATCCCCTTTAGGGGTTTCGGCACCACCTGGTGACTAAGGCAATGAGGGAGGTGGGAGGGAAGTGTTCAATTTGAGCAGACTGAAACGACAATAATGAACTCCACATGCGTGTCCTCACTGCCTGCGCGTCCCACCAGACTGAGTCCCTTCCCTTCTCCGTTCACCTGCTCAGTGCTGCTCATGCACAGTGCAGCTGTGGTGTAAAGGGGGTTTTGGACAGGAATTCTGGAAGAATGCCTGTTGGGATCCTCCAAGAGATTTCCATGTGCTGTGGTGGTGAAGGGATGTTTGCTTGACTAAAGAACTAGCGTAAACCTTAATATAATCATCTAGTTAATGAGTTCAGTCAGTTCTCTGTGTTCTGCTGCTTTTCATTTGACGTTGTAGAAGACTTTCAGGAAAGAGAGTTCGGTGACTTTAAAACATGATAGTCTTAAAATGTTGATAATTGTTAAGCTTTCTGAAATAATGCTGCCCTGAAGACACTTGCAGTGTTTTTGGCACAGCTTGTGGGAAGGCTCTAAACCTTTTCAAGGAGTTTCCTTTGCTTTATTCAGGGCTTTTTGGCAGAAGACAGCATTTCTAACTGTGGGGGGCTTTTCAGTCTGCAAGGATGTGATGCACAGCGATGCTGAGGTGTGCTGAAAGGGACTCACCATGGAGGTTTGCTTCCCTTGTCCCACTCGCTAATCAGCATGGGCAATCCTACCTTAACAATAATGTCTTGAATATGAGGCAAAAGAGATTGTAGGTTTATTTTTCTGATCGAGCTTTACTGAAGATGCTTGTAGCTATCTGTCTTCCAAGACAGAGGCAGCTCTGCAAAGGCTTAGCCATGTGCTCATGTTCCCCAACCCGCGCAGCTGCCTGGGGGCTGTTCCAGAGACCTGCCAAAGCCGGCAGGGATTGTACACTGCTCTCGGAGTGAGGCAGGGTTGTAGATGATTACTTTATTTCAGGAGATTAGTTGTATAACAATAAGGGAAGTTACTAGCATTAATTGAAGCAATTATAGATCTTAGAATTTAAAAATGCGCCACAAAGCTCACCGATTTCAAATCAGTGCTTGTTTTGCTTTGTTTGCACGTTGAACTGCAGCGCTGAGCTACACTTGCCTGAGCAGTATTGGCGCTTACCAGAGGTCTTGTCCTCTCGCTCTTCCAGGTGTTGGTAACAGATGAGGCCTGAAGCTGTTTCATACCTGAATGTCTCTGAATTAAGTGGCATTCTCTTTTGATATCCTGCAGTCATCAGTGACCATCTGGCCCTGTGCTTCTTTATCCCATGGTGTGTCTCGTGCGTGGTGCAGGAGGGAGCTGGCTCAGCCCAGGGCGCTCTGCGGTTTGGGTGGCAGTTGATGTTGTACCTGTGTGTGTCTCTTCTGTGTTTACATATATGGTAGCATTGGTCTTCAGTGGTTTAACTGCAGCTGAAGACGTAGTTTTTAGCACAAGTTGCTGTTGCCTGCAGAAAAGACACCTGGTGAGATAGCACCTGCTTAGCTCTGTGTGAACAGTTACTTGATCTGCGAGGACAGCCCCGGTGACAGCTTGCAAGCATGCACTTTCCTTGTCTGAAATATTACTTTTTGCCCCCCATTTCCTGCCCTTCTTACCTCATCCCCAGGGGCCCAGGCTGGGTCACGCTCCCTGTGGTTTTCCGATAAATTAGGTGAGGAGAGCTGAGGTTGGGTCATGCCAGGGCCAGATAAACTGCAGGGCCAGATAAACTGGGACAAAGCCATCTGCTTTCCCTGAGGCAAGGCGTGCCAGCGGGGTGCCAGGCTAGTCCTTATGCTCAGGGGAAACTTCAAAGTTCCCATTGATGTGAGTGGGAACAGGATCAGGCCTTGCAGGTCTCTGGAAGCTGCCCTCCATTCAGACCTCCTCCTTATCTCTCTGCCTTTGCAGTTTGCTCTGATAGTGGCAGTTTTATGTTCCCTAAGCTGCCTTGCAACTTCTTGCATTGCTGAAGTTCTTTCTTTGGTGTACCTTGGTGATGTCCACGCCTCTCCTGCTCTGGCAACCTGCTGTCTCCACTAAGCCTGTGGCTCACAATTGCTTTTTAATTAAAATCCTCTGCTGATGTCAGAACTTCTCTCTTCCCTGTAGAGACCTGACGCACTATGCAAGAGCCTGAGTTGCTCTAAAATAGGGAAAGCTGGCAATGACTCTCATCAGGTTTAGGTCTGGCTGTAATGAAACAACTAATGAGCAACTGGTGCATAAGAGGGGCTAATTGCACTTTGAACAGCAAACTTAGTTCAGCTGTTGACACGTTACCAGCCCAGTGGCAGCTAATGCATGCAGGCTGCACAGCAGTGCGGAGGGATAACAGCAGCATTACAAATGTGGCACAGCCGATTCTGATTTTTAGTCCCTTCTTAACTAAACTTGAATTGACTGCTGCCCATCAATGTGAACTTTGAGTTCAAAATGGTTTTCACATCTGTGACAAGAATTTAAAGTATGAAAAAACTTCATTTTTTTGTTATTTATCCACATTTTGTAACCTTGCCTTACTTCTCCCCCCACTCAGTGTTGTGTATTGTGCAGCAGAAACTTCCACACAACCTGTTGCACCGGTTCCCGTTAAAGGTTTGAGCTGAAGAGTTGGGTCAGTTTTATCTGGTCTGCTCTCCTTGCTCACTGCATGTTCAAACGAGCCTTGTCCTGACCTCTCTGTACAGTTGGAGCTCCCTGAATGGGCATCACGGTTACCTGGATGGTTTCAGCTGCCCTTTTCTTTGGCCTTGTGCTTGCCCGTCTGCTATTTTCATATCTCTAGAGATTTAATTCAACGGTGTTCTTGTTCAGGACAATTTGCATTGCATAATTGCCTGCAAATAATATAGCACATGGCTGTGGGGAAGAATGTTGTGGAATCTCCATTTCCTTTGCACTGAGATTCCTCCAGAGTTTGGGGCATCTGGAAAATGACACACTCTGCGGTGGCTCTGTCTTGCCTCAGCCCTTGTAGGGATGCAGATGGAGTACGCAGGAAGGAGATTGCCTGTCTTGAGATCATGTACCAGGTATAATATTAAAGCTGGCTGCAGCTGGGACAGGCCAGGGCAGCTTGCTTGCCTGGGGATAATTGCGCCTTTAAAAGGAAAACTGCCTGTAACAGAGTTCCCTTCTAGGCTGTTTGTAGCAGCAATTTAAGTGACAGAACAGTGGCTCCACAAAACAAATAACTTGCCAATTTTCAGGGCTATTTGCAGGTTTCCTTAAGAGTGGGTCAGATTCATTTGTGCCTTAAATGGGAAAGAAAGGATTGCCCCTAACAGCTCAGGTCTTTGTCTGATCCTGCTCAGGAGGTGCTGTTAAAGTTGCAGAGCTGTTTTCTCTGGCAGCATGTCCATGGAGCTGACAAAGCCACCCGCACCACAAAAGCAAGGCAGAAAAGTGATTGCAGCTGGGTCCCTGGCCAGCTGACAGCAGGGGCTGTCCCTTTCTGGCCTTGCATTGCAGCATCACCAGCAAAAGGAACTTGGCTGCTAGACTATTAAGCTCAAAAATGTAGCTGAAAGGACTATACTTGAGAAATGAATAGGTTGACAAGAAACAGATTGCAGGGAGTTGGGCAGAAGAACTGCCAGTCTGGGTCCATAGGGGTGACTGAATGGTCTGGGTCAGGATCTCTGGGTGTCAACAGGGGTGTGAGTGGCAGCCTCAGCAGAAGAGCGGGTGGCCCTGGAGCTTGAGCTACTGCTCTCCATTGCGGTGCGGCTTCTCCCTCTGCATACTCTTCTGCATCTGGCAGCCAGTTCTTTGTGTCTGGGTCCCTTTGCCAATGCTCAGTGCATATCTGAAATACAGAAGGGGAGCTTCTTAGAGCAGCCCAAATTCTACACTGGGTGGTGGTTGTGGGGTTTTTGAGCTTTTTCCATCGGTGCAAACAAAAAGTTTATATATTGATTTGTGTTAGCAGGCTTACACCGTACATTTTCTAAATTGCTGTGATACCTGTTTGCTTTGTGCCATGTTTTTCTGGCTACAGTTAAATGTTATTTTTGTACTTTCCAACAGGGCCAGTACTGCGACATCTGCTCCTCTGCAAACAGCAACAAGGCCCACCCCATAACAAATGCCATTGATGGGACAGAGCGCTGGTGGCAGAGCCCCCCTCTTTCCCGGGGGCTGGAGTTCAACCAGGTCAACGTCACTTTGGACCTTGGACAGGTAACCCAAGTCCTTCTTGATTATGTTGTAGACCATGCTGGCAAGGACCTGCCCCTCTGCTTCTAAAATCCCTCAGTGGTCCTTGCTGAAAGGATGGGACAAAACCCGCTTGTTAATGACAGGGCAGGAGGCTCTGGTTAAAATATGGAAGGGAATACTTCTTGTCTGTCCTGTTTGCGGTAATAACTGCAGTCTAGCCCATTTGCTGTTACAATTTAGGTTCTCCCTAAAAGTTGAGTCACTCACGGAAACCTACCGCACTAGGAGGTGCCATTCCCCTAAAGAGGGTACCTGGCTCCTGGGGGGGATGGTTAGCAAGGCTTCCCCCCAGAACACGAAAATACAGCCCTGAGAAATTTAAGGTTGTCCTGTAAAACTTTAACTGGTGCATTTAAAACTCTTTAAAAACAGCAAGTCCATGCTGAAGATCTTCCTATAAAAGACAAAGAATGACAATGGATGTTTGGTCTCTAATGCTGGCAAGTCAAAGGGAATTATCATTGTAATAGCATGGCTGCCAGCCCCCACCGCCTCCTCTGCTGCTCCTATTCATCCGCAAAACTATCCCTCTGGAAATGGGTTATTCTCTCAGACTTTCCTCAGCTTAGAGGAAAGCAGCAGGAAATATGCCCTGGCTGAAGCTGCAGAGGCAGGAAGGTATTATAAGCCAGAGACCTGAAGGGCTGTGGGATGTGGGTCTCCTTTCTGGTGTGGGGCCATTGCTCCAGCTGTTGGATGGGGAAACTCCTCAGTCCTCAGCCCGGGCAAGGGGTGTGTGAGACACCCCTTCCTTTGCAGTGCCATGCAGCCTCATCTGGCAGCCATTAGCCCTTGTAATTCCGGATTCAGGGCATTTGCTCTGTAGTCCATGACAGTTTAGCAGTTAACTACTGAAGTGCCCCCATGAAGAGGTAGGGATGGGCTTTCACCTCCTCTGCTGCACTCTGCCAAGCTCTGCTACCAGCCCTGCAGCACCAAAGGCAAAATTTGGGTCCTCCTTTGCTGGAAGGTCTGTGGGACAGGGTAGTTGTGCAGCTGTGGACAGCTCACCTCTTGCATAGGGAACCTGGCTGCTGTGATTGCTCAGGCAGCCTTTCAGGGGCTGAGTGCACTGCCCCTTTATTTGGGAGTTTGCACTGACTGCAGTGATTTCAAGCCTTGTTGGGCACTGAAGCTTTGCACTGACCTTGCAGGTGGCTTTTTCACCCTCTCTGGTGGAATAAAGGCTTGTTTGTCACTGCTGTTTGTAAGGCGTCTGACTCCAAATTTACAGCGATAGGTACCTGGGATGTATTGATGACGATACCCTTCTGTTAGATGCCTCAAACACACACTTTAATCCCCAGGATTGTCTCTGATCTGCTCGCTGCCCTGCTGTAGCGCTCACTTGGAGCCTCTCAAACACCCTCCACAAATTTGTTCTCTCCCACGAGTGCCAGCAATCTAAAACTGTGCTACACACAGCACCAGCAAAATATTTCCTAACGCCTGGGGCGCATCATGCATCGCATAATAGCTGTGTGGGCAAAGCCTGCTGGGGCTGCACATAGTGTGCTGATCCTGTTAGCCAATGTAGGTGGCATCTGCTGTGTCTCTTAGAAACTTCCCAGCTGGCAGGGGTGTGCTGGGTGGGTGGATCGCTTGTGCTCCCTCCTCCGACCAACGGTCAGCCTGCAACGCCGCTTTCTGATCGCTCACCGCTTCTCTGGAAAGGGGTTTTCAAAGACCAGCTTTCCTTGAGAGTTCCTCCTCCTCTGTCATTCTCTGTGGCAACTTTCTGGCTTTAGGCCAGAGCTAAGCCAGCTGTGCTGTGTGCTTGCAAGTGGCTGCATTTGGCTCACCTGGGGATTTGCAGCCTTCAGAGCTGCAGCACTTGGAGCCAGAGCCTGGAATAATTTGGTGGGAGGCTGCAATACTGGTAAAACTGAGCTGGTGTAAGTTTACCTTCTCTCTCCTGCCCTCCTCTCCCAAGCCTCTGTATTTGCTCTCAGTACCCTGGGGGGGGTGGGATTGCACTATCGCTTCTGCAAGGTTGGTAGCAGAACTTGCACGTGCGGTGCTGGTTGCAGTTGCTTCACCTGGTGGGGAGTTTCCCTGGGCTCGCAGATCCTCTGCTTCCCTGCCACCTTTGCAAAGTAAGCGGTTGCCTAGCTGGTCTCAATAGGAGCACAATTCTAAAGCTTCAGCCCATTTTTAGTGGCTTCCTCTTTACACATGCCCTTATTGCATGTAATTGCTGTAAGAATTGCTATGCTCCTGGTGAGAGTCAGTTCTTTGGTTTTCCCTCCTTTGTTTTGGTAGGTTGGGCAATAGGAACAAGATGAAATGTTACAGAATCGCTAATTTCCTCCTTTTGAAGTTGAGGCTGGTTGAATGGATGGAAGATAAAAAGAGGAATTCTTGAGACCCAGTGGGGTCTGGAGGGCGAACGCTGCTGGATCAGGCTGGCGTACCTGGCAGCCAGGCTTTGCAAATTCCTTGGATACCTGTGAAACAGCGCAAGTAACACCCTCAAAGGCATGTCTGAGAGCAGGGCCTTTTTTGGCTGGCAAACAAGGCCTCTCCTTGCTCTGTGTAACCCTCTAGGGAGCTCTTGGACCAATTAAGATTTAATTTAAGGGACTGAGGGCCGCTAAAAGCTTTTGTCCCTTTGGGGGATCATGAGTGCCTGGAGCACTGTGCTGATGGCATGGTGCCCCCAGGGGCTGGCACAGGAGGTTATGGTGTCAGCCCCCTTCCTTTGCTGCTGTGCTTCCCTGTGGTCTTGGTCCCTCTTGAGCCATAAGTGCTTAATTACCAGCTGGAATCAGGTTTCTCCAGCATTTGGCAAGGCTGTGGCAACTGGGAGAGGGGCAGTTAATTAAGCAGCCTGTTGGTCTTTGCTTTTGCTGGCTGGGAGCTTGTTCTCCTCACAGGGATGTTAAAATCCTATGGGAAGGAAAGAGGGAGGAATATTCACAGCTAGCAAACAAGTTAAAGAACGGCTCAGGCTGGCCACCCAGCTGGCGTGAGTATATTAAACACTCGCATCATGTCATCTTAGTGCCAGCAGTGGCCTAATCTTAATGGCTTCATCAGCAAGGCAGATCAGAGCTGCCACCACAGCATGGGAAGAGATTGTGTCTGATTATCTGCCAGGGGGGTCGGATCTGAATTGCTCCCCCTGGTGCCGTGTCTGTTCCTGCCTCCTTGGGGAGGAGTAATTTTTCTTTTCAAAATTGGAGAGGGAAAAGCTGGAAGAGGAGGAAAAGTCACTTGAGGGTTCCCATGTCAGACCCGGGTCTGAGCGCCAGAAATATGGCAAACAGCTCCAAGGAGAAACGTTAAATGGATTTTAGGAGCTGCTGGGGAGGGGAGTATGAAGAGGGAATTATTATTTTTTTTCTTTTTCTTGCCTTTAATCATGACCTTGTGCTTAAAGCTTTAGTATATTTAGGATGACTGGCTGGGCCGCTGCCTGGAGTTGCTGCAAAATACAACATCACAACACCATGATGAAGCATGGTTCAGGTTTTGCAGGGTGGAAGAATTGAAGGGGGTTATGTGCTGGGAGGATACTGTGTGTTGTGGACAGTTTGGACTTGTCCCCAAAACTGGCCATCCTGCTTGGCTTGGAGGGCAAAGGCCTGTGTTGTGACAGAGGCTCCGAAGCCTGCCCCTCTGCTGCTTGGCTCCAAGCTCTTTCCTCTGCTGCAAAGGGGCTGTGCAGGGAGCCGAGGGACAGGAGACCATGACTCACTGCTACCATGGGAATTGTCCCCTGTGGTCCTGCTGTGATTAAGTGCCACAGTGGGTGGAGGGGAGGAAAGGGTGTGATGGAAGATTCTTTTTTTTTTTTTTTTTTTTTTTTTTTTCCTCCCTCCAAGAAGGTCGTTTGAGTCAGAGCTGACAAAAATCAGGAGGTTTAAAGAAACATGAATGGCTGGCTTCCTGCCAGGGCCTGACATCTTCCTTGCATGAAGGTGAACCCAGGCCAGCCCTTCCCAGAGATGTTTATGGATAGTCAGTGCTTTATGATAAACTCCGTGGAGAGGAATGCTTGCAGTCATGCAAGAGCAGGAGCTTCGTGCCAGTGCTTGCTTGAGGTTAATTACTGCAGTGAGAAGGTGGCTGGATAGCATCCCCTGTCTCCCCCTCATCCCCAGAGTCTCCTGGCCCTGGTGACACTAGAGAATAGCAGAATTTCAGACTGAAGCTTTGCAGGGAGTTTTGATTTACACCCCAAAGGTATTTAATTCAGCAGTGCCACACAGAGGGCACGCAGCCTCCCCTACACACTGGGCACCAGCAAGAAACACCTACGTCCATTCACCTCTGCCACCAAGGAGAGGAGAGAAGAGAAACCTCCTCCTTTGGAGAGCTCCAGGCTGTTACTGCTTAAAATGCAGCTCCCTTTAGGGTTAAAAAGAAGAAAAGAAAAAAAGTTACATTCATTGGTAACTCATGAAGATGGAAAGGAAATGAGAAGGATTGTGAGCTGAGCTCCCAGGCCAGTATGAAGGTGTGTTTTGTAGTCACTGTAAGATGTGTCTAGGCAAGGGAGTAGATTGATAGCTTACTGGGTGCGTTGAGAAGTACCTCTTGAGGTTTCTAGTAATTACAATGAGATCTGCCAAAGTTACCGTTTTTTCTGGCCTCTGTTGAACCAATTAACTTATGCTTGCCAGGGTTTTCTAGCTCCAAAGTAAAGGTGTTCATTGGCACAATACACACTAGATGCTTCAGCCCTTGGCCAACAGGCTGCTATTCTTTCAATGTCAAACTTCTCTCAAAAGGAGGTGGGTGTTTTTCCTGTGGTGGATTTCCAGGGCATAAACCTACTTCCTTTCCCTCTTGCACTGCAAATGTGGGCCCTTGGGACTGGCTTTGCACGACGGTTAGACGTGCAGGACGCTTGCAGGTTCTGTGAATGTAGCTGAATGCCTGACTTGCATGAACAAGTCAATCCTCTTTGTGCAAACCAATTTCTTGTTAATGAATATTAAATTCCTACTCATCCTTGGTAGATCTGAGCTGGGTTCTGTAGGTGAAAATGCCACCTAGTCTAATGCTAAAGGAACACCACTGAACCAGAGCATAGTACCTTGTGTGTCACAGTGCTCTGAAATCTTCTTTCACCTCAGTTTCTAGCCTCCCATTTATTGTCATTTAATTGAAATAGTAATGCAAGCTGCTGGTGGAGATCTCCAGGAGCCCTCTTTGAAGGGCAGCTGGAAGGAAAGCCTTGCAAACTGATGGGCTGAGGCTTACCTCTCTGTCCCCAGCAAAAGCCTTCAGCACACAGATGAATCTGATATTTATTCCCTAGCTTAATGAATTGAAAAATCCTTCTTGACAAGTAAACTCATGAAATCCCAAGAGAAAGCTCGTGGTTGTTCTTGAATGGAGCTGTTGTCCTAATGGCTGCTTTCCCTAGGCTTGGTGTGAGATAGGGGTGATGGTCATCCGAGAAGAATTTTTCCCCTGAAAACTAGATAAATTTCTCCCTTCTTTCACCTTCTTCCTTTTGCACCTTCGTTTCAGTTGCTGTGAGAGCTCTTACTGCCTCTGGGTGATGTAGCTGCTGCCTGCATTTCCCTCTGAGGCATCCTTGTTCATTCTTGCTATACGCAGGGGGAAACTTTAAATGAGGCTCTTCCTTTCCTTCCCCTTGGTGGGGATGTCTTCTGCATTGTTTTCCCCAGCACACTTCGCTGGGAAATGCACAGCTTCCATTTCTCTCAGGGCCACAGGCTGCCTTATCTGCCTGACATGTGTTTTTCACTGAGCATTGCAAGAATGGGTGAAGACTGAAGATTTTTTTTTTTATGTAGTTTTTACTTTTCTTAATTTCTCTTACTGTAAGGACTACTTGGTCTTCACTGTGCTGGGGCACCACTGTGGGAAAGGGGTAGGAGGGCTTAGTGACATTTATTGTGAGCTTTTGCACCTTAAGTAGAGGGCTGGGGCGTAAAATCTCCAACAAAGACATTCTTTCTCCAAACTGTTCTCTGGCTCTTGGAGCAAAAGCAGTATTAAAAATAAAGCACTTAAGCAGGCTGAGCAGAAATCCTTTTTGCTTTCAACAGCTGAGCCTACAGTCCCTTCTCTTGTGTGGAGTCCTCTGCAATTGCCATAAAATCCTCCAAAAGTAAATCAAGATCTCTATTTGTCCATTTACAGGCTTCAGAATTCTAGTTCCCTGATCTGAAATGGCCTGTGGCTTCCTGTAACTATGGAGCCTGTTCAGTGTTGCTGTATTTTAACATGACTGTCAAGTGGAAGCGGAGTGCATATTTGTAATGCTTCTCTGGGAAAATCAGAAAAGGTGTGACTGTGAGAGAGCGCGCAGCACTGGGAGCTGGCGCTGAGCCCAGGTGTATGGATCTTCTCTTGTCTCCCAACATATTTTCCCCTTTGTTGTTTGAAATAACTTAGTTTATGAAGGCTGTCCTGTTTTCTTCAAAGTTGCAGTTCCACTGACCCAGACCAGCAGGGTTTTTTTTTTTGGGGGTTTTGGGGTTTGGTGGTTTTTTTTTTTTTTTGTGTGTGTGTGTGCTGATAAGGGGAGGTTTTTGCCTTTGCTTGGCCCTTCTCGACCTTTCTGTGCTTTTTGCCAGCTCCCACTGGCTTCCTGGCTCCAGTGGCTGTGCGGGAGCTGCTCAGGTGAGCAGGAAGGGAGTGCCTGATTGTTAATCAAGAGGGGATCTGTCTCCTCCGGCAGCAAGAGCAGACCCATCTTCTTTTCAAACAGCCTTGCCAAGTCGGATGCCAGGTTCCTGTCTCTGGGATCCAGAACAGCCAAGGCTGAGATTTCTTTCCTCTTTGTTAGTGCTGGTGGTGGTTGCTGTAAGGGAAAAGATGTACAGAATATCACTTTAGGTAAATCATGGATGACGTGAATTTTAATTTTATGTTATGTTTACTTATGTCATGAACTAGCACTACTTAAAATCAGTTTTCCAGGGCTGCAATGAGTAGATGGTATTTCACTTGTAACATTTGATTCCCAGAAGACCTGCCATGCCTCATGTCTGCCAGGCTGTGAGCACAGAGAAGAGAAGGCTTCCAGCGGAGCAGGAGGCTCTGGGCAGATCACTCAGCATTGTGGCACCTTTTGTGGCCTCCAAGGAGGGTGTTTCTGCCCATCCTTTGCATCTTGTACAAATGACCCTTGTGCTTCAACGGCTTAATCTTCCCAGAGGCTTTGCTTGCTCTGCCTAGACCTGAACAAGCTCCGGAGAATTCAGGTGTTAAAATAAGCCTCAGCCTCCCCCCCAGAACAGCTCCAGGTAACGACTGATGAAAGGATAATTACTCTGTTTCTAAAAAGTGCATGCAAGATTTCCACTGTAATTTCTCCCTAGATATTGTTGCCTATTTTTAATTTTGGCGTGATGAGAAATGAGGAGGCTGATGGTGAGGTCTCCTGCCACGGAGCTCCCCCTTCCCTCCAGGCTGCCCATTTCTGCTCAACTCCCTGGGATTCTTCAAAGATTAGGAGAAAGCCTCGGGGCGGGCACGAGCTGGGGAGAGGTCAGGTGAGCTGCAAGCTGGCGTATGGGAGGCTTTAGTTTGTAATGAATAGCTGGAAGGCAAGCCTTGTAATTTCTTGCTGTTCTCCTGGAAATTGTCTGCTTGGCTGGGCTCATAAACAAGAGTGTGCCTTGCATCGGGTGTGAATGTGTGCAGATATACGTGCTCTGGGGGTCAGCTCTGTCTGGCCTGTTTGTGGTTGTACCAGGCAAGTTAAAACAGACCAGAACCGTCTAGGTCAGGCCTCTGTTTACTGGAGAGTTGTGTTTTCCTACTTCAGACAGATGTTGCAGGGGGCATTTTATGAAGGTCAGTGTAGCCAGTGGAACCGGAGAGGTTCACAGCTCTGACGTGGAGTGTGCTGGCATCTGAGTAAGTGGGTTAGCATTTTCTGCACGTTGGCTTGTGCCATCTCCAAAACGGGAATGCTGCATCTCCCTCCATTTGTGCACAGCCTGTGTGCTGTAGCCTTGCACAGCACCAGACCAATGAGTACAAAATCGTTTGCAGAAGAGAATGATTTCTTGAGTCAAGCCCCCAGGATAGCTCTTGGCTTGGTCCTGTGCAGCCCTTCTCTTCTGTCCATCGTCTTCCTCCAGCAAGTGACAGCATCCCTCACCACTGCAGGGGGTGCTTGGCTGTCCATGAACTCATGCCCTGAACACCCACCCGAGTGCACACTGCTGAAGCAGAGGGCTATGAGCCTGGAGGTGCTGCCAGTCCTTCTCTTCTTGTGACCCAGGTGTGGGCTAGGAGACACACTCATCCTGTGGCAATGCACAGTTGGTTCAGTTCTTGACGCTTGTCCTGATTGCGATGAGAAGCCCCTCAAGTGGGCTGTGCCTGCTTCCTAGGGCAGGTTTCCGGGAGCTGTCCTTGCCCTTTTGCAGCTCTGGCACAGCTATGTCCTGGCTCAGATCTACCGGGCTGGCAGGGAGGATGCTAAATACACTTCTGATCATCTGCCTAGTCAGCTTCTCTGCTCTTTCAAGCCTGTTCTAGCCCCCTGCACCTTTCTTTTGATGCTTTACCAAGCCTGGCTCAGCCCTGCTTTCATCTCTGCCTTATCCTTTTATTATAGTCATAAACGTGGGCCTCCGGGCTGTGCCCAGCCTTGATCCTCAGGCGTTTCCTGTTTTCTGGATTCAGTGCTCTTCAAATTCCAGACCTCCCCTCCTATGTGTGATGCCAAGCAGTGCAATAAATAGTACATTGCTTCCTGTTTGGTAGAAAATAAAAGGGAGACCGGTAGGAAGACACAAGGTGAGAGGTGCGTGTCTGGTGTGATGGGATGGAAGAGTCTTTCTAAATGGCTTATGAGTAGACTCAAGATCAGTGGCAGCTAATTAGGGAAATGTGGCCTATTCACACAGACCTGGTAACCGTGTTTTTGCTTCTGGAGGCGTGCTGAGGGGATGGTTAGAGAGGAGAGATTGGAACAGGGATTTGTCATACTGGGAGATCCAGGGAGGAGGACAAGGCCTTGAGGCTGGCACATGGATGGCTCTGCACAAGGTGAGGATGGCATGGTGGTTTGGAGCTACCTTGGTCACCAGAGACTCTGATAAGGGTGGAAGGAAGGATGTTATTTTGTGCTCCGTAGAAGGACTTGCCAAGCATGACTATAAAAAAGGCCTTTGTTAACGTGAAGTCACTGCTAATGGAAGGTGGGTCTGGATGGTGCCAGTGCCAGCTCCTGTTTGTGCAGCACAGGAAGCAATGGTGCCTGTTTCCTCCAAGTGCCGCAATCCAGCCCCAGGAACGCTGCTTTGGAAAGGCAGCCACCCAGGGACAGGGAGAACAGAGTTGGGGCTGTTGGTGCAGTTAGAGACTCAGCATCCACTTCCCCTCTCAGTCCTCTTCTGAGATGGTTTGTTATGTTCTCTAAGTGGGCTAGGTATTGCTTACTTGATGTCAGCAAGGGTGTGTAGCAAACTGCCTGCCAGCATGGTGGTACCACTACGAGGATGCTAGTTGGCTCCGAAGCAGCAGGGATGGGGACACGTTCCTTCCTGACAGGTCTGCTCAGGGGTGACAGCCTCTGGCAGAGGCTGAGCAGGTAACGGGGCCCAGCAATTGCTGCTGCAGTGAGACTTGCCGGGGCTTGTCAGTCAGAGCTCCTGGAGGACAGTGTTAGGATGGTAGTTTGACTGTCTTGTCCTTCCCTCTGTCAAATAACAAAATGTTCCTGGGAGATGTCAGTCTCCTGGATGTGGTGGGAAGCTTCACACCTCTTGTTGCCACCCTCATCTACCTTGAGAAGCTGTGACTCTGCCAGCAGGGTTAAATTAGCCAAGCTCCTGTTGCACGGATACGTTCGTCTGTGTTGCATGGTGTACATGGCTATCTGGAAGAACAGTTTCCCTTAGAATAAGTTGCCTTTATCCTAGAAGTTTTGCATATCATTGATGGATTTTACCATTGTACCTTGTACGTCTTTGATGGAGCAGATTTACTGGCAAAGCCTATGTGTATAACTCGGCTCTAGTTGGTGTGCTCTGCCTGAGAATAATTTTGCATCTTCTGCTTGGCATCCTGAGTCTTTTCAGTGATTGTCTGCATCACTCATGCAGTGACAAGCAAACAGCCAAACCCTGAGAATTGCCAGTTTTTCACACGTGCATTTAGTTGCTCTTTCCCATTTCTTTCTCTGCCTGCTTTGATACAGAGCTCTCTCTCACACCAACTCAGCTGAGCTCTATTTATGGGTTCCTACAAGTTCCCGTCACTGTGGATCAGAGCGTGCCCTGTGACCAAAAAACAGTTGGCATGCTGCTGTAGGCATCTCTTGGATCTAGTTAAAGGCATGTGATGCCAAGCCCTGATGAGAAGGGGGAAAGAATGGCGTTCTGGTATTTGCACATAGTTGCAAACTGTAAACATAGACTCACGACTGCAAACAGAAATCTGTATCACTGGCTTCATCATGACTTCACTGTTGTTGTTCTGGCTGTTTGCTAAAGCTGTTCCTTAATCCTTTTCCAGGCTTTTGCAAAGTCTGCATCCACCCAAACTTAGTGGGCACGAAGATTTTGGCTGGACTCCAGGATGGGGTTTTGTTTTTTTTCTTTCTTTACCAGTCATTGCTTTCTGCCTTGGAGTAGCCTTACTTCAAGTCTCTGTAAACAGAACTGTAAATACAAGGGGGCTCTTTGGGGATTGTGAGTACAAAACCCGTGTTCTTGTGAGCCTTGTAGGTCCGAACAGCAGCAAGAACTGCCACGCAAACGCTGTAGCTGCAGATATCTGCTGGTGTTAGCAATGGCATTGGGAATGTTAATCCCACTGTGGCCCTGGTATGCACTGCTGTTGGGTGATCTAACCCGGCTCTGAATGGCAGTGTCATGGTGGGGAAACTTGCTGACAAATGCTGACGTAGTGCATGGCTATAACACAGGTTTTTAGAAGAATAAACCTGCTTGCACGTGTCAGGTTTGGCTTTGTTGAAATCTGCTAACAACTGTAGCTTTAAACCCAGTGTTGTCAAGACTTGTGGGAGCCATGCAGAAGAATTATGGAAAAGCGATGTTGCTGAAATGTCTGGAAGCTCGGTTCAGTCAGGTTTGGTGCAGGGAGCTAATATATGGTGCAAGGGAGACTTTTCCTGTTGGAGCCAGGTCTTCTCTGTACCTGTGGGATGTGGAGCTGCTGCCTGACGATGGTCCAGAAAGGGACCTTCCAAAAGCACTGTATGGCCCTGGGAATGGACAAGGTAGAAGTAAGAAAGACACGGAATGGAGAGCAGAAAGGAAATGGCATTTGTCACCTCCTAGAACTGGGGTCAGAAGCAGACAGAAATAAGGTGTCAGAGCTGGAACATCCATATCCTCTTCCAAGTCCAACAGAGGAAGGATTTAGGTATACTGCTCTTGGGTACCAGAAAGCTTAGGCCTCCTCTGAGATTTGTGCGAGTTATTCATCTTCGGCATTTGGCCATTTAAAATGAAAAGCCTTTCAGTGGCTTTGGTGGCAAGCTGAGGCCTCTCGCTTCGTGCCAATTTTTAGCTAACTCATCCTCTTCCGTTTCCTTCCCCTCCTCACCCTTCCCATGCGCGCAGGTTTGCGACAGGATATCCACTCCATTCAAGGGAATGGGGGAAATATTTGCTTGTAGTGTGGCCAGTTGCCAAGGTTGCTTTGTTCTCCTTGTCGCTGAAAGGACGGCCCAAGGAAACCCTCTGAGCTGAAGCTGGCATGCGACTTGGAGTGGATTTCCTGCAGCTCTGGAAGTGAAATGCATGACATTGGGAATTTTTTTTTTCTTAATCCTATAAACGCAAGGAAAGAGAAGACCTGGCTGGGCTACAGACAGGCTGGGTCTGAAATCCTCTCTTTGATGGGAAATTGCTGTGTCACAGCCATACAAGTTGTGCCTTGTCAAGGTTAAAATCAGTCTTGGGTTTTTTAGGTGAATTAAGAGCTGAGCTTGCAACAGGCTTGGGTTTTCTAGGAGAATTCAGTTGTGTGGTTAAGATGATGGTTGCCCCTCCACCATTCAGCATGTTGTAGCTGGAGGCTCTTCTTGGTAACACCCAACCCCTGCCATGATTGCAGAAGGCCTTTTTGTAACAGATTCAGAGCTGTAATGACGGTGGCAAGAAAAGTAGTGAATTGCAGTGTCTCGGTTTGAACTCCTTGGTATGGCCAAAGCAATGATGTCCGGGGCTCTGGGGTGATGGGGTTACGGGCTGTACAGAGAGGGTGAGACAGCTCTTCCTCGGTGAAGCGGGTAGTGCAGCGCGCTGGCACCTGGGCTGATGCTCTAACACCTTGCTCTGCCCACTGTGCCCTGCAAGACAGAAGATTTGACTTGTTTGTCATAGTAGATCAAGTGGCATTTATCTGTGTGCATGCTGTGTTGTGGTGGGATCGTTACATCGCTGCCCCAGGTCCCCCAGAAAGCACCAGGAACTTCACAGACATCTACTTCACTGTTGGCCACAAAAAGAGCAGGAGCTGTTGCAAGTCTCATCTAGTGCCTAAAGCACAAAATATAGGATATGTATCCTATGGAAGGGGACTCTTTTTTTTTTTTTTTTTCAGTCTGTGATTTGGCCAAGGACTTCCTAAATGAACTTAGCAAATCAGCAAGGCTTTGTCAGTACTGAAAAGGGTCTTACTATAGCTCTTTTATAGTATTTTCTTTTTATTTTTAGTACTGCAGGGCCTAGAATGTCTGGTCATGGAGCAGGTCCCAGATTTGTACAGCTCCTAGCACGCTCTGGAGAGCCCGTCCCAACAAGCTTGTGGTCCTAGCTGACGTAGCTGTGCTTGTAAAACTCTGGGCGTAAACCATCCTGCAAGCTCTCTAAAGCAGAGACAAGTAGTCTTTTGTCTGGCTTCTCCATTTGAGTTGTAAACTGGCCCAAGAACTCCTAAAAATATTTAAATTGTCTTGCACAGTGAACCTGGACTGGTATTACTATAACTTAAAGAACACATAGAACGTACAGTTGGGAACATTTGTTTGCTCTGGATGGTAGGAATGTCCTCTTGAAATTGTGCTATGCTTTGGTAAGTATGAATAGAGGGTTTTTCCACCCCCCTCTCCAGGTTTTTGAAGGCCAAAGTCTTGAAACAGCTTGGAAAGGCAGGCTGCTAAGCTGTGCTGATAAGATATGCAGCAAATGTGCTTGAGAGCCTAATGTAGGAACAGAAATGCCTAAGCTGTTTGCTTTCCCCTTAACAATGTGAAAAATTAGTATGTCTTATTAAGGAGCCTGGGGAATTGTGTGCTCAGAATAAGGGTTACACCAAAATATTATACCTGGTTTACATTATGCCTGGGGCTGGCGGCTGAAATGCTTGGTTCAGATTGACTGGGTGGGAGACTGGAGCTGGTTTGGGCTCTGCAGAGCCCCAGTCATTGCAGTTTCGTTTCTAGCACACTCCATCTCTCTGAGCTTGGTACAGAGATGGAATCGCCTCTTAATACAGCAAGTCCCATGTTGTTTAGAGACGTGATTTTTCTATCCAGTTAATTCCTTATTTTATTTCCCCACCACTTTGTCGTTAACTTGGCTCACTGGCTGAAGAAGGCTGTCTCAAACAATTTTAGTAGGGAGTCTTTGCAGAGGGGTGCCTGTTAGAACAGCAGGCTGGGAGCTTTTGGTGAGTCTGGGTTCATAACGCCATCAACGTGAGCCAGAGGATGCTGCTGCTCTACACCCTCTGTTTTACACCAGCGCTCTCCTTCCCCGAGTCCAGCACCCAACCTCTACCACCACGTTCGTGATCCAGGGTGCAGCTTAAATTCACACCATGAGCACAAGCGCTGGAGGCTGTTCCCTGGAGGTGATCGGACTGCAAAGAAATTGCAATTCAGTTGTGTGTCACCTTTAATGTGAGCAAAGGGCAGATCCAGACCTCCTGCACTGACAAATGCAGCTGCAAATCCATCCTTTTCAAGTATGTGCTGCTCACCCAAACCAGGGTGAAGACAGGTATAGCCTGCCCAGCAGAGAAGCAGGTCTGCTTCCAGGGAGGGTAGATGGGTGCTGCAGGCAAGACCCACATGGCTTTGCTTCCCTCTTTGCTGCTTTCTGCCTGAAATGCTCAAGTGGTTACCCCAGGCCACAGGGCAGAAGAGTAGGGCACTCATTTGAGCTGTGGAGCCCCTCTCTCCACAAGGCTGGGCTGCCCTGACATCCATGAGCCACCTGCAGAGAGCCACTTCCATGGAAGGCCAGTTGGACATATTTCATCAGACTGTGGCGCCGTGAGAATGACAATGCAGCTATTGCTTAAAAACTTGGTTTTAACCTCTCAGGTAAATGGCATACTTGTGCAATGCCCCCACCCTGGACACATGCCATCGCACATGTCCTCCTTTCTTTCAGCAGTGGTCTTTCTTTCATTGGTGTGTGCTTACACGCCCAGACCTTTTATCTCCACTAAATCATAGCTTTCTTAAGCCCTTGTGTTTTCTGTAGCACTCCCCTTATCTCTGTTCCTTCCCCGGGCTGGGCAGTGGGAGCAGGGAAGCAGGACAGGCTGAGCAAGCTGTAAATGCATGTTTGCCCTGCAGTGATGCTGTATGGCTTACAGTGAAAGGCAAGATTGAGAGCAGTAGGAGCACCTGTAGGACAGTTGGGTTTTACTGAATTGCTGGACAGTTGGGGTTTCTGCAAAGCAATTATCTTTTTAAGGTCTGGGGCAGTAGGATTTGCAGCATGTTGGTGCAGCACAAAGTTGCAGTTTCTCATGTGGAAGTCAGCTCATGGAAGGGAGCTGAAAACTGGCTTGAAGGTCACAGTTAAGTGTCTTGTCTCTGCTGTCTGTCCCCTTGTCTCTGCCTTATCCTTCTTTCCAGCCATCAGAATAAGGATATTGTGAAGTCCTGGGAAGTGCTTTCAGTAATTCCAGGCAGACTCTGGGACCAGTAAGCATGTGTGGGACCAGTATGCACTTTTGCAGCCTGGTGTGCTCCAAGTGCTGGGGCAGGGCTCTGCTGTCCATGCAGTCAGTGGCTCCAGCCAAGCCACGGCTGGGCAGCCCCACACACTCCGCTGTGCCTTTTGGTTGCATGGAACACTGTAAAGACAGTGTGGCTGGTGTCCTGCCCAGGTCATGAAATTACTGTGTCTGATG
This sequence comes from Fregata magnificens, assembly GCA_013389945.1. Taxonomy (NCBI): domain Eukaryota; kingdom Metazoa; phylum Chordata; class Aves; order Suliformes; family Fregatidae; genus Fregata; species Fregata magnificens. The sequence goes on along the minus strand of WAAD01034290.1, from coordinate 89,903 downwards.
AGAAGTATTGTGGTTGCTTCCATGTTTTCCTTCCCTTTCTTACAGTAAGCGTTCAGCAGTGGCTTAACAGCATGCAGTCACCTCTTGGCAGCCCCCAGGCTCTTAAATCATGTGTGTGTATGTGCGTGTGCAGGTGTGTGTGTCCATATGTGTGTATATGCTGTTGCCCTCTTGTGGTTGAACCTGCAGAAAAGAGTGTGGGTTTTATGGCTGCTCCTTGCAAGGACATCTTACTTGCTTGTTGACCCTTTGAGTTGGAGAGCGCAGAGTGAGAGCGCAGAGTCAGAGCTCTGCTTCCCAGCAGGTTTGTTTTCTGTATGGGGGTTTATCGTCCACAGTGAAAGGCAGTAACTCTCCAACTTACACCACCTTTGCCCCATTCTGTAGCCAGAGCTGAAGGTTTGGGGCATGGCGCTAAGAGTTGCATCTTCACATGCCATTTTGGGGGAAACCTGTGCAAGATGGGTGTGTCTGGATGAGGTATGATGTCTGCTGTGGTGCAAGCAGCTGCGTGGACATGCATATCCTTTGAATAATATGCAAATAATTGCATAGCACTATTCGTTTTGCTCAGTTTATAAGGCATCTGACCTTTCTTTTGTTAAGGCTTTCAACAAGCCAATTTACAGTCTTGCAAGGGACCACCCAGAGTCTAGTTTCATGGCCAGGAGAAGGGGAGGAGAGGGAACTCTTCAAAGAGCAGAGGAGGTGAAATTACTACGGTGGCCCATATATTGATTTCATGAACCGTGAGGCTCAGAGAGAGATGCCAGTCTGCTTTGCTGTGATCTTAGCAGAATGTGACCCCTGTCCCTCAGCAGCAGAGGCATGGAGGCGATCGCGTTTCCCCAGGCAGATCTGATTTCTGGAGGCTGTCAGGGTGATGTACGCTGTGCCTGGGAACAGTGCTGGGAGGCGTTGCAGGGGAGGCTTTGGCTGCACCTGGTAGACACACCATCTAGTATAAAGACCCCCACAACAGCTTTGGAGACAAGTGCCAAACAGTGTGGATTGCTTGTAGCTACCCTGTTTGCATGAACGGCTTTGCCTCCCCTCCTTTGAAGATGATGACTCTCTTTGAAAACAGGAGATCAAGAATCTGGTCTCAGACGAGTTGAAAGACACTATTTACAAATGTTTATTCTGGAAAATATTTATAAATCTCCCCTTGGGAGCAGAGCCGTACAGTACAGTGGCCTCCCTTGGACTGCAAAGTACAGCTATCTAACAGCTTGTGAGCCAAACCCGCTCAGGTTAGCGTGCATCCTGCTGAGGGATACCAGTTCTTCCCTACAGTCACTTATTACTGACCCCATGGTGTTTATATCGCTGTTACATACGGTGCTGTGTTCAATGCTAAATTGCACTCGCAAGGTCCCTGCCTCTAGAAGAACTGCGAGTGTTCAGCAAAGGATAGAAGTTAAATGGCTGCTTTCAGCAGCTGCTCTAAAGGTGTTTCGGGATATTAACACCAGGTCATTAAAAGCTTCTTGTTAATCTCGTAGTATGACATGCTACAACGCTACTGCCACTTCCAAAATAACAGCCTCACGTCCTTCGTTCTTGCTCCGTGGCTGAGAGCAGCAGCGCAGATGCGGGCGGCGATCAGCAGCAGTGCAGGGTAGTGTGCACCTGCCTGCGTGCAGTTGTGTGCTGCCCCTTTCCCTGTCCTTGCCCGAACAGCAGAGCAACTCCCGGAGCCTGGTGGAGGTCAGCTGCTGGTCCCTGTGGTGCTGGTGGTCCCACGCTTCTGCAGTGAGGACACACACCAGGTGTTCAGGGCATGCTGACTTTGTAATCCCGTGCCTACACTGTATCCATAACTAGTGCTTGAATTTCTGTCCTTTTTTTCTTGTATTAAGGGGTAGTAAATACCCCTGGTGATGCTATTTTCTGGGCAGGGAACGGGCATAGGGGCTTGGATTTCTGCGCTGGTGGGGCCGATCGGTTACCACGTACCTACACCACCAGGAAGGAGGAAACGTGAGATGGCTGCCGTGCAGACTGGGATGCTTCTTTGGTGCCGGTGTTGGAAAGGCTTTAGGGTTTATTTTCCTCACGTCTCAACATCTCCATCTCACGTCAGCAGTGAGACCTGGTGCGGTTCAGTGTTCCTGCTCCGCGTGCCTCGGTGTCCCCAGGGCCAGGACAGGATGCAAGCGCGTTCGTGGCGTAGCTGCCCTGGGTCGGGTTGCTGAACGGGAGAGGCGGTGACAGGTGCATTGCCGGCAGCACTGCCGGGCGCTGCGGTGCAGCTCCCCGTGAATAGAAACCACCCGGATTTGAAACTAGGTCAGAAGTATGACCCAAAACACAGCACTGGGCTTGAGAAGTTTTGGGCTGTGCCTCTTCCTCTGATCCCTGGCTGCTGGGGCCCGTGCGTGCCTCATCGGCCAGAAATTCAGTGTTAAAAATGTGAGCAGGTGGATTAGTGCTGCTTCTGGCTCAAAGCGTTTACAGGAGTAACGTCTTTGTGTGCTGATACCTTTCTGACCAGGATAGCTGGAGGTGTGTTGAAAGCATCACTCCTCAGCTAAGTGAAGCTGTTAAATTTGAGCTGGGCTTGTCTGTCGGCAGCAAGACCCGCTTTCTGCAGCGAAGTACGTCCAAGGCAGCTCTGGGGCAGGTCAGAGAAAAGCAGGGCTCTACGGCAAACAGAGCAAAGCAGCTGCAGATGTCTGAACCGCGGGAGCCACTGGGGCTCGAGACCAGAGTGACCGCACGTGTCCGCAGTGTGCTTCGTCTTAATGCGTTGTTTATTTGATGTCCTGTTTGTTCTGGCAAAGCCCAATTGCCTGCTGAGATAGATAACTGAATGCTGGAAAACCGCGTGAGCTAACTCTGTTCCTCAAAAAGAAATGTCTTGCATTTGCCAGAAGCAGCTTTTCTCCCAGTGGCTGGTATGTGGCAGCCAGGGACCCAGTAAGAGAGGGGGAGTCTCTTTGCCTGTCCCCAAAGCAGGAGAGGTGGTATGGTTTGTTTTGGAAGTGCCTTTGGTGTCCAGGGTAGATAAGAGACCCAGACAAAGGCTTTAGGTTTCAGTTGCCCCACAGCTACAGGAGATAGAGTGTGTTGGATGGAGTGCACAGGAAGGCTTTGGCTCTGGATTGTGCCTTCCCTCTTCCCTTGTATCTGCTGCTGGTCCTTTGAGGGGTGTCCGGTGCTTTCGGCAGTCTCCGCTGCACAGCCAGCAGCAACAGCCAGTACGCAGGGTATGGCCATGGTGGGGACAGTCAGCAACTTGCCCCAGAGGGACTGCCTTCTGTCCCACCACATAGCGAGCTATTAATTTCCTGTTATTAGTTACAATAACACAGTGTGTATTTAAAAACAACCCCACATTAGTCCTCCCTCCAAAAGAATTCAAACCTGTCATGAAATTTAGAGGAGAAACATTTTCCCAGACAGCCTGTCTGAAGCAGAGCATTTCTGTTCTCGTCAGCTGCTCGTGCTTCTGGGAAAAGCAATCGGCACATCTGACAGCAGGGCTTTCCTGGAGGTGTGGGGGCAAGAAGCGCTGCCCTGGGGATCGCCCATCCGGCAGGACCTGCTGTAGCCTCCCCAGCAGAGGCGCCCAGAGCGGAGGAAGGTTTGGGCAGCCTGGCACCAGCTTTTAAGTTGTTGTGATTCAGACGTGATGAAAGGCACGGATCTGCGTTAGCAAATAACGCGTAGCCCCGCTCCCTCGAACCGCGGCTCAACACCCCTGCTCCGCAATGTTTCATCAGCGACTGGCTCCAGACCTTGGGGTGCACTCAAGGTGCAGAGAGCGATGGCGTAACAGCGGATGGAAAGAATAGGGGTTTCCTGGTCGTTTGGAAGGATTAGTGTGAGTGGTCTGGACAAAGCATGTGTGCCGGTTGTCATTCCCTTTGCTTCATTCATGCTGACCTGGGTTAGAGGAGTTGTTCCCAGGGACAGCTTGAAGCTGAATGGGTGGAGGGGGGCTTGTTTGCCATCCCAGGGGGGGCAGGAACGCGTTAGCATCACCCAGAGTATGTCGGCTGAAGAGATGTGGGGTGGAGATTAAAGAATTCCCTGATATTTCAGCGGCTGATCGAAACCATACTGAAAATCTCTGCCTGGGGGGGAGTTGCTGCATTTCATTAAATAAAATCAGCCTCCTTTCATCCTACTGGAGTCGAGCTGCCACGGGCAGACAGAAAACACGTTGTTGGTATCACACTCGTGATATGATCTTATCAGCTTCTGCCCATGCATTGTGACTGAGTTTAAATGACTCTTTCACCAGGTTGGTTTGGGAGGGTTGTTCTTCCCCAGCAAATGAGTTTTCCAGATGCTTACTTTAAAGGGGGGGGGGAAAAATAGTTAGGGATTTTCTTTGGCTACCTTTCCAGCTTCCAGCTGTTAAGTACTGGAAATGTGTTCTTCATTATGTCCAAGAGAGAAATGTTTCTTTCTTCCGATTGGGGTGGCAATAAATATTTCAAAACATAATATGCTGTAGACAACTGAGTTAGTATCATTTGTTTTCCGCACAGCAGCGTGCAGCAGGCTGAGCTGGCTGCAGTGAGGAGCAAACGCCGGCATGATAACGGACTGGGGAGTCGCTGTGGTCATGCCTTAGTGTATCAGCTGTCCCCAGGCCACGCACAGTCACTTTATTTGGGTATAGATTGAATAACCAAGTGTCTGGTTCTGCCTTCAGGCAGCTTTGCATTAATTCATTTAAAAAAAAAAAAAAAAGCAAGCAGAAATCATTAACAATCCTTAGCAGCCCCTTTGCATTAACCTTCCAGTGCTACCACTTTCAGCAAACACGCTGCTGCCTTCACAGGACATCTCCAGTCTACAACTCCTTTCTCCTCATCTGACCCCAGAGCAGTTTTGTTCTGGAGCGAGCCCGATGAGCTGGTGATGGGGCTATTTTGGATTAAGAGGAGGAGGGGTGAATTCCAGCTTCGTGGACTATTCCCTCCTCTGCCAGTGTTGGCTTTGCTCATAGCAAGGATGCTCCAGTTTGCATGCTTTTAGTGATCTTGGGTAGGCCAGCGTGGCCAGGGCACTTCCGGAGGGTTGCAGGACACTGCCTTGTGCTTATCCCAGCTAATCTTAGGTAATTAAGTTGCTGAAGTTTGGCACAGAGTTTCCCTCTTTGGTCAAGAAGGTGCCTGAAGGTAGAGGAGATGAATTTGGGCATCTGCAAGAGTTGCTGCCTGTAGTTGCTGCATCTGGTTGGGGCTCCCACAGAGGTGACTGCAGTGGCAGTGTCTGGCTCTGAGGGGACCTTCCCAGAAAGGCAGTGTGAGATGGAGAGAGAGGACTATCATCGATAGTTAACAGCAACCTATTATCTAAATCAGCTCAGCTGAAAGTGGTGTTGTAATTGGGGTGCATCCATGAATAAGCCCTTGGAGCAGAACAGCAGTGTCTGATGCTGTAAATAATAATTTGGTGTGAGCAGGAAAAAATATGGAAAATTTTGCTATGGGCTAATTGAAATTCAAAGGAGTATGAGCCAGCATAAGCCCCAACTATGAGATGAGATGATTGAAAGAGCAGAGCTGGAAAATGCAACTGAAGCATTTCTCAGACAGAAAAGGAAGGAGTAGCCCAGCAGGCAGGAAGGTGGTTGAGCCACAGAGTTGAGGTTTCTCCCAGGTCTCTGGTGCAGTCCCTGTTCTGCAGCTGGGACGGACAGCTCTCGTGCAGCCCATGTGTTGTGTGGGGACATAAGGAGGCAGACAGATCCAGATGGGAATGGATGTGAATGCTGCCTGTGGACTGGGGCGAGTTACCAAATGTTTGTGTTGTAACTGCCATCTCTGCAAAGACTGACTTGAAGCTTAAATCACCTGTCATGCTTCCTCCTGCCTAGGTACCTCTCCGTCATTTTTGTCTCTCCTGTTTTCTGTGCTTAACAGCCCAAAGCTAATTGGAGAGGCAGGATGTGAGTGGACTTTTCAGATGTTCTAGACCTTCATTCCCAATGTGGGAAATGCTTTTAAAATATCCATTTTGCCCACAAAGACTGCAGCATATTTTTCCCTGTAAAATAATGTTTAATAAGATTTTTTAGAAGAATTAAAATACCAATAAAAGCAGGAGGGCGTAAGCCAAACATTAAGAAAAAACCCTTGAGGGTAAAATGAGTTTGTGAGCAATTTGGTCTTGAACTCTGTGGGAATTGGACTAGATCTGTGAAGTCTTCCCGGATATCCCTACATAATTTGGAGCCCTAAAAATAACACAAAACTTGAATAGCCTGGATGACCTCGAAGCTGCTTTGCAAGAGACTTGCAGTGTAGCCAGAGTAGGTGAACACCCTGCAGCACATCTAGGTTTCAGAAACCCCTGATGAGGCAGTTGGGGGATTGCTAATTGGTTACTGGTCTTTGTTAGCATCAGGCTTTGATGGATAGGGCTCCTGAGTTTGGTTCTGCAACAAGCAAATAGTGATGGGGGACAGTGGCCTCTCTTGGAAATGTGAAGCGAGTCTAAAGGGTCCAATTAAGTTGGTCCCAGGGAGGGCTGTTTCACAGAAGACCGCAGCCCTCGCTGCTGCCGGCTGTGCTGGCGGGGAGCCTCCTGCAGTGATTTATTCTTGGGCTCTGCTGTTGCACGAGCCCCAGTGCTGACCCACGGGGCCGAGCAGCTTAGCAGAGGAGATGCAAGCGTATGCAAAAAGGTACTTACAACGGAGGTCTGGTTTGAAACAAAGCAGCCAATTTCCTTTCACCACAGACAAGCCTTATCTCAGGAGATTACGTTTGTCTCAAATGGAGCCTCTGGTGTCATAACCGCGCTCTTCCTGGGCAGATATAGGCTTGTGCAAAAATCCCATAGCGGCTGGCTGGGCTCTGGTTGTGGCTGTGACTCATGAGCCCTGGCCTGTGTGGGAGGTGCTGGGACCAGGGAGTTTGGGGCTTTTTTTTTTAAAAACTGACAGCAGAGAAGAGCTGCAGGGCTTGTTGTCCTGCACATTGCTGAGTGGGTCAGCTCAGGTGCCGTTTGAGGCATCTCATCGGTGTGTGAGTGCTGCTGTGGGTCTGTACCCCTGCAGACATGTGCATCCTGCTGTGCTTTCGAGGCAGAGGGCTGCCTGCCGCCTGGGATCAGTCTTGGTGGTCTGACAGGCATGGAGATTTCTCCCAGTAGTCATGAATGCATGTTGTCTATAGAAAAGGTCTTCTCTGGAACATGGTCTCCTCAGCCAGACAGAGAAGGTTGTTTTCTCCAGCTCCTTGGAAACACTTTTCAGTGCACTCTCACAAATACAACTGCAGGAATCAACTGCTACACGGTTGTTGTCCTAAAAGCGTTGCAACATGGATTGCAGATAGGCTGCTTAATTAGTCTATCATACCCAAGAGTAGACCATGTTTTACAGTCCTGGCACAAACGTAGCTGAGATGCGTTTTGACTTTTCTCAAAATCATGACCCATGAACTCAGTGGATGCTGCCTAGCTTGAGATTAGTGATGGGCTGCAGAAAGGTGTCTCTGGTTTGATCAGCACTTTACTAAGCTGCGCTCAAGGCACTGGGGGAATTTTGTAGTTAATCTGTCCTCATCAGCCAGGGGAGATTGCTCCTCCTCATCTCTGCATGCAAAACCCCATCCTGTCTCTCCAAGTGTGCTGGATAGCCAGGTTGCCAAAGAGTTTGGACTGGTGTGTGTGTATATACTTTTTTTTTTCTTATTTTTTAGCTCATTCATATTGTTCTGTGATGTTAAATGTTCTTTTTGAAGCTGGGGCAGGAAGAGGCTGGAGATAAGACGACAATGAAAGGCTGGAGTAAACCCTGTAAGCAGAGATAATGCACTTCAGAGAATACGGATGAACTGGCAGACTGGAAAGTTCAAGGAAATCTAAACTTCTTGCCAGTCAGGATGCTTACTTTTCCCACTGACCACTCTGCACAGCCAGCTTGGCTTGTGATGTACCTGAAACAGCTTCTAGTTTAACTTGGACCACCTGTTACATACAAGTTCTTTATGTTTAGAGCTGTATGACATCATGCATGTTACTTCACTGAATTTTTATTTTTTTAATCTTAGTCCATTTAAAGGATTTTGCTCTCATACCTGCCATAAATCACAAGGTCTCTCATGTACCCTCCCCAGCTTTTCCTCCCCTGCATTCTTGTTCTACGAATCCATCTTGTGATGTCTGACACTTCTACAAAGAGGAGAAATTCATCACTGTGCATTTTGTCTTGATTTTCCACCCTCCCACCCCAGCTTGTTGGGAAGTCGGTGCTATATCATTAGGGATTTGTTAACCCAATGGAGAGAGGTCTCCTGCGTGTCTGTATTGCAGGTTTCTTTCTCTAACTGCCTGAGTTCGGGAGGTGTTGAAGGCAGAGTGATGATGGGGAGATATAATGAGCTGCAGCAACTGGTTGCAGGGACATGCTGGCTCCAGGGGGTTTAAGACACTTTCAAAGCAAAATCCTTTCTTGAAGGATGGTTTTGAAAATTGCTGAGCGTTACATCTCATAGGAGCTTGAGAGAGAGCTTGGGCTATCTGCTGTTCTGCTCGGTTTGGACCCAAACTGAGAACCAGGCAGACTCTCCTTTCTGACTGTGCCAATTTCTTTGCTTGGCTTGAAATGCCTTCAGGGGTTCCGCATTGGTAGGCACCCTGTCTTTATTGGGGTGTAATTTAGCCACAAATGGCATTCACTGAGCTTAGACTTCAGCAGTGCAATCTAGGTGCCACATACTATGCCACACAGTGATTTACTTCAGCACTCCCAAGGTGTTCTTCAGTGGCCCACGCTGTTTCCATACAGAAATTGTGCTAAAATTAATGGCCGTGCTGTGCTGCTGCTGCTTTTTAATTGTGGAGCAGAAGAAATGGAGTGGTATGAAAGGTCAGACCAGATTTCTTAGCGAGGAGCTGTTTGCTGTTTGGAGGAAGTTGAGGAATTTTGGCCCAGAGCATGCTGAAATTCCTGCTTGGTTGTGTGGGAGCTTCGGCTCAGGGGAGGCAGCTCTGCTTGCAAATCCATTGAGGTTTTGCCTTGACTTTTATTTATAAGGACACAAACACTTTGCATCTTGCAAGCTGTATTGTGCCTGCCCGGACTGGTGGTGGCTTGCAAGAGTGGGAATCAGAGGAGCCGTGCAGAAGAGCCCCTCTGCTCTCCCCAGCCTCCTCCCAGGAAGGTTCACGGAGAACGGGCTGCAGCATGGGCAGAGTCTGGAGGACCCAAGTACGCTAGAGGTTTTGAGCTCTGCTGCGCTGGACCGTGGACCTGCGCCTTCTCACAGCTGTGCCCATACATCTGGGTCTGGAATGTGCCATGTTTTAATGACTTGCTTTTGTCACGATTGCTGCCAAAGTCACGGATTCCTTCTATATGTTTTAAAAGCAAACAATCCGTGACTGCGGACGCTTTATTCTCTGCATCTCGGCACGCATGCAGCTGGGTGAACAGTTAACCAAATTAACTGAGAGCTGTTAAATTATACTCAGAGGAAATGAGAAAGATCAGGAGCAGCGCTGAGCTCCGACTGGCAAACTCTTGGTGAAATCCTCTCATGGCGATGTTGTCCTTGGCTGGCAGAGGGATGAACATGGACTTTTAATGGGATTCTTTCTTTTCCTTGTGGTCAAGGTCATAGTTTCAACCCTGTTAGACTGCATGTTGATAAACAGGAGGTACCAGGCAGGGCTGTCGTTACTAAAAGTATTACAGCTCTTGACTTCAAGCCCACTCTCTCTCTGTCCCAGGAGCGGATGCCCAGGGAGGCCTTGCAGACTGTATCTACAGCTGCTGGGGCAGTTTGGCAGTAGGTAGGGCCTGGGCTGGGCTCTCCTCCCAGCTGTGCTAGTGCTTGCTGTGCAGAGATGGTCAGTCATGGGGGAAGAAAAGAGGGACAGGTTTTTTGCTAAAGTTGGACCTTCTCCCCTCTGCATAGCAAGAAGTAATAGATAGATGGGTTTTTTTAGCCATGCGGGGAGAGGTGGTGGTAACGTACTGTGCCATCCTCTCCTTCGTATGTGGGTATTGTCTGTTGTTTGAGTCTTCCTCCACAAAGCAACCAGCTGATGTTCTTGAAATATCGGTGTAAGATTGTTCCCTGAGCAAAGGTGGCATTGGGGTGAGCCGCTCTTGAGGGAGGTTGTCCATGTGGACAGGAGCAATTGGAGAATGACCCAGATAGATGCAGAGTGAAGTGGACTTAAAAGGTTTATTTGCAGAGCAGTGCCATGCTGGAGCTCACTGTGAGGCACTGAGCCCTTCATCCTGGGCATGGGGACTGGCCATGTCCTTCCAGGCCAGAGATGTGCTCGTTGTCTAAAATTTGCTGTGGTAGGGTGGGGCGCTCCAAGGAGATTTTTTTTTTTCCATTAGCCTCTTGAAGTCTAGCTGGCATTAAAAACTGAGTCAGTTCTTTCCCATTAGTTACCAGAAAAACACATTCTCCCTATGTGTGAACTGACAGCTCCCTGAAGAGACTGCTGCTTCTTGCTGTCTAAAATAACTGTTGTCAGATCACATCCCTCAAGTCGTGCTTTTTCTTAGCAATTTCAGATTTAGGATGTAAGCACACCAGTTAGTATTAGCAAGCAGGAAGTCCCTGATTTTTCTATTTATAGAAAAGCACATTTCTGTGTATGTTTTGGGATTACTAAAGTTTTTGCTGGTATAGTTTTCATTTTGCTACAATTAGTTGCAAACTCCTGTTAGTTCAAGGGAGAAGAATTAAGGCAATGAACCTTTGAATGCCTTTGAAAATCAGCCCCCAGAGCAACGTGGTATTTTTTTTTTTCTGCTCAAAGCCATCATCATGTAGGTGGCTGGATTTATTTAGCTGTCTCGATTTGAGTGATTTCCAGTTAAATCCCTCTACAATACCAACTCTTTATGGGGCATCTGCTCATTGCTCACCTATCCACATGAAGGTGCTTGCAGGTAGTTTGGCTTCTTCGCTTCTGCATGTCAGACAGCACGACACAAGCACATGTTACTTCACAGTGGGGCCATCGATGCCTACCAGTTAGTGCGCCATGTCCTTCTGTGAGCCCAGAGACTGATGTTCATTTCCCATTTCTCTTCTTTGAGCCACTTTTTTACTTACCCCTCTTTTCAAGTAATACCATATTTTACTGGGAGGAAGACCCTGGTATGAACTGCCGCTAGTCCTGCCAGCGACTAATTATGATGCAGATATTTTCCCAAAACACCCGACTCCCAAAAAAACATTCCCAGAAACTTTCTAGAAGCATTTAACAGTCAAAGACAATTGACACCTCAAAGTAAATAGTCTGATAATCTGAAATCCTCAATATAGTTATCATGTCTTATCTCTGAAGCATTAGGAGGTTTTAAGGGCATCTTTACAGCCACCACTGTGCTGGGCTTCTGCTGGTGTTTGCAAGAGGATTAAAGCAACTGGGGAGGGTTGCAGTCCTCATGGTTGGGGCACCCGCTCCTCTCCATGTTCTGTGGCCTCAGCCTGGTCCCGGGCTGGGCTGGACTTGTGGGCCAGCATTTGTCCCCCTTTATGGGGTGCCCAAGGCTGTCCGCATTGTGGTGGCAGGAGAGTCCACTTAGCCCTTCCCTGAGGGTGTGCTAGTTCAAGTTTGGGCTAAAAGACAAATATTTAAGTCTTGTCTCTAAGGGGTTACTTTACACTTCTCCCAGCAACCTAGAAAGTGCAAAGGGCGTCTCAGCCAAGTACAGGGTGTCTCCTAATGCACAGTGAAAGCCTAGTGTGGGCGAAGTCCTTATCTGTAAGTGACTGAAGCCTCATTGTGAGGAATTCCAGCCATCCCTTTCTGTCCTGACTGTGTTTTGCTCTGCTGTGTCGCCTCTGGTTACCTATGCCCGCCTTGGCCACGTCTGACTCTGGTAAGTGACACTTGGGTGGCTGTTGGGCAAACACCGAAAGGGCTGATCCTGGATTCAGAAGGGACCCCGCTTGCTGGAGTTTAAGCACAAGCTGTGTTTGAGCGTGTATAGGTTGGTATGTCAGCATCCCCTGAACGCTGCACATGAAGCTGCATGGCACTTGCTGTTTGCAGCTCCAGGCAGGCACAGATTTAACGGGATGCTCCCCAAACCCCGCGTTCTGCCCATACTCTTCCATGCCTCTCTCCTTAGTGTCAGCCGGCTGAACCTGCTGCGTATCGGGCTCTTGGGGCTGCCCTGTTGGTGGTCACTTCTAAAACTTGGCTATCCAAATCTTCAATTCAGCACTGTGCAGGCTTGCTGAGCCACAAGTGATGGTACTGCTCTGTCCTGGCTTGTGCCAAGTGCTGCAGATTTGGTCCCCCAAGGATTTTTGGCAGGAGGCGTGTATGGTGCTGGCTGGGGAGGGACGACTCACACACGAGGATGCTGTGAAGATAAAGCAATGCTGTGTCTGAAGTTAGTGAACAAGCCAAATCCTTCTCAGAAGTGGTGTTTAGAGAAAAAATCCTTTGTGGAAAATGCTCTATCAGCTGTTCACCTAAGCCAAGCTGCTTAGAAAGGGAACAGGCGCTCTTTAGAAAATAACATCGTAAAACGCTGGGTTGCTGTTAGTTACGACACTGAGCGGGTTTCATGCTGGCTGGTAGTTCCGAATCTGTGGTTTCCAGGAGTGTTTTTCTTTGATCTCTCTCAATAAAACTCTTGAATTTTGAGAGAAAAATTTGAAAACAGGTTGGTGCAAAACTCAGTCCCTTTCCTGTCCCCTGAGTCTCAGTGTTCACCCCTCTCCCCAGCACTGCAGAGATGTTTGAATAGCTCCAGCTTTGCAGCTCTGTCCTCTCCTCCAGGTATCTCAGGCTTGGGTCTGCACAGGGCTCTGGCTTTCCGGTGCATGTCCTGGGCTGGCTGTTACCTCCTGGCATAGCTGTGGGCTCAGGGAAGCCGGGGCACTGCTGCCCCCAAGCCTCTGCCTTGTCCCAGACTTTCTGGAGGCAGATAAGCGCTAACCTACCTACTGGGGCAGGCAGCTCTGGTTTCTCTCTGGGAGGTGTGGGGCACCCTGAAGGGTTTCTGAGCATGGGTGTGATGAGTTGCAACAGACCCTGCAGATGGTGAAGGGGGATGGGGTGGTTGTTTCTAAAACTTGGCCATCAAAATCTTGGGATACAAGCATATGGGAACTTCTCATTCAGAACCCTGTAACCCTGCATGAATAACTTGGAAAAATGTCATATTTAGGAGTGAGGACTTGACACAGACATATGAGAATGAGGCAGGAGGTGCTGTGAGCAAAAGAGGGAAATGGGGGCAAAGCCTGTGTTTTGGTACACATCCATCTTTCAAACACTTTTGTGCTTTTTTGTGGGGGGTTTGTTTGGTCTCAGGGACTTGAGTATTTTATAAAAAATGGCTGGATAAAAAGCTGTGCCTGCTTGGAGGGAAAGCACCTTTTTTTACTGCACAGAAGGGTTGAAATAGTTCTTGTGTGTTTGGAAATAAAAGGTAGGCACATACTTACCAGCAGCTAAATGTGAGAGATTTTATTAAAGGATTCTGATGTATGGGCTAGGAAGAAATAAATCTGCTGTAGGACAGCAGAAGCTCAGCAGGGGGACAGTCAGGCTGTTAATGAGTAAATCCATTGCTTCAATGAGAATAAATGATTACAGGCAAAAGATGCAAAAGGGGCAGATCACTGACCTAGAGAAACTCAAAGCAAGTCAGAAGCTCTCTGGCTTTCTAGGGCTTCTTCACCTTCCACACACTTGTTGGCGGGGGTTAAAGGTGCACGAAGAGGCTTGATCGCTTATTAGCTTTAGCTTCTGCCACTGCTGGGATGAGCAGGTGCGGTGCCAGCGCTGCTGAGTGTTTCCAAACCTGATGAGTGCTTGCTGTGCCCATGGTACCTGGGCAGCCTCTTGCCTGAATGCTGGCGCCTAGGCTGCAGACAGAGGTGACCTGTGCTCCGAGGGAGCTGCTTTTCTCTGAGGCTGTGGACAGACAACCCCATCCAGGCTCTGGCCTCTGCCACATCTTCCAGGTGGGCTTGTGGCTGCAGCGTTGGACTGAGGCAGTGCCTGGGCGATGGATGGGCTTGGGAGGAAGCAAAAGCATCGGTCACTTTTGAAAGCTCGGGGGGGGGGGGGGGGGATTAAAAACACCCGCTACTTTCCACAGTTACTCTGCAGCCATGCCTGTCTGAAATAGTTCATCTGGGTTTTCTCTACTTTCTCTGCTTCAGTCTAGGTTTTGGGGATATGTGGAGCTGCAGTGCAGTGACCCAGACTGGGGTGCAGTGTGCCCCAAAATGCTGCAGGTGCCTGCTGTGCATGTGCTGAAGCCCTTTGGGCTGACCACCACTCCCAGCTGCACCACGTGTATCCAAGAGGCCTCATGCGCCCCTTAAGAGTGGGATTTATTGTCCATGCCCTGCCCCGTTGAGCCGCACCTGCTCGCCTGGTCCATCTGATCCTTCCAGGAAATCCCGGGCAGGAATACGGCAGTGCTGGTAATGCTATCCACACGCATGCTCCACGGGGATATTTAGCAGCGGTTAGGAAGAGATGAACTGCTTTGTTTTTACATGGTGCTATTTTAATAAGTCAATGCTAAAGGTAATCATAGAATCGTGGAATCATTAAGGTTGGAAAAGACCTCTAAGATCATCAAGTCCAACCATCAACTAACACCACCATGACTCTTAATAAATCTGTCCTGCAGAAAATTAGAGAGTGGTTTACTATATAAACTACTCCTGTAAACTCCAGGGCTGGGAGTAGAGCTGTGCATAGCTCCCGGCCAATGTAGCCTGCTCGTACCTTTTTGTCAGAGGACCAAAAAAGGGCCTCTCTTGCTCTTTGTCAAAATGTGGTTGCCAATATTACAACAATGTGAAGATTTATTTTGCTTACTAAATGTTACTGTACGGCTTTATGGCACCTTGGAGGAACATCAGTGAGACTTCAGCAAAAATCCCTCACGAAAGAAACACGGGATGTGGCTGGGTCCAGCTTGCTGTCTTGTTTCCACATGTGCCTCCCAGAGCTGGAAGACTGATATCAGTGTCATGAGGGAGGGAACAGAGGAGAAATATGGAAGTCTGCCATCGTGTGCTGCTTACGCGGGAGGATAGATGGACAGATGGACACAGAATGTGCTGCTCTGAAAGCAGCTGAGTTTCTCTTGCCTCTCTTGAGTCCTGGTTTTACTCTTCAAATCTTTGTACTGTCACACTGGGCAGTAATCAGAATTATATTTTCATGGGATTTTGGTGCTGGATAAAGCTTCCCACCATCCAAACATGCAAAGGGACAGAGTGGATGGGAGATGGAGGAAATGCCCTCATCTCCATCTTCCTCTCCTGGCTCTGGGACTTGCTCCATCCTTCCAGGCACTGGGGCAGCCACAAGTGATTGTTACTAAGGCAACATGCTTCAAAACCAGTAACAGAACATCAGCTAGGTGTAGAGATGTTACTATTTTCAAAGAAATTTGGTTGTTAATTAAAATACTCCTGTCAGAATTTCCTGGCTGAAGACTCGTTTCATGAAATCCCAGGCTATGGTCAGGGGTTGAGTTGTACCTGGCACGCTTTCAGAGGTGGTGAGAGCAAAGGATCTGCTTGCCTGGAGACAAGTGTGTGCACCAAATCTGGTGCTTCACCTCCTTCCTCCATGGAGAAGGGAAAAAAAATGCCTAAGAGGCTGGGAGCATAGAGGTTTTTATTCATCTGACTGATAATAGGAGCTAAATAAAGGCTTTGGAAAAAAACCCAACCATTTCTCTTGCAATGTTGGTTGGGCAGAACTGTACTGGAACTAAACATGGAATGAAAAGTCTGGCTTTTCTGCCAGCTCTATTTTTAGAGCTACTGCTCCATCGTTGTATCTCTCTGAGTTTTCTCAGTATATGCACTTGAAGCAGGCAATCTGCCTTTATTTTTTCCGGCAGGCTGTGATATTCTGAAAGATAAGGATGTTGGATGGAGGTGCAGGGGACTCGCCAGATTTGACAAAAATCTCTCTGAATACCAGGGTGCGGGTCCTGTTCCAGGGTTGATTCACTGAGGTCACAGGCGCCTGAATATTTTCTGTGCTCCATGTAGGAATGACCCTGACCCTTACATGCTGGAGGGGAGTGCGTGTGCAATGTTGGCTGGCTTCTTTGTGTCCCAAAATTGCGGTCATGAGTGGAATGAAATTGAGCAGCAGTCTAACAGCGCACAGCAGTGCTAATGATGGCTTTGGGTATGGAGCAGAGGAATCATGTTTGACTTTGAGAGCGGGAGCAGGATAGGAATAGCCGAACTGGGCTTCAGGTGAGATAGTGGGGCTGATCCAGCAAGAACCCAGAGGTTCTCATTCTTTCCTGTGAAAAGCAGCAATAAAAGATAAAAAGTTAGTATGCTAGCCCTGGTCTTGGATATTTAACCGTGCCAGTGGGGGGTGGGACTGGCCTTTCGGGGAGCTCCTAGCAAGCATGGACACAGTTCTCCCCAGTGCCCAATGTGTGTATGTGTGTGTACATGCACAAACCCACATATCCCATGACTTAAAACATACTGAAACCAGCTACATCATCTCTTTTTCAGCTGGAGAGGGCTTGTACGGGTCATGAGCCTGTGTTCTTCCCGACCCTGCCACTCCCACGTCCAAGGAGCACTTACACCAGGGCTTGCAACCAGCAGCACTAGTTCTTTTTTTGGCTGTTGTTTTCACTTTATAAAGCACTGAGCCCTAGGCTTGGTTTTGCATTAAGCTTCAGTCTTTGTGCAAAAACCGACTCCTACCATGCACCAATTTGACTGGATCGTAGTCCATGCTCTCCAGAGGCAGGGAACTTCGAGAGCTAGAAGCGTGCAAGGAGTTTGGACTCAAGGACATTTAATTAGGAATATTTCTTTCCAGCATGAAATTAGATAGCAAGGAGGAGTCCCCAGAAACTCTGTGGGATATACTGACCATAAACTTATAGCTGGCTGTCTTTGCAAAAAGATAAATGCAGCAGATAGGGATATGCCTCACATTTCTAATTTTGTTTGTGGTTGCTGTTCATTCAGAGCATTTTCCCCTGAGCATGAGGACAGAAATGCACACTTTGCTCTTTGAAAGTGCTAATACAGGTGACTTTTTGGAAAGCATCTTTCCTCCATGGATCTCAAAGCAATTTAGACGTGCCACGAGTAAAACTACACAGTGCTTCTGTGAAAGTGATCTTTCCTCTGGGTCGAGGGAAGCTCCAAGTGTGTATTGCAGACCTGACTGGCGGTTTTCACTAAGATGCATTAAAGGCAGCTGAGCGGATTTTACATTGTGGCTCTGTTCACTATCAGGTGCTTCCCATCACTTTAAGCTGGGTACCCCAAAATCAACCAAACTCACTAGTTGAAAATAGAGATTCATGACATTGGGGTTAGGCTGTCTTAGCTGACAGTCATTCCTTCCCCCACAGCACAAGGCAGGCACCAGTCTTACTATTCTTCAGAGGTTTCATGACAAAATGCCTCTCCAGCTGAATTGACGATGCTGCGTCCTGCACAGCTGCTGCCCACAGCTTGCCTGCAAAGACCACTGTCTCGAGCTGTCATTTCTTCCTGGTTTCCTTTTATTCCTGCCTACTTCTAGTTTTGTTCTCTTTCTTTTGCTGCTGTCAATCAATTGTAAGGCTTTATGATGTAGGAATACAGTCCTATATCAGAGTCCATCATTCTAAATAGTGAAGCGAGGCTTTTCCTCAAGGAGCTGCTAGCTGAAGTTTGAGACAAGGTGTAACAGATGGGGAGATGATCTGAGTTCGACTTGACACGTCTGTTTGCAGCTGCCTGCTGCAGTGTTGCTGTGTCCTTCAGCTGTGAGCAGTTGGTAAAGGGATGATGGCTGTTGTGTTTGTGCAGACACAGTTAGATGCTAGATGTAGGTGCTACAAATACAAAATGATTGTCCCTTTGCAGTGACTATAAATCCCAGTTTATGGAGGAAGGTAAGGTATTGAGAATGTAAAGACCATATTTTCAGAGGCACGGAGCATGTGCATCAGGTGTCTGCTAGAGCCGCAGAGGTCTGGTAGCTCTGAAGGCAGACCCCAGGGATGGCGTTAGCACCAGAACAGTCATTCAAATGTATAACCCCAAAGGGTGCTGTTTTGCTTGGTTTTGCAATATTGCTTTATCAGTGCTTTGTTTTGTGTTTTGGTGTGAAAAGGCAGGTTATCCCTTTTGCAGCCTATCGGGTCTCCCAGTGCCTCAGACCAGAACACATACAGGTACACTGGAGCCATAATGGATTTTGTCCAGCTAAAGGCTATACCAGATTCTAGCAGGAGCATGAATCTATTCCCTGTAGAATGAAGCCAGAGGAGGATTTATAGTGGAGGGAAGGTGTAACTTCACTGGCTAGTACTCAGCCCTGTTCCCATGCCAAAAGGCAGATGTTAGGCTGTGAGAAATTGGTCCTGCAGAGAAAGCAGCTGCCTGAGCTGAAGTCTCTTGGGCTTCACTAACAAATAACAGCTCTGCTGAAAGGGTAAGCGGGCAGAAAATGCTGCTCCTCCAAAAAAGCTTAGTCTCGTATGCCTTGGCAACACATAAGTTGCAGAGGGGAATTAAGGCAGCATTTAGGTCTGTTTTTCCTCAGTTTTTAGCTACTTAAAAAGGATATCTGTTTCCCCCTTGATGGGACTCGCAAGTCTTTTGGCAGCAGGGAACTGTGTTGGGTGACCACTTTGATTTCTTCATTCTGGATGGTACCAGTCCTTACCAGTGCCAGCCCTAAGAGTGGTGACAAATCCCACCCTCCTGCCCATTCACAGCCGGAGAATGGCGTCTGACCTGCTGTGCTTCAGGATCACACAGATTTCCCAGCTGGATCTAGTTCACTCCTCCCCAAGCATCTCTCTCGAGCCCCCTTAGCCTATACCCAGGTGTAAGTTCAGGTACCACCAACCTGCAGTGGGAACCAGAGAAATCCCTGGTAAGTGGACAAGAGGCTGCACCGGAGCCAGAGGAGCATCCGGCAGGAGCCTGAGGAAGTTTTTGTCTGTGTGTGCTGCTGAGGAGGAGACTGAGGTGGTGCCAGTCCGCAGGGTTGCACCTGTCCCCTTGCTCCATACCCACACAACAGCACTCGGAACCCCTTGTCTGAATGACCATAGCAAGACGTGTGCTTTATGGATGACTTGGTAGATTTAAATGCCTCTTCCTTGTCTCTTTCCCTTTAAAAAGTCTTCTATGGATTGTTAGGGCTATTTTTGAGGCATGTTATTATTAATACTTGTCCTCTGGCTCAGCAATGTGTGTGGCTGGGGCAGGGCCGAGGTACAGGCTGCTGTCCTGGCCTTCCTGCAGCTGGTTATGGCTGGGGCAGGCGGGCTGAGACGGGCACAGAGCCGTCCTTTTCCTCCCTGTGCAGAGATGTCCCTCGGGTACCTGTTAGTCTTTGGGGGATGTATGCTCATACAGCACCAGCTTTGTATGAGGAGTGACTCCTGAGCTATAAATCTCTGCTTTTCAAGCACTAAACTCCCTTTTGGGTTGTTTTTGACGTTAGGAATTTTCTCTGATAAGAGAACTTTATTTGCCTTTAAATATCACTTTGTGACAGGATGATGGAGTGGGGATTCTTGGAGTGAGCCCGTGCCAGCCGGGGAAGGGAAACTCTGCTGGGGCTTTTGTTTCTCTCTAGCGCTGACATTTTAGCTCTTTAAAAGAGTACGTTTATTTTATTCTTGGCAAGGGCGTGTGTGCACACGTCAGTGTCCAGACAAATGGGAGCAGCCCAGTGTTAGAGCTGTGCTGAAGCCAAGTGGGTCTCCTGCTCTGCCCTCCCTGTGGCACCTGGGGAAGAGGAGCTGTGCTGGGGCTTTTCTGCAACCGACTTAAAAGCACAGGTTGCATGGGTGAAGCAGGGCTGCCATGTAGAGACTCTTTTTTTTTTTTTTAAAAAAAAAAAAAAAAAGAGATTTTGTGATGTTGTGTGCAAGGTGCAGCTGAATGTTCACAGGCTGGCAGTCCAGGGTGTTACCTGTTACCCCAAGAACAGCCCGAAAGCCGAGTCCCCCAGAACAGCTTCGTAGCATATAGCAGCTTTTCATGCTCACCTTGCAGGGCTTGGTGGTGGGGGTGAAGCCTTTGCCTTGCCAAGCCAGGATGAGATTCCCTCGGCAGGGTTTCGACAGGGCAGTAGCACTGGTTTATAGTGCTGCCTGCTTGGGTTGAGGCTAAGTCTAAGGTGTCGTCCAGCACAACCTCCCAAGTACGGCCTCTAGCCATGAAGTCTGTGTTTTGTTTGCATTCGGACCAGTGGGAGCTGAGCTCCCTAATCTGACTTTCTCCAGCAGCCGTGTCATATCACGATCCTTTTAGATACGGATGATTTTGCTCCACAGGCTGCTTGTGAGCAGCAGGGTCTGCAAAGTGCCAGCTCGTTTATTCAGCTTGGATCCCACTAAGCTCTCCCTGGTTTTCCTGATGCCTCGAGCAGCCAACTAACTCTGTGTTCCTTTCTTTCAGCTCTTCCACGTGGCATATGTCCTGATCAAATTTGCCAATTCCCCTCGTCCTGACCTTTGGGTGCTGGAGCGATCTACTGACTTCGGCCTTACCTACGAGCCCTGGCAGTATTTTGCCTGTAAGTATGGCAGTGTTACAAGAGAGCTGCAGCTTAGTGCCAGGTAGCAACGCCACAGTGAAGACTACTCTTTGTGCAAGTACTGGGCTGGGTTTGGAGTTGTGTCTGTGTCATCACTGTGATGTGGTACAAGTCCTCTGTTTCTTCTGCCCAATAAGGCTGCAAGAGTTGAAGCTCAGATCAGAGCAGCTGTGTGAAGTTGTGATGCTCCTCAGAGCAGGAGAACTTTTCTGCTCTCTGGGGCTAAATGTATTTTTTTAAAGTATTGTCGTTGGTGCCCGCCCAAATCTCTGTGGATGCCAAAGTTGGCACCAGTGTCAATGGTTGGGCATTGCTGATCTAGCTCTGGAACATGAGATTTCCTATCATCTCCTGCCTGCCCTTCTCTGTCTCTCTGCCCTGTACCATATCCAGACTGGCATATTTCAGCTCCTCCAGAAGCAAACCAGTGACTTGCTTCCAAGTGGCTGCTGTAACAGAAAAGTCTGGGGGCAGAAAACAGTCCCCTTGCACTTACCCATTGCCAGGGATCGGATACAGCCTGTGTAGGGCAGGGAACCACTGTCCTGCTGCTGTGCAAGGTGGGATCGGAGAGACACAGCTGGAAAGGGTGGCTGCAGAGATCCAGGCTGTGCATTTGAAATCCCTTCTTCCCAATTCTCTGATTAAAACCTGATCACTTTAGAAACAGCTGGTTCTACAAATCTCTTCTCCCAAAGGCTCTATGGGGTAGCTGGATGCTGAGGAACTTGTTAACCACCAGCCCCTCCCAGAAGCAGCAGCAGTAATTGGGAGAAGATGTGAGTTGAGCTCTACAGCCAGAGCTTAAAACCTGGCAAGGAAGGACCTCGGAGCACTCAGAGGCCTTGCCCTTGGCTGCCCCTAAAGGCTCATATTTCTGGCTTACCTGTCAGCCTGTGCTTTAGCTTTGCTGGCCTTCTGTGCAAGAAAGAGCTGCAGACATTTTACCTGCTGTGTTGCCTTAGTGTGGTAGCTCTTCTCCAATGTGGGTATTTTCCCCTCTGCTGTGTGCTAGTGGGGAATTATGGCTGTCAAATTGCCCGCTTTGCTTTTTTTCATCTTCTGTAAGAATTTCCCTTCCAGCTCTGAAGGTTCTCTTGGGGCCTGTTATGGTCACATTATTGCATGGTCTGGGACTGAGCGGGGAGCTCTTGCCCCACTTGCTTGTTCCTGCATGTAGTGGCGACGCTGCAATGTCTTCCTTCCCGCACCATCAGGCCCTGTCTAAGCCACCCCCCTCAAGAAGCAACATGCAGTGATACAGCCCAGTGGAAAATTCCCATGGAAATAAAGAGGTGGCTGCTCCAAAACCTGCCAGATTTGCTAGCACAAGAAGTCCTTTGCAGAGGTTTATTTTTGGCATGGCGAGTTCTGTAGGTGGTCTAATAAAAACACTGGTCAGTTCAGTAAGAGGGTTAAAAGCGGATGGCAGAAATATAAGCATTCAGCAGAGACCAGCGAGCCTTGCCATGGGTGACACCATCCCCACTGGCTCAGCACTGCCCCTCGAGCCCCACATGGGTGGGGCACGTTCACTTCCCCGGCTGCCCCATGTCCTCTGGCCAGGCTGCTGAAGTGCTTTTGGGCTTAGCTCTGCAGGAGGAGGGAAGAAATGACTGTCGTGGAAAGCATCTGTCGGTGTAGCTGATGGGCTCTCTCGGGGAGAGGGACTGGAGGGACCGTGGCAATGCTAATCTTCCATGCATCGTGGCAGGGAGGCACGGTGCTTTCCTCGGCCACCAAAGGAGAAGCAGGAGCGCTAGGGAGAGTTTTACGGTGGTGTTTATCTGCATGAAGGGTTCCCCACACAGCGTTTCAAATGGGGACAGGACATGAAAGATGCCTGGTCCCAGCTGTCCGTCCAGGCCCTCAGAGCCTTGCCTGCCCCAGCTCATCGTGTTGGGCAGGATCAGGGTGCAGGATTAGCCCATTTCGTCTCGCTTTGCTGGGCAGTGTCACTGTGGAGGGGAGAGGAGCCATAGCGCAGAGCAAGGCTCTGTCCTTTTGTCCTCTGAGAGTAGGCTTCTCCAGTCTGCTGTTTCCTTAAAGCATTGCTGTGGCTTAAGGCTGATGGGTTACTCTGTTTTAGCTCAGAGATAGAGTGCCTGGCTTCTGGCTCACATGGTTGTGTAGATTTGCAATAACTGGAGGAATTTTTTGGTTTTCCTGAGTAGCTGCTCTTGCTGAGCATCCTGTCTCCATGCCCAGCTGTGGCAGTCCTCTGGAAATCAATCATTTCAAGCCAGTGATGACAGGCTCCTTGCCTGGGGCTTTGGAATAAATTGCCTTTAAAAAAGCACCTGGTGAAGCAAAGCTTGGCGGCCAGAGATCTGATGTTAAATGTTTCCACACCATCTTCCTGTGGATGCAACTGAGCTCCTGCTGTTGCCAAAACAGTGCTTCGTGGAGCGAGGCCACGTTGCTGGAGATGAGATGTGAGTGGGTGCAAGCCAGAGGTGAAGGCAGGGGAGGCAGAAGCTCTCTCTGCTCCCCCCTTCCTGTTCCTCCTGCCTGGCTTAGCTTACCAGTGCAGGACGTAGAGTGAGGGGCATGCCTCTTGGAGGCACATTGCAACAGATTTTGGAGGATTATTGCCATGAGTTAGGCTAACATTTCCCTATCGGCTCCCTTTGTGAGCTGAGCAGCGCTGGCAGGAGCAGCAGGTTGTGTTGACTGCCTTTTCCTCCCTCTTCTCCCCATGGAAACATCCTCCAGAGCGCTGCAGTGACGTGTGCTTCGGCACGCACTGCTGAGAGCTCCTGGCACAGGTGAAATGGGAGTGGGAAGGAGCAGTAGCCTTTGTCCCAGGCTGTTCCCTGGGGGAACATCCCCCGAGTGGCACTGTGTAGGTTTTTCCATGGGTAGGTGTGGGTGCTCACCACCCTGCATGATCAGGTCCTGAAATGCCCCAGCACGTTCACTGTGGTTTGGTTGGCCCTGCCGGCACAGGGATGTCAGACGTGCTGGGGATGAGGGCACTGGGCTTGCAGGAGAGGCTGTGCAGGGAAGCCAGGATGCTCCTACAGCTGCAAGGAGACTCTTGGCATGCAGTGTCCCCAAAGCCGGTTGCAGGGCCAGTAGTGTGACTGCCTGGACATGCCTGTCCCCTGGCTTTAGCCAGGCTTGCATTGCCACTTAGTGGCAGGAGCCCTCGATTGCTGTCCCCAAGGGGCAGTTCTGGGCGGCTTCAGCATTTCTGTTTTGTAGCATTGGTTTAAGATCGATTGCAGAGTTCAGAGTAAGGTGGGAGAAGGAGATGTCCTGCAGGCAGTCACTCTGCTTCTCCCAAACACGGCAAGCCCCCTCCCCACCCTGTGCATCCACCCTGCCTGACGGGAGATGGCACAGCGGTGGCTGTGGTTTGTGGTTGCTCCCATTGTGTGGTTCTGTGCTGGCTCATTCTTTGGGAATTACCCAAGAAGTTAAGGAGCTACGTGAATGTGATGGTACAAGCTCCTACATCAGGAGCAGAGCTCTAGCAGCAAACAGTCCTTCTTCAGTTCAGCAGAAGCAGTGGAGCAAATCCAGTGCCGGCAAGGCAACAAATTCAGACCAGGGTTAGAGCTCAAGCCGGTTAAACTGTGAGCTTAATACCAAAATTAAGGGGTGGGTTTCTCTGCAGATGGTCGCGGTAGGTACAACGGCCATTCTCACTTCCCTCATAAATCACCTGCAGTGAGGTGATTTGGGGGATTTTCTGACCATACCTATTACTCTCATAGTGACTCTCTCCCTTAGTGGAGGACATGTATGTTAGCAATGACAGAGTTAATGATACAAAGCAATCTGTATGTAGTAAATGCTTAACAAAGAGTATACACCCTTCTCCCCTGTTGGTCAGTGTGGGGAATATCAATACAGGGCTCTGAATTGTTCCTTTTCTCTTACTGCTCTCATCTCTGGTTGATGAACAGCTTCCAAGAGGGACTGCATTGAGAAGTTTGGACTGCAAACCGTGGATCGTATCACCAAGGACGACCACGCCATCTGCACTACTGAATACTCCCGGATCGTGCCTTTAGAAAATGGGGAGGTGAGCAGGTGCATGTTTTCATCCCCTGGAGTTTCCAAGGTTCCTCAGTGACTGCGAGTACTCTTATTAATTTGTTCCCTCTTGCCTTTTGGATGCCACTTAAACTACTCAGTTAAACCAAATGAGACTGGCAGGGAACTGATTCAGTCATCTTGAAGGGAGGTAAAGATTGGGTCGGCTGAGGGAGAGATTAATTTCCTCCCACCTCACAGGATTACACAGATTTGTTTTCCCTCCTTGCATTCACAGATTGTTGTCTCTCTGGTAAATGGGCGCCCAGGAGCCATGAACTTCTCCTACTCTCCTCTGCTGCGGAATTTCACGAAAGCCACGAATATCAGACTGCGCTTCCTACAGACAAACACTCTGCTTGGGCACCTGATGGGCAAAGCTTTAAGGGACCCTACGGTGACAAGGAGGGTAAGGCAGGCCTTGATACCTCTTGCTAATGAGGTGTAAGTGTTTGAGGGCTGTGTGTGCCACCTCTGGGGAGAAGACATCCCTGGATGTTGCCCGTGGGGATTTTCTCTCTCTGTACTTGTGCTCGCCAAGCTGAAGGTGTTTGCAGCGGATGCCACTGCTGCCATGGCTGGACCTGGAGGCTGCTTGGGAAGAACTGGGCTTAGCACCAACAATGTGAAACTGGGAAACACCTCTTGGTGTCACACGTGGCTTTCTGGCTGTGCTGGGAGACCTGACTTGTAGCTAATGGGCTCTGTTAGTGGTGGATCTTAGCATAGGCAGATATTGCAGCCTACAAGGTTCAGCTTGTCGCTGTAAGGGAAATATCCCGACACATTATTTTACTGGATAAAGTCCTGCTGAATCCTGAGTAGGGCAGTTATGAAGCTTGTTTGTAAAGATATTAATGGCCAACTTCTCTTGTGCTCTCCAGTATTACTACAGCATCAAAGATATCAGCATTGGAGGGCGCTGTGTCTGCCATGGCCATGCAGACGTCTGTGATGCCAAAGACCCTAATGACCCTTACAGGTACATTTTTTTCGTTTTTCCTGAACTCGTAATAGTGCCAGCACTGTTGTTTGTGGCTCTGCCCTGAGAACAAATCAGAAACTGGTCCAGCCAAAGTAGCAAAAATTAAATGTTTTGTCAGGCTATTCTTCAGCCAGATCAGCTCCCTGGTATGGTTTCCCCGCCCACAACTTTGCCATCCCCATGGGAGCAGAGTGCTGGAATGGGAGGGTAGGTGTGCAAAGCCGATATTGTTGTTGAACATGGATGTTTCTTGTCAAAGCCCAGAGCTGGCTTCTGAACTTGTTCAGATAAGTCTCTTGCTTCCCAGGTGGCTCCTTACAAATTAGGGCAGTGCTCTCATAAATAGGTGGTCTCCCAAGAAACCAGACTCTGCTGTCCGGTTCTACTCATAAGAACCATAGATTAGTTATGTACATAGCTAAACAACTACTCTTTGCAAAAGAACCAGAGCATGCAAAGCAGTTACTTTTTGGCTCATGGGACTCTTCCCATCCGCCTTGGCAACTTGAAATGCCAAGGAGCTGCTTCCAGCCGTGAAAGTGTTGCTTCTTAGCCATCTGTTTGCAGCCTGAATGTTGCCTTTATGAAAGAGATGGGTAGATTCAGCTGGACGAGGGAAGTTATATTTCTTTCTCATCAGGATCATGTAGAGCTGTTGGATCTTCTAAAATAAAATTCCAGTGAGTCCCAGCCAAGGTTAAAAGCTGCTAAGTGTTAAAACAAAGATGTATTGAAAAGCAAGTCTGCATTAGTGTGCCTAACTCTCTGACAAAGGAAAGTTCATAAATATTTGAATGTACAGTTCCTTGTTTTTGTTTTAGACTTCAGTGTTGCTGGATGCACAGTACACCTGTGTACCAGGGCAAAAGGGCTTCATGGTGCAAAGTGATTCTTTAACATAGAAACGCCCTGACATTTCTTGGGTATACAGATGGCTCGGGGCTCTCCAGGAAGGGAGGGAAAATTGAGGGAGGAGAAATGTGTTGGGATCCCTGTTTGATGCCACTTCTGCTGATGACTGTCTCTGCCTCCCAGAATTCCCCTCCTCCACTCTCATTTGGATGCATTTGCATCTTCGCTTTTGGCCCCAGGCTGTGCTCTAATGTTGCAGCACATGTTCGTAAGCAGCTGTTGCATTTCACCCAGAGCAGATTGCGCTTGCCTGGAGGAGAAAACATTTCCTACTTGGGTGCTTTGTACAGTCAGCACATAACATCTGTAAAGCCCTTTGGGATACATTAGAACAAAGATGCTGGTAAATAGAAGGACTTCTCATGGCATTGCTGTACCCTGCTAGCAAGTCCAGGAGCACATAGAAGTCAGCAGAAATGTGATACTTTCAGTTGAGAAAATGAGTAATCAGTGAAACACTGCTATTCTCCAAGGCTCTAGCAGCAGCTGTGTCCAGCCTTCCTGCTGAAGCGGGCACTGCTGGGCAGTCATCCCACCCCTGCTGCCTTGGCATGGCACAGAGCCAGCACGGTGATACCTGCAATAATGCTGCATGACAAGAGGCATCGTAGAGGCAGGTGGCATTCAGACA
The DNA here is from genome assembly GCA_013389945.1 of Fregata magnificens. Taxonomy (NCBI): domain Eukaryota; kingdom Metazoa; phylum Chordata; class Aves; order Suliformes; family Fregatidae; genus Fregata; species Fregata magnificens. The sequence continues at coordinate 62,796 of WAAD01034290.1, read as the reverse complement.
CACTGTCCCTTCGTGTCATGGGCCCCAGCTGTCAGAAACATATCATTCCTTCAGAAATCTGTGCGACCCGTCTGAGTAGGAGGTGCAGTGTGTCCTTTGCACATGTCCTGCCTCTTCAGATGCTGATGTGTGACAGCAATAGGGCAAGGAAATGCAAACAGAGGGAGTCAAGGAATGTGAATTAGCCCAGCCCTATTAAAAATCCCAGTTATGTCTCTGGGAGGTCCCTGCTTCTCATTTTAACTTTTCTCTTCTGCACATGCCTGTGTTTCTTGTGCCTGTTGCCCAGAAAGGCAGGATGAGCACTTTGGTAGAGGTGAGGTGAGCTAGAAATCTTGGCAAAGACTTTACGACGTGATGGAGCATGTTCGTGAGCTGACTTCCTGGCCATAAATGATAATGTTTATCCAGCTTTGGAAAGTTTCTCTGAAGTGCCAAGTTACGGAGGCTGCACATACAGCTGTGTTAAGTTGGCAGCATGTCTGGTCCCCGTGTGAGTGTGTATGTGCAAGGGCCTACAGTGTGTGGGCACATACAGCCTCCTCAAGGGTCGTTTGTGCTTTTCACAACTATCTGTCTTTGCCCCAAGATCGAATGGGCTGAATTAAGCAGAGGGAAGGAAAGTTCTCCTGGTTAAAGGTGAACACCAGCAGGATCGGGCACAAACCTTTCTCCTGGCAAACCCCATGAACAGTGAGATAAGCATCAGTGGGGCCCTGGCACGTTGCAGATGGGGAGCCCAGACAGGAATCGTGTGTTAACATGCGGCTGCTGTTGATGCAGGAGAACCCTGCAAGTGCTCTGCATCTGTCTGATAAGAGCAACTGTTTCTGTGGGTTCACTGCCCCATCACGGATGCCACAAGCAAGAGAGGAGACAACCGGAGAGTCCAACTGCTGCTTCTGTGCCTGATGCTGAAGATAACCAGCAAGACAACGGCAGCCTGTCTGGTCAGAAGCAGATCTGCAGGAGGAGATCAAGGACGCTTTCCCACTGCTGGATCCTGAACACTAGCTTGCTCTTTCCCGTTTTGGAAGGGAAAGAACCATGTGTGCTGGTAGATTTGTGTCATCTGTGAGTCCCTTTTGCAGGTGGTTTTCCCTCAGTACAGTCAGAAGCAGTTAGAGGAAGGGGCTTTTTTTTTCTTGATTGTGCTACTCGGATGTCCCAGCCAAATCCAGATGCTGTAGCGCTTGTGTGCTGCTCTCAGCTCTGACACAGCTGCTCACTGGAAACTGTTTATAGTCTGTTACTGAACATCAGTTCCAGTGGGAAGACTGTGGTTTTGTCTTTTACGGCAGGATGACCAGGAAATATGTGCTATGTGAACACAGCCGCTCCCTGTTCTTCCTTGTATATATTCAATCAATGAAATATGTAAATATTGTAGCTTATGCACATTTGTCCATAATTCATTAGCAGCACAGTCTCAGCACAAGGTGCCGTAAAGCTGCCATGATAGATGAGCTCTCTGAGAGGTCGTTGCTAACTCTGGACAGCAGAGACTAAATAAATAGCTCCTTCTCCATCTGAAACGTGCATCTTTACTCATTGAGTGCCATCTTTTTGCATTCTGGGAACTGAACTAATGCTTTTCAAACATCTTGAACATTAAAGACCTGGGGTGTGTGGCTGGAGTCACGTCCTCCAGCCAGGGAGATTAACACTGCTCATCAAGTTTATAAGTTGCCTGACTCAGTGGCCATCTTTCTCCACACATATGTGTATGGACGTTAATCTCGACCTCCAGCTGCTGCCATGGAAAAAAATCATAAAATTTTGTTTCCTTGGAAGTGCTGAGTGGTAGTCAGCCAGGTGTGAGGTCTGCAGGTGGTTTCATTACAGAGGCATGGCCAAGGTTTGCCTCTCATTGAGTCTCCCCCTTGGGTCTGCAAAACACAGGGAGAGGAAAGTTCCTGGTGAATGTTTCAGGGCTCATTTTTGCCACTTAGGCTCCAGCCAGCCTCTCAGGGTCTCAGTTTTGTGCCTGGACTCTGACAGCCACAGCCCAGCCTGTGGATGTGGATAGGGATGGGGCATCACGGGTGCTTAAAGAGCTGACTGTGGCCAAGCGTTTCATGGTGTCTGCAAGGGGAGGACCGCCAGCAGGGCTGGGAGCAGGGCCAGGACCTTCTGCCTCTCAACCCCTCTGGCTGAAGCAAACATGCTGAGTGTGGATCCTGCCCACGTTCCCCCGAACTTTTAGATCATCCCATATTTCGTTAAAATGAGTTCACTTGTCCCAGGCTGCTGCCTCTGTCTGGCTATTCGCTATACATAGACTTGCAGGTCCCACATCTTAAAAATACGTGTAGGTGGAAACCATGACACTTGGCTCACTGCAGCCATGGAAGAGTGTGTCTGCACCCCTGCATTTCACCCAGAATGACTGCTCCATTTGTTTCTAATGTTTTTTAAAATTACATTTATTTTTAAACACTGCTTTTGAATGAAAAAGCATTGGAGGAGGGAGAGATGGGAGTGGCAGACCGGCCCTGAGGGGAAATGAGTAATTGCAAAGATAAAAGCTGGAACATGCTGTATTATCCATAAGTCTAATACAACAGAAAGCATTTGTGTTGGATGGGAATCGCCTTCTGCTAAGTGGAAGTTTTGGAGATGATGTCACTGATGTTAATGAATCACCGTTGCGGTCGAGGAGGGATGAGATCTGTCGGTCGACTGTCGAGATTTCTTGCCTGGCGCCTCCGGAGCCGCCTGTTTACCCAGCACAGCCCTGCCTGTGCTGGCTGAGAAAAGCAGGAAGTGCATTTCACAGGGAGCGTGGGGCCAGCATCTGCTAAAACACTTAATTCAAATTTCATGGCCTTCCTTTCTGCAAGCACAGGTATACCTGGAGGGGCAGATGGGACCCGTGTGGCCCCATCCCTCTCCGGCTCTGGGCTACCATTTATTCTTTTCATGCTGCCCCTGCACAGTGGTGGGGACATCTTTGTGTCCCTGCACCACACAGCTCCCTCTCAAGTAATTTACTTCAACTCAGGTTTCTACTGCTGCCACCTCCAACCATTCCATATTTTATTGTCTGTAGAGCTGGCTAGGCAGTGGCACAGTGATTTTTCTCTAATCCTTGTCTCCCTGTGAAGAAAAGAGGAGTGATGGTGGAGGAGCAGAAAGGGAGAGAATGGCACTGGAAGAGCAAAGTGTGGTGTTTGGCTCAGAAAAAAAATAATCAGCACTTCAAAAATCTAAAAAAAAAAAAAAAAAAAAAGCCTTAGAAGCCTCTTTTCCAGAATATTTGGATGAACAAATATCACTCGTTTGTGTATCTGACTAGTGATAGTTATGCACGGCAGGGTTATATGGCGGTCGCTATGCCACACATCGCCTTTGTCACCACAAGCTTGGCTGTACCTCGTTCCTCTCCCTTGCAGGCTGCAGTGTGACTGCCAGCACAACACCTGCGGCGGGTCCTGCGATCGCTGCTGCCCCGGCTTCAACCAGTTCCCATGGAAGCCCGCCACTGCCGACAGCGCAAACGAATGCCAGCGTAAGTTGGAGTTGGGTTTTACCTTCCTTTTCCAGCTGTTTTGCAAAGCATAGATTGACCACGTTTCACCAGCCCCTTGACGTTGTAGTGTTGAGAAACCATTCACCGAAATGGCTGGTTTGATGGTGTGTGGCTCTGGGTGAAGTGGAGATCACCGGCACTGCAGAGAGGACAGTTTGCACAGTGATTAATTATGCTCAGTCAAGGCTCGCACAGGGAGGCCCACTAGGTCTGTATGGGACTTTGATTCTGCTTATGTTCTAGTTCCTCCTCCGTGTCCAAGGCTTTGTGCAGGCAAGTCTCGTTGCTCAATTCTGTCTCCAAGATGAATTACATTTGGATGTGTTTACATACAGGACATCTTTATTTGTCTAGAGAAACCTTTGGTAAATGCCGACAGTGGAATTTATGCTGCACTGGGAATGCAGAGCATGGAGCATAGCTACATCACATGATCTCTTAGAAACGCAGGGCGGCAAAGGACAGTTGGATCTTAATCCTGTGGGCTTATAAAGAGCACCCTCACCATGTGCTGAACTTTACAGCTCACTTCCATCCTGGGTGGGATAAAAGAGGCGAGAATGTTGCCCTGTAAACCAGACTACTCGAGGCCCCAAAGTTCGGTAATTTCTCTTTTGCGTCTTTACGCGCCTGCACATATTTTACTTCTGATTTTGTGCCCGCTGCATTTTTTTGGTTGCAGACTAGAGTTTGTGAGAGAGTTGCTGCTTCTGTGCTTTTGAAGTGGAAGACTTCTGGGAGCTTGGGTGATCGTGTAATTCCCCAGATAAATTCAACCATATTTCCTCGTAGAAATGTAACTCATCCAATGTCAAACCCATGAGGAAGAGTTTATATCTTGAGATCCAGCTGGTGACTGATGGACCTCCATGGACTTGCGGCTTAGCTAACGTGTCTTTGTATTTTCAGCTTGCAATTGCAACGGCCATGCCTTCGACTGCTACTATGACCCGGAGGTGGATCGCCACAAAGCCAGCAAAAGTCACGAAGACAAGTTTGAAGGGGGAGGTGTTTGCATTGACTGTCAGGTAGGCCTGAAAGGCTCCAGTGGAAAAGGCTGTTGCAGATTCTCATGTTTGTTTCTGCTGTCACCGTGGAGTTCAGCCTTGCTGGCAGCTCTGCCAACCCCATCACACACCCTCTGTTATCTTAATTAGGTCTATCCCTGGTAATTTAATCTCTTTGCCATAGATTAAAGGGCTCTGCACCAGTCATGAAAACAGCACTTGGGTTCCTAGCTGTCCCCTGGGTGGTACCATTACCTTTCTGATGCTTTAGGGTTAGGTCTGCTGAGGCACTGTGCATTGGGAGCAACAGGTTGGTGCTGAGCACATTGGAAAGTCCCTGCCTAGTTTGCAGTGCTCAGGTGCTGCCATCTCTCTGGATCTCTCTCTGACCACCAAAATGCCAATCTCCTTAGCCTCTGAACTTCCCAATGAAAGTGGGAAAGTAGCTCTTCTGCTCCCAAGGTGGCTTTGAGCTGGTTAATTCATGCAGTGGCATGAAACTGGAGTGACTTTTAGCTGTGCTTTCTTGCTGGGAGGAGACAGATTGCTCCTATCCTCCAAGCCCAAGGTGGTCAGGACATTTTACCATCTGAAGCAAGTGAAATGGGCTTGAGGTCAGATATGAACCTGAAACTCAGACTGGGCTTATGGGAGGATACACAGTTTGCAGGAAATGCTTTGTTTTCAAACTGGTGTGTGTGGGATTTTAAGCAGATTTAGGTCTTCTGTGTGCTGACACTTCGGAGTTGCTCCCTCTGGACCCTGAAGCTGTTAGTAAATCTGGCAGATGAACATGAATCCTGCAGGCAGAGGAACTGATGCCTCCCTAACCCACTGTCTTTCAGCATCACACCACTGGCATTAACTGCGAGAGGTGCATCCCAGGGTACTACCGGTCCCCTGACCACCCGATCGACTCTCCATACATTTGCTATCGTGAGTGTGATTTCCTCTGCAGGCTGTAGATGCCTGCTTGGACTTGATGACGCTGGGGAAGGTGGTCTGAAGGATCGGGCTGAGAGATTTTTCTGGTGTGGGGAGTCCAGCACCATAAGAGTTGTGGCTGTGTACGCGGTTCCTGCTGCAGCTGGCATTGCCCATGGAAATGTATGTGCGCATGCAGCCATCTGTACGTGCAGACAGTGTGTGTGTCTGTAGCATCCTTGAAATTGGAAGTGGTGGCATGTTCTAAGGCTGGAATGAGCTAAAAATGTGTTATTACCCCTGCTGTTGCCTGCAGGGCAATCCAGTCTTATCTGTCATCTCTGTGCCCTTTCAGCTGGCACTTGCAGATCATTGCTCTCCGTGCCCTAAGACAGGGATTTCTAGGCGGCAGTGGGTTATATCCATCTTGCTGGGGACCCCATCTCATTTTGGTAGCTGTGACACATCAGCTGTTCTGCACTGTGTCCTCGTGGCAGTGTGCCACTGCCACCTCTCTGGGGAAATTGGGGTCTCCTGAAGAAGCAAGTTGGGGCTGTGGTGCTTTACTGCACAGTGGAAGCAGTTTACTCTGCAGTGGGACAAGCACAGTGGGAGCAGTTCCTCTAAGCCAGACCCCTTTTAAAGAGGCACTTTTTATTTTTGGAGGGAATATAGAGCAGATGGCAGGGTCTCTTGTAGAGGCTCTGTGTCATAGTGAGGCTTCTATGGTGCTCATGGCTGGCCAACGGTCTCTGTTAGTGACAACCGCTGCCGGCTTGTCCCTCTCTACAGGCTGTAACTGTGAGTCTGACTTCACCGATGGCACCTGCGAGGACCTCACCGGCCGCTGTTACTGCAAGCCCAGTTACACTGGGGAGCACTGTGATGCCTGTGCCGAGGGATACCTCAACTTCCCCTACTGCTACCGTAAGTGGGGGATGCGGGGCTGTGGGGTGGCCAGGTCTGGGACCCCGACAAACCCAGCAGGTGTGGGAAGGGCCAACAGCTCCAGTTGGGGCTGCTCTCCAGGTGCTTTTTCCCCTGTGCCACATAGCGCTCCTGTCCCAGGAAGAGTTCCTGCAGGTGGGAACAAGCCCATGCTTGGCTTTGGTGGAAGCTGGACCAGCACTGAGCTGAGCTGAGCTGGGCTGAACCTGGCTCTCTGGAGTCAACAAGAGCTTCCCATTTTGCTGGAGTCTTATCTCTTACTTTCTGTGAAAGACATCTTTCCAGAGCCCAGCTTAAAAATGGTTGTAATGGATCTTTGTTTAGTGGGACGACTGCGCTTTGTTCTGTGTTCCATGTCTTCATTCAGCCTGTTCAGCTTTGGGATTGTCAACCCATTGATATCCCGACAGGATTTCTTTGAGCGCGTGTGATGACCTGTGCAATGTCTTTTTCTTTGCATAGCTGTTCCAGCTTTCGCTCACAATGATACTGGAGAACAGGTGCTCCCTGCGGGACAGATAATAAGTAAGCAGTGCAATTTTCCTTGCTGCTTTGGCAATCACCATGCTATTCTTGCCATTCTATCTCACCACCTAATGCAAGATCAGGTCTTCAGCTTACTAGGCACATATGTTGTAAGAGGCAGCCCTGACTCAGAGTGGTTCTGAGAGAGGAGGCAGCTGAGGGGTGTGGGAAAGGAAGTTTTATGATCCAGTTTTTATAGACAGGGAAACTCTAGCCCAGAGTGACCGTGTGATTGTGTGCTTTCTTCTGGGGTCCAGACCATGTGGGTATGTCCCTTCTGGCCTCCCTTTAAGGAAACCCCCCCAAGACCACAGAGGGGCTGTGGCTGAGCTGGAATCCGAGCCGGGTTCTCCCAAATCTCAGTCTCTGGGTTTAGCTATAAAGCTGTCCTTCTGCCACACCTGCATGCCATGCGTTTTCCGTGTGGTGGACAGCACAGTGGGTCCCTGCTGATGGCCCCCTCCGCACAAAGCTGCGGGTAACATGGCTGCAGGCGCCTGGGAAGTGTGCACAGGTGACCACTCGCTCTGTGTTGTTTTCTCTGTTGTTTTGAAAGCTCGTGCCCTCATCCCTGCTCCCCTCCACCTCCCTCTTCTCTGATGCTCACTATTCTGGGTTCATCTCCTCCCTTGTGCTTTTTTTTCATCTCTTTTCCCACCAAGTCCTCCCCTGTCTCATGCTCCCCAGTGCGCTCCAGATAACCTTTTCCTTCCTTCTGATATTTTAAACTCTGTATCTTCCAGACAGGTTTTTCTTTCCTGAGCTGGAATTTCTCACTTCCCTTCTCATTCCCCCGCCTCCCCCTCCCTCTGGTTCTTGGATGATTTTTGCCCTTCCCTTTCCCAGCCCAGCACCCCACACTGCTGCTGTTGGTGAAGGCAGGGCTGGCCAAGGGCCTCAGTGCTGCTGGCCCGGAGCACCTGCCTGCCCTGGCAGCGGGAAGATCTTGGATGCAGCTGAGCGTGGAGCGACCAGAGAGAAACCCCAAATCCCACCCTGGTTAGCTGAAAGTTTTGGTTATTCCTGCACTTGGGCAGTGCTGCACAAAATCAGCCATGTCTGGGCTTGTGCAAGCAGCATTTGTCTGCCCTGTGCATTGCCCTGCTGCCCATCCAGCGCCGTGCACATCTGTGTGATGCTGTGTCTCCCAACCATGCTGCAACCCCATGAGCCAGGTGTGCTGGTCACCTGAGCGGGGTTTGGTTAAAACATTTGCATCTGATAGGAAGGCTATTAGGAGGCAAATGCTTGAGCTGTTGCCTCTCATGGCAACTCCTTCCCTGTCCTTATGGGACCTCTGCCCAGCAGCAGAGATCAACTGACAGCCGTGTGTGGCGTTGCTTGTTCTGTGTCCCCACTCCAGACTGCGATTGCTATGCTGGTGGGACAGAAGGCAATGCCTGTCGCAAAGACCCTCGGGTGGGGATGTGCGTGTGCAAACCCAACTTCCAGGGAACACACTGTGACCAGTGCGCTCCAGGCCACTACGGACCCAGCTGCCAGCGTGAGTGACTCGGGGTTAGCGGCCCCAACCTTGCCCTGCTCGCCTCCCTGCTGGGGAGGAGCATGCCTCTCCCTGTCCTCCGCTCACACTGGGGAGGAGGAATTCTCCGGCCCCACTTCCAAGTGACAAATTCCCATGACTTTTGCTGGTATTTTCCACCCAGCCCTGACCCTCCAGCATCCTCCCAGCCTGGGGAGAGCTCTTGAGAAATCCCCTATGGATGTGAGCTACGGGCTAGGCATGCTTGCTGTCAACTGTGTCCCCCATGGTTTCTTCAGTGACTGCATTTCTACCCCAGAGGAACAGTCACTCTGATTCCTTTCCTAGGAAGGGGAAAGACTTACGAAGCTGTTTATTTACTAGTGCCCTTGTTGCTTTCCAGCCTGCCAGTGCTCCGGCCCTGGTCAGTACGATGGTACCTGTGACAGCGAGACAGGGCAGTGTCTGTGTCGGACAGGATTTGAAGGGCACTCGTGTAACCAGTGCGCTCCCGGCTACTTCAACTACCCTCTGTGCCAGCGTGCGTATCTGTCCTCCCGTGGGCCTGGGTGGGCATGCACAAAGCCAGAGTCTTCTGGCAGGGTTTTGAAGGAGGACTGAGAAGTGGTTTTGTGCGTGTTTCGGAGGATGTATGCAAGGGGCAGAGATCAACAGTTTGAATGCTTAGAGCAGCACCTAAATGCCCGTCTGAGAACCTCAGAAAAAAACCCCGTATTGCCATGAGCTTTGCCCCATGCTCCCAGCACAGGGCAGGTGGTTTCTCTCTGTTGCAGTATGTGGCTGCAGCGCGGTTGGGACGCTGCCAGGAGGCTGCGACTCCGTTGGGAGGTGTTTCTGCAGACCCGAGTTTGCTGGGCCGCGGTGCGAGCAGTGCAGCCCTGGGCACCACTCCTACCCTCACTGCTACGGTAAGGACATTAACGTTCAGCCTCTGCTGGTCTGTCACCTTCTGAAAAACGTGCCTATTTTTGCAAGACTTTGGTGTTTCTCAAAGTCAAAACCCATGTGGTTTGCACTGGGAATTTGGCAGGCTTTTTCTGGAGGTCATGGATCATGCCAAAGCCTGGAAGACAAAGCAGTTTTTATCGGTCACACTTCCTCATCACAACCCCGCTGTGACCTGGTTTCTCAGCTTATGCCTTTTTTTGTCTTTTTAGTACATTAACGTACTAAACTGCTGAGGAACATTGAAAGGGGTGTAAAAAACCCTCAGTGGCATTTTCCTGGTATGGCCATGACTCTAGCTGAAAATATTGCCTGTCTCTCCAGGGAATTAAGAAATTAATTTAGTTCTGATGGAAATGGCTAATTCCTGTGGGGCTGATTGACAATTCAGACCAGCAGTGGTTGGCCACGGATCACATGTTTCATCAGACTATTGAGAGTCCTGCTCTTACAGCTTGCTCCTGCGATTCCCGGGGTGCGGTGGACAACAACTGCAGCCCAGCTGGCCAATGCCAATGCCACGCAAATTTTGCGGGACACACCTGCAACCAGTGTGCCGTGGGCTTCTATGGGTACCCCAGCTGCACACGTGAGTAACCACTGTCAGATCTCAGGGGAGGGAGGGGAGTAGCTGCTGCTACTGGCTTCGTAATGGTTTTCCTTTCCATAACCCGTCTCCCAGGGTTGTATATGAATATAGTTGGCTCTTGCAGCAGGAATCCGTTTCCTGTGCACAGTTCACCTAGCTATCTCATCTGACAGGCATGCTCTATAATGAGTAAACATCTCGAAGAAATGCTTCCCCAAAGGCCATCCGGTTTGTCTCTCCCGGTTCATTCACTGTCACTAACAGCAGGAGCTCGGGTCTGCCTGCTCAGTTTGGAAATAAACCCCAGTCTGGATGTATGGCCTCTAATCCAGCGACTTATTAAGAAACAGACCTACAGAGTATGACTTGGGGAGCAACTGGGGTTTGGACTCTCTCTCTGAGAGCATTGTGTGCAGATGCACATAAAATGTGCTGAATTGCATCTGCCTGTCCTCAGTCTTGAGTGCCTGCAGCCAGAAAGAGCAGGGCTCTGAGTGGGGTAAGCAAAGTCTCAAACCACATGTTCAGATTATACCCTGGTGCCATGAGGTGCTCAGATGTGGTTCACATGACACATCCAGGCTCTTCAGGGCTTACTCCACCTTGGTTCATGCCAATGCACAGGAGGAGCAACTGTGCTGAAACCAACAGGAGTATGGTTGTACAACAGGGTGAACAATGAGGATCAGGATTTGGGATTTCACATCAGCCCCAAATTCAAGGTGTCTGCTGGCATGGTGAGAGCTTTGCATCCACTTTCCTAGGCACTGCATTGCTCCTGGAGCAGAGCTGCTGGTACCAGGGCTGAGCAATGCCTGTGGCAGGTGCCTGTGGCCCCAAATACTCTGAATAGCCCTCCCCGGCTCTAGGCAGAGTGTCCCCATCTGCCTCCCTGTCAGCAGTCCGACTGGAAGCCAGATGTACTCTTATGTCTCCCAGCAAGAATTTACTGCTCATTAAAAAATAATCTGTGATACGATTTCCCTGAAGCAACAAAAGAGCATCATCATCCTCTTGCACCATACTAAATGTAGATGCCTGAGCCACGGCCAGCTGGCAGAGCGCTGCTCGCAAATGCTGATGCCGGCAATATGCCTTTGAAGAGGCTGGAGGCATAGATGAAGTGGTCTCGCAGGAGTTCAGTAGTCACTTCTTTTTAATTTTTTTTTTTTTGTCTCATAAAGCAGTGTCCAAATTGCAGAGCTGTAGAGGAGTCACAGCAAGGAAAGAAGAGAAAAACCTGATTTTCTTTTTTTTTTTTTAATCTGTTGTTTTTTGAACAGTGTTTTGCTGTTAGCCAGTCTGGGGGTGTCAGCCTAAAACGTCCCCTTTGGCAGGGATTTGAGGAGTGCTGGCTGGGCAAGGAGGACACGGGCAGCTCCCTGGCGGCTTGCTGACCTTTCATGTGATAGGGCAGCAGGACCTCTGTGTGCGTTCGCAGGAGGCAGGTCATGCAGGAAGCCACAGAGCCATTGCCCTCGGCTCCCAGCAGTGTCATGGGTGTGGTGTTGGCCTGCTGACTGCGCTCAACGTCTGCAGGGCAGACCCTGATGGCTGAATGCTGCTCTTAGGTGTTTGGGTACAAATGGGCTTTTGTAGGGTCTGATCTGTCACTGGATGCTGACCTTTTGGGGATGAGATCACACGCTCCCTTTTTCCTTAACCAGAACTCCCCCCCCCAAATATATGTATAAATGTATGTAAATAGGTGTGGTAAGCATTGCAGCTTCTATTGTTTTTCTTAAAAGATGGCGTGTTTTTAACCAAAAGCAAAGAACAAGTGTGTATGTTGTTTATAACCCATGTTTCTGGCTATTTTTGATGGTGGTGAAGGTCAGGCAGACAAAAGAGGTTGTTGGTAGGAAGCCTTGAATGCAGGAGTCCCTGTGCCCTGCAGCTCCGGCAGTTGCTCTCCCCTCTTTTGCAGCTTGCCAGTGCTCCCGGGAGGGCTCTCTGCACAGCACCTGCGACCAGGAAACAGGGCAGTGCAGCTGCCGGCCCAAAGTGACAGGACTGCGCTGTGATAGCTGCGTGCCGGGCGCCTATGGATTTCCGCACTGCGAAGGTACCCCCTTCTCCTCCCTGATGGAGGGGGACTGCAGTGTCTTGGGGCATAGCAGTGTGGTGCTGGTAAATCATAGACTAGTTTGGGTTGGAATGGGCTTATCATCCCCCAAGAGCTTTGCAAGGGAAGAAATAACCTCCTTTAGGAACAGCTGGGGTGTGAGCTATCTCTTTACAAATCCCTCCTTGTGACTCTCTTTTCCAGTGGGCTCCTGTAACCCAGCAGGGTTGGTGACTGCAGATCCCTCGCTGGCCCCGGTGAGTATCAAATGAACCCACCAACCCCTGCAGGTCTTTTTTGTGTGATCCCCTTTTACTCTCTTTGGGCCAAGTCCTTCCTTAAGCACAGCCTGAAAGCAGCCATTACCCACGCCAGGGTAGCAGACACCATGTTCAGCCACGGTGCTGCAAATTCTCACCTGCTCTTTTCTCCCTCTCCCTTTCCCCAGGGCTCCTGCGCATGTCGGGCGTACGTTGAAGGCCCAGCTTGTGACAGATGCAAGCCCTTATACTGGAACCTGACTCCAGAGAACCCCTACGGCTGCATGAGTAAGGAAATAGCATTTGCACGGCCCCAAAAAGTCCACTCCATGCTGTAATGGTGCAAGACCCAAACCCAAGCCAGTGGGAACCATTACTGCTGGATGGAAGTGATACCCTTCCTTCCTTCTTCACCGTGAAGTGACATGTCAAAGCTGGAGTGGTCTGGGTAATCCCCTCTTGAAGAGGGAAAAGACTGGAGCCTGGAGCTTTCTGCTTGGGATGAAACACAGGGCTCGTGCAATGAGTTGTGTCATTCTCAGCCCTCCCTGCAGACTTTGCACACTTAATTTTTCATGGCCAAATGTGCAGAAAAGGCAAATGTCTTGGTAGTTGTGTCCTCAACAGTAACTGTCCAAAATGAAAAGAGAGCCCTTGTGCAGCACTACCCTCTACTTGACCAGTTCCCAGCTCCTCTTATCCCAGCTGGTGTCCTCTGGTGTGGTGGGTACCGTCCCCCATCAGGCTTCTTCTCAGGGGCTTTCTTGTTCATCTCCCTCTCTCCAGGCTGCAAGTGTGATACCAAGGGTACCATCAGTGGAATCGCGGAGTGCCAGCAGGTGAGTTTGCTCCTCTCTGCATCCAGGCACCTCTGAGTGTGTGCTGTGTTGGGAGTGTTTCAGCTCTGTCTCTCCCAGCAGCTGCCGGAGAGGCCTGTCCTGACGCTGAACTCTCAAAGGTTGCACCACAATCTGGGCTTGCATGAGAACATAGGATTAAGACCTGTCATAAATTAGGCACCTAAATATTTCTGGGTCTGGCCCAGGATGCCTGGATTTTTGTTTGCCTGCATTGTTGGGTAATTTAACTTATCTGGCCCTTATCTGGCCCACCCACACACAGGAAGCAGTGTAGAGCATGAAACTCAAAATGCTTCTCCAGTGGCTCGGACTAGGACCCAGATAACTGAGAAATGGCTTTGCAGTGACAAGCAACGGGAGGGAATGAGCTTCCATGCCTGCTTTTCTCCTAGGGCGACGGGCAATGTTTCTGCAAAACGAACATCTGCGGCCAGTTCTGCTCAGCGTGCAAAGACGGCTACTTCAATATGGAGAACGCAAATTACTTTGGCTGCCAAGGTGAGCCCCCTTCGTGATGTGTTGGGTGAAGAAGGGGGGCCACGAGAGCTGACCCTGGAGCAAGTGGCTCTGCATGTATCAACTGACTGTTGGCCTTGGAGAGAAGGGGCAGGAGATGTCCCACCTCTTGCTTTTGATCATACCATGGCCCAGAGCAGGGGCTGGGTCTTGCTGTGGATCTGGAGACCTGAGTTCATGCTTTTGCCACCACTGGGCACAGGTCCATCAGGTTGGGGAACGAAAGACCAGGAAAGGTGCCCCCTTGGGTGCCAGAAACTGTTGTGTTTTAACCACTGGCCATGTCCTTGCAGCTCTACCCCTTCCTCCTGTTGGGAGCAGGTGGGCATGGACATGTGAGGTTGGCTGCTCTCCGTCATGCCCATGGGAAGCAGGGAAAGATGAGATCCGGCCACTCTCAGCCAGCCCACGTGGTCCTGGCAGGGCTGGGAAGAGGGAGCAAGGCTGCTGCTGGCGGCAGGGCTGCGGCGCCCAGCCATGAGGGTTTGCAGACCTTGTTCCTCCCGCAGCCGGCAGCCGCCTGGAAATAGCTCGCCGCTGAGGTGGAAGAGGATCTGATCCAAGTGGGGCCAGGGCCAATATGAAAATGGATACAATGGAATAAAAATAGTGGCCCAAGCCTCCTCGCCCACTGAGGCGTGCCTTTGATTATTGACCAGGAGCTCGTTAGCGTGGTGGGAATGTAAACAGGCACTTCCTGCCCGCAGGCTGCCAGTGCGATGTCGGCGGGTCCCTGGGGTCATCCTGCGAGGAGCGAAGCGGAGCCTGTCGCTGCCGGCAGAGCACACGCGGCCCCACCTGCACACAGTAAGCGGGAGATGCACCTTGGGGTCCTGCGCCTTCTGTTCACTCCCTCGGGAACGGTGTCCTCTGCCACCACGAGGATGGGGACCTCATCGTCTGGGCTGCTGCCACATCAGCCGCGTGCCTGGTGGAGGTGTCCTCTTGCCTCTCCCTCCAGGTAGCCCGGCAGGTAACGGTGCTCCCTCTCTTCCCCAGACCTGCGCGGGACCATTATTTCCCTGACCTTCACCACTTGAAATTCGAGCTGGAGGAAGGCACCACGCCAACTGGGCGGGCTGTGCGGTTCGGCTACAACCCCCTGGAGTTTGAGGGCTTCAGCTGGCGAGGATATGCACAGATGTCCTCCATCCAGGTACACCTGGTGTCTCCATCCCAGCCCAGCTCCCCCTGGGGAGGATGCGGCCAGTGGAGGACTGACGTGCTTTTGGCACACATCTTTCACCCCAAGTGCTTCTCAAACCCCCAAAGTCACATGATGGCCAACATAAACAGCACAGTGTATATATAGCCTGTTTGCACAGATATTTCCTGTAGTGCTGGGGATGGCATAGACTGATGAGGGGAAAGATCCTAAATTGGGAATCCCCTGACATCCTAATCCGGTTAGACAAAGGTGGTAGCTTGGTGATTACTTACAGGGATGTCTATAAACACTGTCTCTGGGTTTCCTTGCGGCTCTTTCATCTGACTCTGCTCTTCCTGCAACTCTCTGCATAACCTTCCCTCCCTTTTCCAAAAATAAATTAGCTTCTCCTTAGCTGCCATGTTCAGATTGGACCTCTTGTTATCGTTCTGTCTCCTCTTGCTGTTAGATGGTTTGCTGTAACGATGGTTTACACTAACCTGGAGTTGCCTAAGCCCTAGAAGTGAAGCTATTTCATCTGTTGACCCTTTTTTCTCCTCAATGGATTCTTCTTCTGCGTGGCCCCTGCAGAAGTGTTGCCTCTGTGTGTGTGTGTGTATTTGGGGATGGAGTGCAGGGCAGCAATTCTCTGACAGTCTTGTCCCATGTAAGATATTCCTTATTCTGGTGTGTGTACTTTCAGTTTTCTTCACTTTTTCATGCTTAGGTAAAATAACAGAGGGGGCAAATGTGTTAGCCATTTCTTGTTGAATTTGTAGGTGGGAGCTAAGCAACTAACTCCTGGAGGCTCCCTTGAGAAAACCCCAGCCTTAAAGCTTAAGGAGGGAGCTCATGCTCAAGCTCATGGCTTTTGTTTTGCATCCAGTGTTGGCATTTGAGATAGAAATAGGCCTTGATAGAAGGGCTAGCACGTGGCTTTCTGCTGGCAGGTCTCCCCTGTAGTTTTCTCTCTGCAAGCTCCTTCCAGTTTGCTCTCCAGTGGGAAGATTTGTGTAACTGGAGCTTTGAGGAACACAGAGCCCTCATTAGGAGTCTCCCTGGGCAGACCACAGCTTTGCCCTTTAGGCAGGAGGGTATTTAAGCAGGTGCTTAGATCTCTTTGAAATGGGTAGGACTTAAGCATCTGCTTAACTGGAGTCTTGGACTGATGCACCACTCAGTGGCACATTCCCTTAGCACCACTAGTCAGCATTGCGGGTTTCTGGGGACAAAGCACCAGCTCCATTTGCAGCCTTCTCTGTAGGCATCTGGGCAGAGCCCTGTAAGCGCAAGGGCAGGCGCTTCAGCGTTTGCTACCTGCTGGCTGGTTACGGCACACTAAGCCCAAAAGCAACATGCTAATAACAAAAGCAAGAACTTCTTAAAACCTTTCCTCTGGCATGGCGTATGCCCCAGGATAGCCGAACCACCCTGCTGTGCCACAGCGTCTTCTAGATGTGGGCAGAGCCTTTCCACCCCCTTCCCGCAGGCAGGTTGCTCCCTTGGTGGCTGGCCCCGAAAGGGACGGCGTCGCGAGGTGCCCATGCCGTGACTGTGCAGCAGGGCCAGTGTGCTTGTCTCCTCCTTGCGCTGTGGCATGTTGCTTTGGGAGCAGTGAGCCGAGCGGCTGCGCTTGGCCTGGTAGCTGTCGGCGGTGGAGGTAATTGAAGGTGTGCTCTGCTTCTCTCCCCTTTCTCTCTCCCACCAGCCCAAGGTAGTGGTGACTCTCAATGTGACCTCCCCCGACCTCTTCCGCCTCGTCTTCCGCTACGTCAGCCGGGGGCCCGCCAGTGTGGAAGGGAGGGTCTCGGTCATTGAGGAAGGAAAGTTTAATGTTTGTGGCAACTGTAAGTGCATTTTTCACTTCTAGACTAACTCAGAGCATCCCACGCTGCGACCCTGCTCCTCTGCCCCTTCTCCTGCCCCAGGTGTGCCCATCCCAGGTGTGCCCATCCCAAGTGTGCCCATCTCAGGTGGCCGGCCAGAGCCGTGCCATGGGATGGCAAGGGAGGGGGAAGAGAGGCAGGCAGGCAGGCAGGTAGACAGGCGGGTAAGGCTCTCCCGCAGAGCGGGTGGGCAGTCAGGAGCTGGCCCCCCAGTGACATGTGCCCCGTGTGCTTTTTTGCTTTTTGCAGAATAAAATCAGAGTCACTGTAGACGTGAAGGAGGCAGAGCTCTATCTGTTCCATGTCATCCTGAGGTATATTAATTCAGGAGGGGCCACTGTGTATGGCAAAATTACAGCTTATCAGCCACGAAGGAGAGGTAAGGATCCCAGACTGCTCTGCTCCCCTGCACCATCGCCACCTCCTCCCCATCCCAGGCAACCTTCTGCATCATCCTTTCCAGAAGACACTTCCATATGGCTTTACCCATTAGTCCTGCCCTTCCAATTGAAAGGCTGATTTGAGTTTGCAGCCCCCTTTATTTGACAAAGCAGCAGCAAGCTGGCCCCCAGTCCTGGAGCTGCGCACTGAGGACTGTTATCAGCTAGGCTGGTGTGAGATAAGGCTATTGTACTATTCAATACAACCTTTCCAGCATGGGACAGGATCACCCCAGTGCCCCAGGCAGAACTGAGCTGAGTTTCCACAAAACCAGAATGGGCCAAGTGCTGGGAACTGGATCCAAACTTTGGCAGCTGGACATCGTTTTATTTTGCAGGTGCCCTCATGTGGCAGTCCTGCCCTTGCCTTGCACTTCTCCCAAACCAGGCTGCTGGCTTCGCACGTGGTGTGGTGTTTGGAAGTGGTATGGAATTGCACATTATACAGGCATTGCACTCTGGTGCACTGTCTTCTCGTTAAGCCATGAGCTGCTGGAGAAGAAGAGGAGCCACCAAAAGATGGCTGAACAAGCCTAGAGACCTGGACAACAAATATTCTGGGAATCAATATGAGCAAGACTGCATGGGGACAGACCTGAGGCCATGCAAGTGCCCTAGTGGGTGGTTGGCTGATTGATTTTACCCCTTCTGATGCTACAGCCACATCGTCCTGCTGAAGCTCTTTCTCCAGACCATATGTGCGCAGCACAAGTCTGTCGACACCAGCTACCTAATTTATCAGTGTGTGAAGTTCTCTCCTCTGTCTTGAATTGACATAGGTGTTTTGCCTTTAATGTGATATGCAAGGTATGAAATGCCAAGATATTATTTTTCTACTTTTTTTGAGGGGAAAAATAGCTGGTTATTTTTATAGCCAGTTATATTACACAGCAGAAAGACAAGAAATCCCACCAAAGGTCAGGAAGTATTTAATCTGTCCTATCCAGCAGAAGAGCTTATTTGCCTTATAATGTGCTTCCCTCCTTGCTCAGAAGCAACATTTGATTTTTCTAGTGCTGAAGGCAAGCTGCCAGACTGACTCACCAGCAATGGGATGTGGGAGGGCAGCTTCCTTGATATGCCAGATCGGTTCCAGAAATGCTGGGCCACCTTCTGCCCAGGTGGAATGGGCTTCACATGGTAAAGGACAAGCAGCCTGGAAAGAAGATAAGTTGGAAGATGCGGCTTGCAGAAAGGGAAGCCTTTTCAAAGAATATGATTTGCAGACTGGTTTCTCCCACCCCACCTCCAGAAGCCGTCTCAGTTCGAGTTGTGTATCATCTCAAAGCGATGTGAAACTTCAGCTTGTCAAGAAATCTACCCCGTTGCCTGTTCAGGGAAATCTCTTCATTCCTTGTATCCTCACCTCTGCTTTCCATCTGAGAAAGCGAGGGCTCGGCCTCAGCTGATGCCAGGCCTGTCACAGAGCTAGCACACATGGGACAGGGCTGACCCATCCCAGCAGTAGCACAAGCCCTTGCTTTAGCTTCTGGCCCTCTGCATTATGCCTTGATGTCCATGTACCACACCAGGATAGTCAGCGTGCCACACTCCCCACTTCCCCTTCATCTCATCTGCTCGCCATGCAGCCATACTTGGTGAATCCCTCTCACCCCTGCTCTTCAAAACACTCCTGAGACTGCTACGCAGGCAGACAGTCTGCTTCTAGGTGCTGTATCATTGTTGCATCTGAAGTTAATGAATTCAAAAGTTATGGGACTGTGTCAGCTGAGCCAAGGAGCTGTTCAACAGCAGCAGGATCAGGCCTTAAACCTGTTCTGTCCTGTCAGTTAAAATTAACATCTAAATCTCAGGTGCAGAGTCTGTGGCTGGCAAGAAAGACAGGAGCACAGCTTGGGGGTCTGAGAGTTTGCCACAAGACAGGTATCTCGCCTGTGGAGCTGGGGTCAGAATATCCCTAAGGAAGAACCTATCTGGGCAATTCTTTTTGTCTGTCTCAGAATACATTCTTCACAGATGAGTTCATTCCTTCTCTAGCTGGCAAAACGCTCCTTGGCATGCGATACTCCGTGCTTTGCAGTCCGGGGATGCAGAGCACATTGTGAGAGCTGTGGATTAGCATTAAGGATTGCAGTGATTTATTTTTTTCCTCCCATTAAGCTACTGAGCAGATTCAGAGTGGATGTCTCTGTTACCAGACAGTGTGGGATTGTGGTGCATCTGCTATGGCAGCGCTGAGAGAGCAGGAGCCCAGGACTCCCCGCTGCACTACAGAGTTGCTTCCCTGAGTGTAGCCTCCTATATGCAGCCCCAGGTTTTCCATCCCATTCCCTTCACAGCCTCTCATCCCTCCCGCTCCAGGTACAGAGCAGACAAAGCAGATTCTCTTTGCTCCCAGCACGGAGCCAGCCTTTGTCACCGTCCCTCAGAACAGCTTTGGGGAGCCCTTCGTACTCAACCCCAACACCTGGTCTCTGGTTGTTGAAGCAGAGGGTGTGCTGCTGGTAAGGACGAAGCCCCGTGCTCCATCCACCACAGGGGACTTCAGCAGCTCCCTGGGGGCAAGTGTCCCAAACATAACCAACTCTCCCATCTCTCCTCCTAGGACTATCTTGTTTTGCTACCCAGCTCATACTATGAAGCTCCAATACTGCAGCTAAAGGTCACGGAGCCATGTACCTACCAGCCAGCCCCAGAACAAGCCACCCAGAAGTAAGTATCTCCACGTCTTTGTGCTGTGCGGGACCTACTCAGCTCCTCTTGGCCTGGGGTTAAGAAATGTATACAGTCCATGCTCTGTGAGGGTCTGGATGCAATAACACTGCTTAGTGGAGCACTTTGCCGTGGTTGATAAAGCCCGCTGAACCTGCGCTGTCCTAGAAAGTCAACGCATAGATCTCCTCATCCATGGCACAGTCTGTCTGTGTGTTCTCATGGACCCTGGAAGGCCAACTCACTCAGTAAGACCATAGCCCTGTCCTCTGCTAGGCTGGATTCCCACTGCTGGGTTGTATGTTAGTCAACAGCCCTTGAAAATGGCTACAATGAGTTAGGTCTTGCTGGACTATTTAAAATGAATGGGCAGAGTCTGGTAGTGCTTAGAGCATCTCTGTCCGTCTTGGCAGGAAGGCTGGTTGGGCTCTGGACACCAATTGTCCCCTCCGCTATGGCAGTGGTCCCTAGGATAAAGCACATTGCAAGGGGAGAAGCTTTTTGTTGTTACTGCCATCATGGGTCCTATAATACAGAATCTCTTGCTCCGCACTAACCAGAGATGTTCCTTTGGGCAGTGGAGCCTTCATGTTGGACCAAAGCCTTTTGCAAACCTTGCTGGGATCAGGTTGCATGGGTGCTCTTGATTCTTACAATCATGATGTAACAACCATACTCTGCAATTTTTTTCTCAATGTTTTTAGCTGCCTCTTGTATAAGTACCTATCTGTGGAAGGCTTCCCTGCTGCGTCAGGAGTGGACGCAGTGTGCAGGCTGGACAACCGGTTACCCAGAGTGTGTCCCACAGAGCAGCTCAGCCCCTCCCATCCCTGGATGGCGACATGCAGTGGCAGTGATGTGAGTGGCACTTCTGTTTCATCCCTCACATGGGCTCTGTGGCACTCATCCCTCTGCTCCCGCTGTCTGGTGCTTTACATATACCTGGGCGGGTTAGCAGAAGGGCTTTGCACACATGTACACCCCATTGTTGCCCCATCAGTCTTGTATCTGTGTGCTTGCATGCCCTGTTGTTCAAGGCACCCAAAAGCAGTGTCTCACATGCAAGGGCATGCGTGGTATATGGTAAGAGTTGGCCTGTTGTCCCCTCAGCTGCAGAGGAGGCTGGTTTGTAGCACAGGCATCCTGAACACGCTCACTATGGGGAGTGGGACGGGAGACCCTCACTCAGTCGTCTCTCTGTCCTCCAGGTGGAAGTCCAGCTCTCCCTGCCTGTTGCCCAGCCCGGGAAATACGTGCTGCTGGTGGAGTACGCCAACACCAATGCTTTGCAGATGGTGGGCACTGCTGTGAGCTCACCGCACTTAGCCATGCAGCAGGCCACATTCATCTTCTACCCATGTGTCTACAGGTATGGTCAGCTCTGAGACAGAGAAAGGGTTCAGTCCTCCTTCGACATGGCAAGGACTTGAGCTTTTTCTGCTTTATCACATGAACAAAGCAATGCCTTAGTGTTCTATATCTAAGCTGTGTATGTCCAAACTCATTCTAGCTGGACATGGATTTTAGTGACTGTCCATCACTGGGAAACACATGGCATCCCTGTCACACTACCCGTGCCAACGTAGTCCTTTAATGCCTCTGCCAGGAGGTAATCTGTTGCTCCCCTTTACAGCTGGGTACATTGGTAGGGGCCCTGATTTAGGGAATGGCCTATGGGCGGTTTATTGAAGCTATTGGTGCAGATCAAACCCTGTCCCTTGCTGTAAAAGTGTCTCACTTCAGACTGCAACCTTTGAGATAGGAAACAAATGTTTGGGGTGTCCTTGGGAAATGTCACTCTTATGACTTGCCAGGAAAAGCATCAAAAGATTTACAGGGACTTTGTATAAATACCTTCAGGACCTATAGCTGGCAAGACAAGAAATGGGTCATGACCCAGCTCAAGGCTGGCTTCAAAATCTGTGTTTCTCTTACAGTTTCCTTTGTCGAGGGATTGCTGTAGATTCCCAGAGCCGCATGGCAATGTTTGAACTTACCTCGGAAGCTACAATTCGGTTCACCTCTGATCTGGCTGACTTCTTCCTGGTAAGGCTCCCTGCGAGGGAAACTCAGTTTGCAGGTTGCAAGGAGGAGAGGCAGGAGCGGTACCTAGCCTGTAGAACGGTTTTCTAGTCCTGTTTGGACTGGATACTAGATCTTAGTCTATGTCATGAGCAGTCCAAGGTGGAGAACGTGGTCAGTGGCGTGTTTTGAAGTAGATCGTGGGGCTGGGATTTCGGAGAAGATGGGAGAAGAAGCTGCTCTTTGCAGAGGGAGCTCTGCAGCAGTGGGGCAGTGCTTATTTCTATTTTACCTTGGAGGCGTTCAAAGTTGCTTAGCCAACGATAGAATAATCTTATAAATATGTGGAGCTTCTAAACGCCTTAGGGCTTGTGCCAGGGAAGAAGGGGCAGTAAGCAGAGGCGTGACCTGCCATGCATTAGCTGACATGTCTGATGAGGAGGTGCTTAGTGTGGTCAGCCTTGATCACTGGTGGGCACAAAAACTGCTGTAGGCTCCCAGTGGCAGAAGCTGTCATGTAACCGGGCATCTCTCCCTTTCATATGCGGCAGCACAAAGTGTACCTCATACCTGCTGCACAGTTCACCATGGAGTTCGTTGAGCCGAAGGTGCATTGCATCAGTATCCATGGCACATTCTCATCCAACAGGTAAGAGTCTCAGGTCCCTCAGGGTTTTAGCATGAATGTGGGTGTTTCCAAAAGCAATTGGTTCCCCGCTTCCCTCGCGTTTGGAGCCTTTTCAGTTCTTGACCCAGGGGAAAGAAATCTGTGGCTGAGGCAAAGCACCTTACCCATGTCCACCAAGCAAGCAGCAATGGAGTAAGGACCTGGAAGTCAGGCTGCTGGTCCTTTACCTGAACACCACGCTGCCTCCTGTGGCAGGCACTCAGTTGTCATCCTGAATAGCCTTTCCTGAGCTTGCTAACATACAGCAAGAGACACTCACTGTATCTGAATTCTTGACTCTGCTTTGAATCAATATTTGCATAGGAATTAGCCTGTGCAAGGTTCCTGTTCTTCCTCCTGAGCCTGTGTCCCAGAGCCCCAGGGTCCTGGTAGAAAGCTCTCCCTCAGCAGGCACTCTTTGTAGTCTGCCAGGTGTTACAGGTCATGCTTCTGCTGCCACAACCCCCATAGCCTCTTTCTTTCCTTCTTGGAGATCTTTACATCCCATTTTCTCCTTGTCTTTCAGCAGCTCCTGTGTTCCTTCAAGGTTCCTGAAGCTTTCTCAGTCCATCATTTTGGAGGGGGGCCAGGCTCTGCCCATCACTCCTGATGTTCCCCTGGCTCAGGCGGTCCACATGGCTCCAGCTGGGGTCCCGGTGGAGCCTGCACCTCGGCCTCCCACAGCAGTGGACCCCACCGCAGAGCTCATCCTCCTGCAACCACCGCAGGTAGTGGCATGGATATGGGTTGCACTGGTTTGCTGGTGCTGTGACACCAGACGCCTGGGGCACAGAGAAGTCTTCCTTCTCTATTCAGCAGCTTTAGTAATTAGCAATTTAGCAATTAGCATTTTCAGAATTTAATCAGGACTTTAAACTTGTCCCTGAACCTGTAATTCCTGTGGACTCTCCTGTCTTAGCTCTATCCAGCTCTGCTCGGTTCTCTGGGCTCCCAGGAAGAGCTTTGCAGGTAACACCATTAGAGGGGGGAGTCTGGAGACAGGGGGGATTGATTCACCAAAAGTCTCAAGACCTGACAGCTGTGTAGTAAGAGCACAAATTTGTGCAATAATAAAAAATATCCCAGCTGTGAGTGCAGCCATAAGATGTGGGGTTTTGTCTCTCTGTTCTCCTGTTTCGGGCCAGGTTGCTGTTGTGTTTAACAGCCGGATCCAGACCCTGGGACGCTATGCTTTCATCCTACACTACTACCAGCCCAACCATCCCACCTTCCCCGTGGAAGTGTTAATCAATGGTGGACGTATCTGGCAAGGTGAGAAGAGTGGAGACCTGGGGGAAGATGCTGGTAGGCAGAAGCCCTGGAAAGTTTTTCATGCCAGAGGATAACTGTGGGTTCTCCAAGAAGTGCAAAGATGAAGCGAGACTGACTCGTCTCTTCCAAACTGGGAGGGTGTGATGGGGACTGCAAGGGAAAAGTGGGACCAATACATTTGTTGTCTTTTCAGGTCAGACCAATGCTACTTTCTGCCCACATGGCTACGGGTGCCGGAGCCTGGTAGTTTCTGAAGACCACATTGTCCTGGATGTTACCGATAATGATCTGACTGTGGTAGTTCGAGTGCCAGAGGGCAAGCAGCTGTGGCTGGTGAGCCTCTCTCCAAGAAGCTCCCAGGGCAAGCTGGACCAGGCTCCAGCAGGACTGGAGTTTGTCCTTGGGGATTTTTGTCACCGTGTGACTACAGGAATGTTTCCCACCATCACTCAGTGTCTGAAGTACCCTAGCAAGTTGCAATCTCCAACCTTAGTGGTGTAGAATTGAGGACAGAATTATCAGAGACAGGATCTGTATATGATAGTTATTCTTCACAGTGTGGTTTTGATACCAAAGCAGGGCAGATATGGAAGGTGTTGCTTTGCATAGCTAGCTTGTGATAATCCAGAATAAGCCTTATTCCTGCCCCAGCAATATTTTGCACCTGCATAGCATTGTTTGTCCAGGCAGATCTCATCATGGGAGCAGATAGCTCTTGTTATCCTCAGGCAACAGGACTAGAAGATTGACCAAAATTTGGATAAATGGCTGAAAGACAGAATTGGAACCCAAGTGCCTTCATGTCAAGGAGTTTGCGATGACAGTGACTGCCTGCCTCTGTGCTGAAGCACAGCCAGTGCTGCCCTTTTGGGATATCCTGCCTTTTTTTACTTCAGTGAATTTGGGCCACTTCTCACATTGAGCATTAAAGTAGATGGACCCTGATGGACAGACCCCAATAGAGATGTCATCCCTGGTCTTTCAAGTACTTGGGCACTTTGCGTGTTATGTTCTGTCCCAGCAAGGGACGAGCTGATGAGAAGTTGGTGCATTTGGACTTTTGAGTGAGCTCATTTTGGCCTGCATCTGTCTGGCTCAGCTAAGGAGCCTGGCTCACCCATCTTGTCCTTGCTTCACAGGATTACATCCTCGTGGTGCCTGAAGACAGCTACAGCTCTCAGTACCTGCAGGAGGAACCCCTGGACAAGTCCTACGATTTCATCAGCAGCTGCGGCATCAACAGTTTCTACATCAAGTGAGACCCTTGGCTTTGGGTGGCTGCTCTGCTGTCTGCAGGCTGCACACCCCTCAGGGAGCAAGAACCCCTTCCCTTTGTGGGCCCTGTGTGTGGCAGGGGAGGGATCTGGTTAAGGCTTTCCTTACCTAATGACCAAAGCTGTGAGTATTTGGGGGATCTCAGTGTCACAGGGCTGTCCCTCCCACTAATTCAGTACACGTTGCTACAGGAGATCCTGCTGGATTTTGGGGTGGTGGGGAGGCTGCGGGGGTGTGCAGCACAGTGATTCCTCCTGCCTTCCCCCGCAGCCCCAGCACATCGTCGAGGTTCTGCCGCGACTCTGCCATCTCGCTCTCCCTCTTCTACAACAACGGGGCACAGCCCTGCCGGTGCCATGAGGTGGGGGCGCGGGGCAGCCAGTGCGAGCCCTTCGGCGGGCAGTGTCCCTGCAAGTCCAACGTCATCGGGCGAGAGTGCTCCCGCTGTGCCACCGGCTACTGGGGCTTCCCCAACTGCAGGCGTGAGTTGTCCCATCTCCCACTCTTCTTTCCTAGCACTTGCTGTTTTGCCTCTTACAGGGCTGAGGCTGATTTGGGAAATGGCTGCATTTTCCAGCCCTGTAATGGCTCCGCTTACGTGGAAGCAGCCCAGCTGCCTACAGAGCAGTTGAGCTCTGCATCCATTGCCTTGTGCTCTCCTTGGGCTGCCTGGGTCTTGCTCCCCCAAACACAGCCCCTTTTCTGTCCCTTGCAGCCTGCGACTGCGGGACACGTCTCTGCGATGAAGTGACGGGGCAGTGCATCTGCCCTCCGCACACCCTGAAGCCGGAGTGCGTTGTGTGTGAGCCCCAGACCTTTGGCTGCCACCCCCTCATCGGCTGCGAGGACTGCAATTGCTCTCGGCCCGGCGTGCAGGAGCTGACAGAGCCAGGCTGCGATGTGGACAGCGGGCAGTGCAGGTGAGGGAGCCCTGTCCCGGTGCAGGACACATCTGGTAGCGTCCCTGGTCCCTGCTGGAGCCATGGGACTCGTCGGCAGGTTGCAGGGAGGAAACATGCAGGATGGGGAAATCCTCGTCAGCACTGTGTCCCTGCCAGTGTGGGTGAAGCTCTGAAAGCCCAGCTGCTCCCCTCACAGCAGCACAAGGCAGAGGTTTCTAATGCTGTGGCTCTTGTGTCCCATCCAGGTGCAAGCCCAATATCATAGGGCGACAGTGTGACCTCTGTGCTGCTGGCTTCTACCACTACCCCAACTGCCAGCGGTGTGACTGCCACCAGGCTGGCACTGAAGCAAGCATGTGTGACCCGGTGACAGGGCAGTGTCACTGCAAGGTCAGTCCTTTGATGCCTTCATGCAGTATGTTTCTGCTCAGTTCAACTCCCCTGCTCTGGCAATACAGCTGGTTCAGCCTGGGGGGGACTGTGAGTGTCTGGTGTGCCTGGAGGGAGCAGGGCTTGAGAAGGAGAATGCCTCTGTGCTGAGCTGCAGCCAGCCCACCCCATGTGGTGGTGGGTTCAGAGCACCCTGAAAGACTCCTTCTCCCCATCTTTCCTGGCCATCAAGGCCTACTTTGGGCTGTCACTGGGGAGACAGGCAGTCTGAGTCCAGCCCCGTGTCAGAGCCCATTGCAGGTAAAGCTGTCAGCCCTGTCGACTCCTCCTGCTTCTGTGTGACAGCAGAAGAACCTAAACTGCTGCTGAGCTACCTTCTCCAGCCCCTTTGCAGGGCTCACAAGTGCTTTCTCCAGGTGAACTTAACATTTGATGGGTGGTGTGCAAGCAAACCTGTTCGGGGACTGCTTAATCATCTTTCAGCATCACACCATTGTGCTTTGATCACTTGTATGGCTGTCTCTGTCATCCACTAAGGTCTAGTGAGGAGCTGCTGACGCTGTTGAGCTTTGCTTGTCTTCCAGGAAAATGTGGAGGGTCCGAGGTGTGACCAGTGCCGCCTGGGGACATTTTCTTTGGATGCCAGCAACCCCAAGGGCTGCACCAAGTGTTTCTGCTTTGGTGCGACTGATCGCTGCCGCAGTGCTGAGAAGCACCGAGCTGAGGTGAGAGGGGCCGGTGGCCACCAGAGCCTGCAGTTCAGTTGTGTTCCCATCTGCCTGGCTCCCTGCTGCGCTCAGGTCTCTGTTCTGCCTTAATCCTACCCCTCTGGAAGATACACTGTGAGGAGGGCTATCTTTGTCTCCCTGTGCCCGTGTCCTGCTTTCAGCCCCTTTTCTTGGTCTCTGGGGTCTCAGTGTGGAAAGTCATGGTGTGGGGGGACTGTGCCAGGTGGGAGGCAGGGGTGGTGCTCAGCTTTCCAGTGGCTTCATCAGGATGCATGTGGGGTTATGAGCCTGTTATCATCCTTTCTGCTGCTCTGGGACTTGCTCTTCTGAAGCATCAGCACCCGAATACATTCTGTAGCTCCACCAGGAGATCTACGGTTGCTCTTCCCCCACAGTTCATCGACATGAACGGGTGGCTCTTGCTGAGCAGTGACCGCCAGGAGGTGCCGACGACTCTGAGCCTGCGGGAGCAGCTCCTCCGTGCTGATCTCAAGAATCTCCCGGATGCCTACCAGGAGCTCTACTGGGTTGCACCCAGCTCCTACCTCGGGGACCGGGTAAGAGCACAGTGGCAGTTGGACCAGCAGTCATGCACATCCCTGACCCCACCAACATGTGTGCCAGCAGCATGCCCACTGACATGCAGACATTGCTCACACTCTGGTTGAACACGGACAGCTCTGACCCAGCTCAGTGGTGTGGACTCACAGCAACACATGCAATTTGGCTCTCCCTTAGGTTTCCTCCTACGGTGGGCACCTGCGCTATGAGCTTCGCTCTGACCCACGGAGGGGTGATGTGTTCATTCCCATGGAGTCCCGCCCAGATGTGATCCTGAAGGTGCAGCCCGAGAAATTCCCTGGTGCCCCCTGCTAATGCATGAGCAGGATGAGGTGGTGACCGACACCTTCCTTGCTTTTCCCAGGGAAATCAGATGAGCATCATGTTTCTGGAAGGCACCTACCCTTCGCCAGGGGAGGTGCATGAAGGCCAGGTGCCGCTGGTGGAGGTGAGTTTGCACACGCAAGCGTGTACCAAGTTCAGTGCTCAGATGCTACTGAAAGGACAAGACTAGCGTGTAGGCAGAAGGAACAATTGCTTTGAGCTCAGTATTGTAGGTGCTGCCCATTGCAGCAGAACTGGCTGTGAAGATCCAGGGGCTCTTTTACCTGTGCAAAGGGGAGACATCTCAGCAGCAGGGAAGCGAAGGCTGGGCTGTGGATGTTCAGGTGCCTGTGCTTCCTGCCTGTAATGTCAGGTCTCCTCCCACTAGGGTAACTTCAGACACACAGAGACCCACAACCCTGTGTCTAGAGAGGAGCTCATGATGGTGCTGGCAAACCTGGAACAGCTGCAGATCCGGGCACTCTTCTCCCAGCTCTCTTCCTCTGTGTCCCTGCGCCGTGTGGTCCTAGAGATGGCAACAGATACAGCTACGGGCGTCCGTGCCAGCAACGTGGAGCTGTGCTTTTGCCCAGCTAACTACCAGGGGGACTCCTGCCAGGTAAGGGTGAAAGCAGGCATGCTGCTCCAGGCAGAGGGGAGTCAAACAGTCACATTTTGGGTCTCAGCCACCCTTCGTGCTTGGTGTGGGTGGCAGCCGCGGGGTTTGGATGTTTGTACAAAGCAGTGGTGCCAAAGTACCGACTTCCACGCCGACCCCTGAGGGCTGCAGTTGAAATTACAGCTTAGGTTGTGCTGTAGGAAGGAACAACATCTCCCAGGCTCCCCCACACCAGCCCGCTCCTGGCTCCCCTCCCACCACAACACAGTGCACCTGGGAGAGGTGCATTAGCTGCATCTGCCCTCTTGGAAGAGGCATGATGGAGAAATTGTTCAGGTGGTGTAGACCAAAATTAAGTGCATGCAGTACCTCGGAATAGGTCCTTCTGTCTGGCCAATTATCTCCTATTGACAAGGAGCAGGAAGGAGCTGCACTGAAAAGTCTTCGTTGTTGCTTTTAATCTCTTCTCCATCGGTACAACCCTGTGGGAATTCTGTCATGGAAACTAAATTAGTCTGCTTTGCTTTGCCTGAATATATTGGGCTGTTTTTCAGATCTCTGTCTTTTTCTCTGTCCTCAGGAATGTGCTCCAGGTTACTACAGGGACACCAAGGGGCTCTTTCTGGGAAAATGCATCCCGTGTCATTGCAACGGCCACTCAGATCAGTGCCTGCCAGGCTCTGGGATATGCCTTGTAAGTAAACAGTGAAGCAGTGTGATATTTTGGAGTTATAAGGTCTGTAGCATGTGATTAAAAAGCTCTTCACATACTAACTGAGCTGGGAGGACTACCTGAATTGGAGCATTAGCTGCATGTGCCATTTCAGGGGTGGTCCTGCTCGGGGTCATCTGAGGGTGAAAGACAATTCTGGGAAAGAGGAAGGACTGAAGCATCCAGATACCTGGTGGGGAATTCCTTGTGCAACCCACCATTTCTTCCTGTCAGTGCTGAGCCCGCAGCCTGCCTTTTCATTGCAGAACTGCCAGCACAACACAGAGGGAGACCACTGTGAGCAATGTAAGGATGGCTACGTAGGCAGCCATTCTGCTGAAGAACCCCTACAGTGTGTTGGATGTCCATGCCCTCTTTCAGTTGCCTCCAACAAGTAAGCACCCTTGGATGGGATTGTCTATTTGGCCTCACTGTTTGTTTAACCACTGGGAACCACGTTGTGCCACATCAGGGCACTGGCTTGGCACTGGCAGTTGTCCCAATGCCAGCCTTGACCACGGCTCCAAACCATGTCCGTAGCCTCCTACCCAAGGCCCCAGCAGCCCACGCCAAGTGATCAGCTCCCCTAGCAATACGTCAGGGGTAGCTGCGCCTTCCTGTTCACCCCTTGTCATTTCAGTTTTGCCGTCGGTTGTGTCCACAAGGGATCCAACACACAGTGCCTCTGCAAGCCCGGCTACGCTGGACCCAACTGTGAGCGGTAAGGGTGATGGCACCCATGTTTCTGAGGCCATGCACACCCAAGTCCTGTGCAGCCACTGCTGTGGCAGAAGTAAAGTTGTCCTAGTAGAGACCGCAAAGGAAATGGTTGGCTCTGCCCCCAGTGTGCTTTGCTCTGGCCGGATTTCTTTCAGTCCTTTTCAGCCTGCAAATGCCCTATTGCTGTCTCCACTGCTGATATATTGTGTTACCATGGGTGTATTACTTAGCTGTGCTTTGCCTTGACTTGCAGTTTGTGATAAGTGCACCTTTCTGGGGTATTGTGAGGGAAAAGACAAAGTGCTTTGAGGTCCCTGAGGGTTGCAGCAGTTACAAGTGTTGGATGCTTGCACTGTTATAATTGCACAAGACTCAAGCATGGTGCAGGCATGAGCTGTGGCGATCCCCTCCAATGCCTGGCTGTGTTTTAACTTGCTGTATTTCTCCAGGTGTGCCCCAGGATACTACGGCAATCCCTTGGTGATTGGCAGCTCGTGCCAGCCCTGCGACTGCAGTGGGAACACGGATCCCAACATGCTATTCAGCAGCTGCGACTCCCTGACAGGCGCCTGCATGGGGTGCATGCACCACACGGCTGGCGCACGGTGTGAGGTCTGCACCGCCGGCTACTACGGGGATGCGGTGGCAGCCAAGAACTGCACGCGTGAGTAGGGCAGGCAGCAAGCACTGTGGGGGGAAGATGGACAGACTGACCGTGGACGTGTTTAGCACCTTAGCCAGGCTTTGTGTTGCCCCAGTGAGTCATGCGCTCAGTTGCACACATTGCAGGCATCCTCCAAAGGTGATAATAAGAACAAAAACAACTCCAAAAACCTGCCCTCCAGCATCACAACTCCATAACCTCCAATCCACCCCCGAATGCAAGCCGCCGAACCACGCCCAGGCTGGAACGATCTTGCCCTGAGCAACTTACAGCAGCAGTGCTGGCACTCCCTCAGGAGTGTGGGTTTGCACAGCCCACTCCCAGCACTGCTCAACTCGCTCTGAGGAACGGCAGCCAAATTGCAGCTCACAAAAGGGGGTCTGCCCTGGGCAGGTGTCATGGGAATAAGTTGTTGGCAGGAGCAAATCCCAAGAGGAGAGAGGCTCTGTCTTTGCTCTGACTGTGATAGATAAGGGAGAAATAGGATTCCGTGTCGGGAATAAGGCTTGTGAGTGGCTGAGCAGTCTCCTTGGCATATAACTTGGGTGTATTTTTCCCTGGCAGAGTGCAACTGTTCGCCTTGTGGGACAGAGTCATGCCATCCACAAACTGGCCAGTGCTTCTGCAAGACTGGAGTGACAGGCCAGCACTGCGACCACTGCGAGGTGAGGGCCACCTGCATACGGGGCTGGTGCCTGTGCTTGGCACGGGGATTGAGGGGCAGCCCCGGTGTATCGTCCCCAGGTCTGTGAGCAGAGCAGTGCTGGCAGCTGTGCTGGCAGCCCGGTGGTTAAGACTGGATTTGCATCATCTGTCTATGCATGGCAAAAGCCTATTAAAGGTCTGGCAGCGAGTGATGGAGGCAGCATTCAGCTGCAGCCTGGGCAGTAATGTGGTACCCTTTGGGAAACTGCAATAAACCCCATTTCCCTGCATGCACCAGTGTGGGCATCGCAGGGCAAGGGCAGGTTTGCAGGGCGGTGCTGTGGTGTGTCTGGGCTCTTATTGCAGCTCCACGTCTTTGCCATGTTGATACAAGTTTTGTGGTAGTCAAAACACTCCTAGAAAGCAAGACTGGGGTCCTACACTGCCTAAGCCTGCCCCAGCAGGGAGGCACACATGCCCTCTTGCTGAACAGGGCACCCACTGCTCTGCTTTTCCCTAGGAGGGGTATTATGGCTTCGAGGGATGCTCCGGCTGCCGGAGGTGTGACTGCGACATCGGCGCTGTGGGGAGCAGCTGCCATGCACAGACCGGCCAGTGCAGCTGCCTGCCTGGTGTCAGCGGCTCGCGCTGCCAGCAGTGCGCCCCGGGCTACTGGGGCTTCAGCGAGAGCGGCTGTATAAGTGAGTCCTGCTTCCTGGGTGTTGGGTCCCTCATGTGAAGTGGGACAAGGGGTTGGTGGCACGTGTGCTAATTGAATTGTTAAAGTTGGAAAACGACTGCTATCTGAGTTCCTGTGCATGTTGCTAGGTTGCACAGGGAAACCCCCAGCAGTGGCATGTAGATAAGCAGGGATGCAATTGCACAGCTGGAATAAAACCACCCCTTCCGCTCCCTCCGGGGTGGCAACAGCACAAAATGACACCGTGGGCATTTCCCTGTTATTAAACTCGGCAGAGTGTGAGTGCAGAGGGGGCTCCTGCGACCCGCGCACTGGGGAGTGCACCTGCTCCAACGGGCTGACAGGGAAGCAGTGCGACGTCTGCATGCACAAGTATGAGATCCCCGTGGCAAACGGTCCAGACAGCATGAGGTGTGAAGGTCTGTATCCTGCAGTCCTGGGGAAGGAGGCGGGGGAAGCGCTGGGAAAGGGCCCCGTGCTGACCGCTCTGTTCCCCTGGCAGAGTGTGACAGCTGTGTCCTCCTTCTGCTGGAGGATCTGCAGAGCATCGAGATGTCCTTCCCCTCCATTCGCAGCCAGCTGGTCAATCTCAACGCCAGCTCCATTGCCTGGGCTCGCCTCCACAGTCTCAACAGCACTATGGCGACTGTCGCTGTACGTGGAAGGATTTAACATCACTTTCTGCTCATGTTTCCTGGCCCCTTGGCCTGATTTTGGCTCTTTTTTTCCAGAACCAGCTGCGTGAGTACCAGAGAGCCATGAACAAGGTCAGGCAAAGGGCTGATGAGCTGGAGGATGAGAACGTGGACCTCACACAGGACCTGAATGCGCTGCAGCACAAAGTAGGGTATTTCTCCACCTTCCTTTTGCCAGAGCACAGGTCCCTCCTTTTATCTAAAATGAGGGCTTTGAAGGCTGTGAGGAGCCTAGTTCAGGCAGGATGGATCTCCTTCCCAGCCAGCACTAGGCTTGGGGGTCGGGGTCTCTTACTCAGATGCCCAAGCTAGCTTACCTCCATTCCTCCCTTGGAGGGCTGTTAAACGTCTTGTGATATTGATGGTTGTTTCTTGATTTATTACTTGCTTTTGAGGCAGCTCCAACTTTAACCAGTAAAAGTAAATTCAATAAAATGTCATTTATAGAAGAAGCATACAAGGAAGGAACGTAAACATCCAGGTCCATCCTGGATGTATCCATGCTGTGGCAGGGAGAGCCTGGGCCCTGTCAGCAAATGAGTTGACCCTTTTTATTGTAATAGTCCTTGGAGGCCTCAGTACAGCAACACCTTTTTCAAGATGCAGTCTATATAGTCTAAAAAGCACCAGTTGTGTCTTCAGAGAACTTATAAACTGAGCAAGGTTTGATTCAGTTTGATTTATAAACTGCCTGCTCCTAATCTAAGGGAGAGGGAAAAGTCTCTATTTGATGATGTATGTCTCCGTGCAGCTGCATGGACAAATTGTGTCTGTGTATACATACGTCTACGCTCTGAATGGCCAAACTGCAGTCCTCTGTCTCTTCTTGTGTCCTGGTCAGGGCTGTCCTCTGTGGTCTTAGGACTGTTTCAGGATCCAGAGCCTGTTGCATTGGAGCTGCATTTATTGCTCGTGCTAAATAAGACCATCCCTAAATGCATCGTAGGTGAGCAGCACAGGGCAGGCTGTTGGAGGAGACATGGTTCAAGGACCTCAAAAGCTGCACATTCCCAAGCCTTATGTGCCTTTTGAGAACATCTTTCCTGCTGACAGATCACATAAAATGTAATCTCATACTTCAGCTAAGCCAGTGGTTTTTGTTGTAGATGACAATGACTCACAGAGAAGCAAACCGGATTGAGCAGCACACGAGAGAGACTTACCAGAGAGGGGAGCAGCTCCTGCTAAATATCCAAAGCATTCAGAAAGGCATTGCAGGTACGTAAAGAAGGGTCTCTGCTTTGTGGGTTTTTCCTGCTGGGAATGCCATGCTCTTGCTTTCAAACAGCACTGAGTACTGCATCACTTAGAAAGACCCATGGAGAAAACAAGGGGAAATACAAATTAAATGGAGATCCCTGCAGAATTCTGGCTGTTCAGGTAGACCCAGCTTATTCTGAGTCCCAGCTGTTTGGCTAAACACAATCTTTGGAAAGAACACATTAAACTTGCACAAATGTTATTAAAATGCATAAAGCCGGGGCAGTCTGCACTACTGTTTCAGGAGAGATTTAGCAAAACAGGGAGCAACTGGATCTAGGAGAGGAGGTAAAGCCACAAAAAGATGCTTGGGATGTAGCATGCATTACTGTAACGGCCAAGGAGACAGAAACACGGAGCAATGCCTCTGAGTGATCTCGAGCAGTTCAGGTGCCTGAGTACTGCATGAAAGCTGGCTGCAGTTTGTTGAGGGTGATGTAAGAGAGGAAGGATCTTGGGGGATTATGAAGGACCTGGGTTGGTCAATGCTAACGGGTGATCTGGATTTCTCTGCAGACTTGGTGTGGCAGATGGCCAGGTTTGGGGCAGCAAACACCAGCACCACCTCCACTGAGGAGTTTCGGCAGAAGATGGCTGAGGTGGAAAGAATGTTGAGGGAGATGAAGGAGCGGAGTCTGGGCAGCCAGGAGGAGCTTGCAAGGCACGAGCATGAGGAGGCTCAGAAGTGTGAGTCTGGCTCAGTGGCATGGGACAGGGCTGCACAGATCCTGCTGGGTGTAGCCATTCCTTGAAGCCTGGCGTGGAGCCCATGTGAATGCTACACGTCACGGTCACGTTTGGAGAGTGCTGTTAATAAAACAGGCAGCCCCCACAAGTTTTACAGTAGTTTTAGGGTGCCCTGTGACATTCCATTTATGGTTCCTTTTCCCGTAAGGTGAATTTTAGAGCAGATTGTACTAGCTGGGTAGTTCTGTCTGATGACCAAAAATGACTACCCTTAGAACCAGGAGTTACCATTATTACGTATGCATCGCATGTGGATGCGAATAAGTTACCCCATATTTCTTCATATTCAGTGTCCCAGGAAAGGGGTCCAGAGTAACAACCCACAGCCCACCACCCTCAGCAGCTCTCCCATCTAGAGGCCATCATTTGTAGGAGCAAGGGCTTGGCTTGTGCTCCCACACAAAGTCCCACTACATAACCAGGCACGCTGGCACTGTGGGGAGCAAGCGCTTCTGATTAACAGGCAGTGGGAAAACACAGTTCAGCAGCTGAAAGCTGGAGTTATAAACTGGCCCTTTGTAGAAATAAGTAATTTTTCACAGTGAGAGTAATCAAGCACTGGAACAGGCCTCAGGTGGGGTTTCTCCATTATCTGGAGCCTTTCAGGCGTGGCTGGGTGTCTTTCTGAAAGAGATCCCATCCCTCTGTTGTGGTTTAACCCCAGCCAGCAACTAAGCACCACACAGCCGCTGGGGGTTTGGAGACAATTTTGGATGAGATCCTGTGCTATCCAGGCTGAAAGAGGGAGGGGGGGAAGATGGTCACTTCTGGCCTTGATACCTGCCAAGTGAGACCAGAACCAGGCTTTTCCACAGCCGAGCACAGAAAGAGCCCTTTAACACAGGAGGATGAATTAGCAACTGTTCTCATCTCCTCCATCCTCAGTGCTGCATCGGGTGAAGAGTGAGCTGCACGCCCGCTGGGAGTCCAACCAGGACCTGGTGAGCAGCATCCAGGACCGGCTGGCGCAGCACAGCTCTCAGCTGATGGATCTCCGCGACGCCCTCAACGAGGCTGTGAACAAAACCAGGCAGACGGAGGACTTGAACAGCCTGAACCGCAACAACCTGGAGGAGAGTCAGGTAGACCTTCACCGGATGGTCCTGTACTGCCATGCAGTGACGGGGGGCCTACCCCAGCCCTGCCAGTGCCTAACCCTGTGCCTGTGTGTCTAGCAAAAGAGCCGTGAACTCCGAAAGCAGCATGCGCTGGTGCAGGAGACCCTGAGGATGGCCAAGGACTCCCTGGCCCAGGTCTCCACCTTCCTACAGAAGATGGAGAGTGCAAAGGAGGTGAGTGGTGGAGGTACTTCGGCATGGGCAGTGTGCGAGGGGCTGGCAGCCCTCAGGAGCGATGTGTGTCCTTGCAGGCATATGAGAAGCTGGCAGCCCTGCTGGATGGGGCGAAGCTGCCCCTGACTGAGCGGGTCAAGAAGTTCTCCCCGGCCAGCAGCAAGATCCCCATCGTGGAGCAGGCGGAGGAGCATGCCCGGCTCCTGGATGAGCTCTCAAGGAACCTGTCCAGGTGAGGCACTGGTCCTGACACTCGGTAGTCAGACCATCTCCTACCAGAGTTGGGGATGGGAAACTGCGGCCCCATGCCATGGCAGGGGAGCAGTGGGGTGCCATCTCCAAAGCTTTATCCTGGAGAACACGTTGTGATGAGGAACCCAAAGGGGTTTGTCTGTGGGGGCATGGGCAAGAGCCCAGTCTGAGTGGTCTCTGTGGACTTTGATGGCTTCATCTTCCCACACAGCATTATCCAGGGCACAAACCAGGATGGCTTTATCCAGCGGGCAATCGATGCCTCTAATGCCTACGCCAGCATCATTGAAGCTGTGAAAAAAGCCGAGCGAGCAGCCCACGAAGCTGATGAGGCAGCCGGCGAGGCTTTGATGGTACGTGCCGTGGGGAGCCCCATGAAGATGAGCAAAAGCCAAAACTCCCTTGACAGTCCTCCAGCTTTTCACACCCACATGTAGGGCTCTGCTGCCCCTTCCCTCTGAGACCTGAGCACTTTGTTCTGTGACAGAGAGCAGAGCCTCTGCCATGGCTGGGGCCAGACTCCGGGGGTTTGGATCTCCCCATCACGCCCCAGCAGCACACCCCGCTGCAGTTGCCTGAACAAGCATTTTTGTGTGCAGTCAGGGCCGGAGACTGGAATTCCTCTTCAGGTTCCCAGGTAGTGCATGTTTGTTTTACAGAGTGTCATATCAGAAAATCTCGGGGCCATCTCTAAAGAGCTGAAGAGGAACAGCAGCAGCATGGAGGAGGCTGTGAGGAGAGAGCAGAGAAAACTCAATGGGGGTGAGAGAGGCTCCTTGCATGGTGTGATGTCCTTTGGGCTGGACTGAGATCCAACACACAACATATGCATTTCCTTAATTTCAGCTATTAAAGGCACTCTGCAGACAGCAAAAGACAAGCTGGCTGACTTACGTGTGAAGAAGGAGCAGCTCCTGAGCCAACTCCAGTCTGTGCAGGACATGCTGGGCAGGCACCAAGGTTTGTCCTGGGTTAGCTAGACTGGTTCTCTCTGTTGCTCCCTTCCTTGCACCCAGGCTGTGACCCAAGGGTGCTTCCTCCCTGCTCCTGGCCATCCCAGAGATTTTCTCCTTTCTTTCCAGAGGACACAAAAGAGACGATCCAGAATGCCAAAGCGGCAGCTGCCGAGGCCAACGAAACAGCTGCAAGAGTGGAAGATACCCTGAGCACCATGAAAAAGAATCTGGATGAGTGGAAAGACCAGTACGGAGACCTTCGAAATGAGGACCTGAACCAGGCAGTCCAGGATGCCAGGAAATCTGGTTAGTGCTGAGCCTGCTGGGCTGCCAGGGCTGAGTCTGGCGTGAGCCAGTGCATGGACAGATGTCCTCAGAGAGCTCTGTGCTTTTGGAAGCTGTGCTTTGCAGCTCCAGGTCAAGAACAGAGGGAGGTAGCAGCCAATACTGGGTGCTTTAAGTCCCGTCCCTTTATTTTTTTCTCTCCCTGCAGTGTCTATCATCTATACCTTTACTGCAGGAGATTGCATGCACTAGAGCATTTTCACAACCCCCCATCAAGGCTGCTGGATTTAGGGGATCGTTCTGTGACTCTGCTCCCCGCTGCCGCTGCTTTGACTTGCATGTCTCAAAACTGCCTGACCTTTACATCTCCCTTCCTCACTAACTTTCAAAACCCCTGGCTCCTCTCCATTCCCAGTGTCCAGCCTGGAAAGCACCATCCCGCTGCTGCTGGGAAAGCTGAGCAGCCTGGAGAACAGGAGGAATAAGAACGCCACCGTGTCGGAGAACATTGTGCGGATCCGGCAGCTCATCACGCAGGCGAGGAATGCTGCCAGCAAGGTAGGCTCGTGGGAGGGTGAGGACTGTGCACAGGGTGCCAGGGGCTTGGGGTGAATGAGGGCCTACCTGAGGGTAGTATGCAAATGGGAAGGGTATCTAGAAGAGCTCTGGGGCCACCAGGCAGGGTCCCTTTCTCATGGGAAGGCTCCAGAAAATGCTTTGACTTGGTAGAGCTGGCAATGACAAGAGAGGCGGCAGCAGTGGTTTCAGTGCCGTGGGTTTGGATTTCTCTCCCTCCAGGTGAAAGTCCCCATGAAGTTCAATGGCAGCTCAGGTGTGCAGGTCCGGATGCCCAGCAACCTGCAGGATTTGGCAGCCTATACGTCCCTCAAATTCTACATCCAAAACCCCGAGCCCAGGAGCCGGCAGCGACGGCAGGACGGGACAGAGGAGGGGCGGTTCGTGTTGTACCTGGGCAGCCGGGAGGTGAGACAGGGCTGTGCGGGCAGGAGGAGGGCAGCGGGAGCCCGTGTTGGTAGTATCAATGGGGGAATCATGCCCAGATGTCGGCCCCTCTCCCTTCACCTGTTCCCTGAGTGTCTTTGTGGGGAATATGAACAGGTCCTGGGTGCAGCCATCAGCCTGACTGAAGGTGGATGGGCACAGCAGTGCAAATGGGGATGCTTGGCCAGTGCAGCCCTGGGAGCATCAGGGAGAGCATCGCTTGGCGCTCCTGCATGTCCTGAATGCTAGCATGTGGCCTTGTCTCTCCCTGCATTCAGGCCACTGGAGACTACCTGGGCATCGTGCTCAAGGACCGCAAAGTGCAGTGGGTCTACAAACTGGGCGATGAGGAGCCAACCTCCCTAACTGTCGACGAGGATATTGGGGAGCAGTTTGCCACCATCAGCATCAACAGGTAGCAGACTGATGGGACACATCCTGAGAAGGTTCAGCGGGAGACTGTCCCTGCAGTGGATGTGGGTAGTGCTATGCCCGAGCCCAGACAGGCCGTGAGCTTGCAGAGGTGCAGTGGACTCCATCATCCAGTCATCCCTAAAAGATCAACACTGAGATACCTCAAAAAAACTAGCAGGGAGATGGTGTCTTACCAGGTCATGGAGGGTCTGGGGGTTCCTGCAGGAGAGGAAAGATGAAGCTTATTATGGAGGGTCTCTTAAGCCTCGTGGCAGTGCTGATAACATGAGTGCTGACTCCTTTCAATGCACTGCTTCTGTGGGGCTCCCCAGTGGGAGATGCACCCCTTTTTGGTAGGGCTGTGTGAGGAGGCCCTTTGCTCAGGGAGGGCAGGGTTTGCTCCTCTTTAGGGGTCTCCCCTTGTCTTGACCATCCCTCCCTGCTGCAGGATCCTGCAGTATGGGCACATGTCAGTGATTGTGGAGAGGCAGACGGTGCACGAGACCAAGGGAGACAGTGTGGCCAAGGGGGAGCAGGGGCTGCTCAACCTCGACCCGCGCAACGTGGTCTTCTACGTGGGTGGCTACCCTTCCAGCTTCACGGTGAGACGGGCAGCAGGGAGGGAGGCTTGGTTTTCTAGGAGGTATCAGCAATACCTTTGGAGCTTCTTGGGGGGGAAAATCCTTGATTTCATGGGAAAACCAGCATCAAACTTGGCCTAACTGCCTGGTTTCATTCTCAGCCTCCTTCCACTTTGCGCTATCCCAACTACCGCGGGTGCCTGGAGCTGGACACACTGAACGAGGAGGTGGTGAGCCTGTACAACTTCCAACGCACCTTCCAGGTGGATACCACCGCTGAGAAGCCCTGCGCAAGGTAGGGCACTGTGCCCAGGCCGGGGCCAGTTCTGGTCCGTGGCACTTACCCTGACCCTTGGCTGCCCCAGAGCATGGCAGTTGGCTTTGGAGTGATGCCTTGGGCCTCTTCTTGCGTGGCTCAGGTCCAAGTCCACAGGAGACCCCTGGTTGACTGACGGCTCCTACTTTGATGGCACCGGTTACGCGGAGATCAAGTTTGAGAGCCAGTTTGGCACAACCAAGCGCTTCGAGCAGGAGATCCGGGTGGTCTCCTACAACGGCATCCTCTTCTTCCTGGAGAATCAGGCAGGTGCTTGCTCCCCTGGGGAGCCTTCACCCCTCAGCCAGTGGGCTGGGACAATCCCAGCCCCACTTGCAGGCATTCCCAGTTCAGGGCCCTGGGGAGAAGAGGGGTTTGGAGATGGTAGTGCTACTTGAGCAGCATTTCTGCACTATTGTTAAAAGCCACAAGAGGGCTGGACCCAGACCTCACAGCAGAGGCAATTGCTTGCCTGGTGCTGGAGGGACTCCCCTGAAGTCCAAGAGCACCCATGCACAGACCTTCCAAGCCAGGCTAGGGTTCACTGGGGCAGGCGGTGCTGCAATGAGCATTTGCAGCCTGCAGTGCCATCCCTGTGCCCCGGCACAGGGCTGCTGTTTGCAGATAAATCCCCAATAATTGTCGCAGCAATGCGTCAAGGCACCAGCAGCGGGACCTGCTCCCACTGGTGCTAAAGGGCAGGTCAGGCTCAGCGCCACAGCTGCACGCTGGACACCAGGACGTGGGGCTGAGTGTCTGTCCTGCCTCCCCCAGGGTCAGTTCCTGTGTCTGGCCATCCGGGACGGGAAGCTGGTGCTTTACTATGACTTCAGCACTGGCCTGGAGATGGCAAAACCCAGCAGCAACTCCTCCTCCCTCACCATCAGCAGCACCACAAACAAAGCGGTAAGGGGGAACAGCCACCTGCCCGGCTCGCTTGGGAGGGCTCCTCATCCAGAGGGGAAGGGGGGCACCCGGACCCTTGTTTTGGTGGGGAAGAGCTCCAATAAGTTCTTTGACTAGAGCCATGAATTGGACACCTGGTGCTGCCCTCTGTGATGGACCTAATTGCCCCAGGCTGGCAGATCATTTTTCTCCTCTGTCTCCAGATTCAGATTTTCCTTCTCAAAATGAATAACAAGAAGCGCATCCTGGTGCGGCTGGAGCGCCTCACCATCTTCATGGTGGAGCAGGAGAACTCCCTGGAGAATGCTGTCTCTTACTACCTGGGTGGTGTGCCCCCAGCTGTGCTGCCCCCCAGGTGGGTCCAGGCCATGGTGGGGTGGGACAGTCCACATCTTCCCCTCCAGTGTCCCTGGTGGTGGCCCTGGCCCTTTCTCAACCACAACCAGGGCTGTTGGGACCCTGCTGAAGCTCTGGGGGGAGATTTCCTCTTTCTGCCCATCACCATGAGCTTTTGAGGATGGGACATTTCCATCTGTGGTGAGGGATGAGGTGCTGTTGGGTGTCACGGAGTCCTCCTTTGCCATGTTGGGTACTTTGGAGCAGCCTTGTGCCTGAGGCACTGGAGATAACCCGTGACCGTCATGGGTCCTTCCCAGGCACTCTGTTTGAAGGGCTGCAGGACTGGATCCTGCCTAGGGCTGTCCTCGTAACACTGCATGCTTCCCCTGCAGCTTGAAAGCACTATTCCCCACCGGTGGGCCCATCCGGGGCTGCATGAAGGGCTTGAAGGCTCTCGGCAAATACGTCGACCTGAAGCGCATGAGCACCGTCGGTGTGAGCTACGGGTGCACCTCAGACCTCCTGGTAAGCACAAAGCCCTGGCAGCCTGGCCAGCATACTGGGGAAGGGGTCTGTCAGAGAAAGGGAGCACAGGACCCCCAGGACAGGCCTGATCTCCCCTTGTTCACACAGAAACAAGCATAAAATCCCCAGGTCCTTGGTGCAGGGCATTTTGGCAAGGTGCTCCACATGGCTGGCCGTAGCACCAGCCAGACCCAGTGAGGACCTGAGTGCCTCAGTCACCCTCCCAGCACTCCTGCAACACCAGTGCCGGGCTCTCACCTCACCTCCATGGTGTCCCTTGCAGGTGGCTCGCTCAGTCAGCGTCCACGGCCACGGCTACCTGACCCTGGCCCTGAAGGACGTACCAGGGCTGCGGGACTTCTACAGTGGCTTCAGCTTCCGGACAAGCCAGCGCGAGGTGCTGCTCTACCACCACGCCACCCAGGTGGGCACCTGCAGTCCCCCCGCGTATCCCAGCAGCAGGGCAGAAACATCTGCTCCTGCTCTGGGGACGCTGCTGCTCCCCCTTGGGAAAGGGGGGGATTTTGGTGGGGCCAGGGCATGAATCCACAGTAAAATCTGCACCGTGAGCTCCTGGAGGGTGGTGGGGAAATGGGCCCTTCCTTGGGGTTCAGCTGCTGAGCAGCAATGCAGTGATGCTTTCTACAGGAGGGGATGTGCCGGGTGTCCCTCCAGAGGGGCCAGCTGACCTTGAGCTTGCTGGAAACCAAAGTCACCACTGAAAATGTCTATGCAGATGACAGGACTCACTATGTGGCCTTCTACAGCGATGCCCATGGGTACGTGTCCTGGCGGTGCATGGGGGATGGCGT
Source organism: Fregata magnificens (assembly GCA_013389945.1). Lineage (NCBI taxonomy): Eukaryota > Metazoa > Chordata > Aves > Suliformes > Fregatidae > Fregata > Fregata magnificens. Next base: position 20,392 of record WAAD01034290.1, on the reverse strand, counting down.
GGTCGTGGCAGCGGGGACCCGCTCAGCCCATGCTGATCATCCCCCGCAGGGTCCGGCTGTATGTGGACGACGAGCTGCAAGACACCACAGCAGGCACTGGTTCCGGCCGGCGGCAGCGACGGCAGGATGGGTGGCCACTCTTCCAGCTTGGGGGCTCACCAGAGCCGGGTGCCCTCAGCAACCTCACTGGCTGCATTGGGAATGTCTTTGTCAAGCGGTGAGCGTTGCTGTGCCACTTCCCAGAGAGCGGGGCTCAGCCCCTTCCTGCCTCCTGGCTGGCCCGGTGACGGGGACCCCTTTCCTTGTGTGTAGGATGTCAGAGCCACAGATGGTGGTGGACCTGCAGCAGAACGTGGAGAGCATCAACATCACCATGAGCTGTCCTTGGGGTGAGCAGCTGCAGCAACTCAGAGTCACTCCGAAGAAGGACAGGCGGAAACCCAAGGTATCAGCTGCTGCCAAAACTCCCCACATCCTCCTCCTCAGATGCCACTGTTGCCCCCTCGCTGAGCAACACCTCTGCCCCATGACACCTGGAGGGACGCTCCCCTCACTCCATTCCTTGGTGCATCTCGTGTAGGTGCCGGGCAAGCCTGCCTCAAAGGACCGCCGCCATGATCGGGATGGGCTCTGCTGGCTGCACCCACAGCCCCACGCAGCTGGGGGCACCTTCCGCTTTGGGGGTGCCCCAAGCAGTCGCTGGGAGTTCGAAGAGATCCCACCCTCCTTTGGCTGGAGGTGAGGCTCACCCCATGCCCATCCCACACAAGCTCGGCCCTGGGGACCATCACTTGGAAAGCAGGTGTCCCTTGCAGTTGTGGGAGAGCAGGGTGCTTCCATCACCCCCCTGTCCCTGCAGGTCCCATTTCTCCCTGGAGGTGAAGCTGAACTCCTCCAGCGGGCTGCTCTTCTACGTGACGGGCAAGCGAGGCACCTTCATGGCTCTCTTCATCTCCAGCGGGCGCTTTGTCTTCCTGGTGGACTTTGGCAGGCGCCGGCTGCGCATCCGCAGCAAAGACAAGTACCACGACCAGCGGTGGCACACGGTGAGCGGACAGTTGGGGCTCAGCAGGACCTCTTTGAGCCTCATTGCTCCCATGAGCCCCCCATCACTGGGTGCCTGTGCAGGGGTTAGCTCAGTGCAGCCCTGCTCTGGGCGTCACTTCCTAATTGCACACTGGACACCCGCGGTCCCATGGGAGCAAGGGGAACAGCAAAAACACAGCCAGGGCTGGCTGAACCTTCGAGCTGAGGTCTCTTTTCCCTGGGTGCAGCTCTGGGGCTCCTCCCAACCCCGGAAGCCCCCAGCCCTGGCACTGGCCTTTGGTCCTTGCAGGTCTTCTTCAGCAGAGACCACAGCCGAGCCCAGCTGGTCATTGATGGGCTGCGAGCCCAGGATGCTGCAGTGGCCACCGCAGGGCTCTTTGTGGCCCGGACCCCCTTGTATGTGGGGGGGATCCCGGCTGGAAAAGCCAAGGCTCACATACCGGTAAGGCCTTGGTGGTCCCATGGCATTGCCCTGTCTCGGCTGGTTCCCAGTCCCATGGCGTTGCCCCACGCCTGCCCTTCTTTGGCCCCTCCACGCTCACTCTGGTGGCTGCTCTCCACAGGTTGCATCCGCCTCCAGCTTCGACGGCTGCCTGAGGAACCCACAGCTGGATGGGAGGCCCCTGGGTCCCCCCTCACGCACCTTCGGGGTGACACCGTGCTATGAGGGCACATTGGAGACCGGGGTCTTCTTCACTGCGGATGGCGGGTCCATCGTCCTAGGTACCCCACAGCAGCCTGGGCTGGCTCCCACAGCCCTGGGACTGGGAGGGACACATCTCATGGGAGGTCCCTAGTCCCTCTCCTCACCAGTAGCGTTTCTCTTCCAGGTGATGCAGTGGCAACTGAGCAGGACTTGGAGGTGACACTGGAGGTCCGTCCCCACAGTGCCTCTGGCCTCATCTTCCACATTGGCACGAGGAGAAGCCACCATCTCCTGCTGTACATGGAGGAGGCAAAGGTAGTGGGAGGATGGCTTCCCCACAGGTTTTCAGAGGCAGTGGCCATCTCATGCCCATGCCGCTTAGCTCACTGGGCTGTAATGGGTTTGTCTCACACACCAGGTCACTGTGAGAGCGAACGCTGGGGCTGATGAGTTCTCCGTATCGGTGGCATGCCCATCTCTCTGCAACGGGCAGTGGCACACTATTGCAGGTGAGGTGACAGCCAGCACTTGGCTCTGGGATGCTGTTCCACTCCTGCTGCTCAGCCCACATCTCCTGGGGGGAGCCTGGGACCCTTCCTCAGGTCTTTAAACCCCAGCTCTCACCTGTATGCACTTAATTTGGGAGATTGCAGCTGCTAGTAAGTCATTTTGTAATTAAGAGTCCTTGCCTGATCTTGTGTTAGTGCTGTCAGATCTGGTGGGCAGGAGAGACAGGGTGTTTCCCCAGATCATGGAGCAGCCTGGCCTTGGCTCCGTCCAGGGCTGTCCTGCTGAAAGCCAAAGCCCGACTTGCGCAGATGGTGTCGAAAGGGCTCAAAGCCCACAGCTGGGACCAGGGATTTGCAGGATTCACACTTGTACGGGCAAAACTCAGCCTTTAATGTATTTGCCTTTAATGTATATTTTAATATATTTAATGTATATAATGTATATAATAATATATATAATGTATTTAATGTAATTGAGCAAGTGCTAAGGTTTTGCATCGAGCCCTTTCTGGGGGTGGGGGTCACAGCTACAGTCCCCATCTCAGTGCAGCTCTGTTTTAAGCCCTCATCTTGCTCAACCCAGCGCTGGGTGAGAACCATCATGTGCTCCTGGCGCATTTTCAGCTTCAAGACCTCTCCTCATCTGTGGCCAGTCTGAGCTGATCCCCTTATGCTTGGCATGTGCTGTCCCACCCCACTGGGAGAGGGCAGCCCTCTTCACTAGATCAAGACACAGTGCTTTATGGGTGGCTGCTGTGGCCGAAGGACAATTTTGGGGGAGGCTCTCCAAACTCTGGGCATTTCCCAAGAGCCAGGCCAGGTCCTCTGATCCTCCCAGTAGTTTTGCTCTGCTCCAGGACCGGTCTGTGCCAGAGGGCAGAGGTGGACTCACTCTCTGGGTGAGGAGGCAGCACTGACTCTTGTTTTCTTTCAAAGTTACCAAATGGAAAAACATAATCCAGGTGGATGTGGACACAGAAGGCAACTACACAGTGGGACCGAGCCAGCCTCCTGCACCCAGCGCAAGGGCGACCTTCTACGTGGGAGGGCTGCCAGGTGAGTTGGGAAAGACGCACTCCAGAATGAAATACCCCACAGCCAAGAGAGACACTATTCCAGGTGCCAGATAGAAGTACTTAATCCCCTGTCCTCTTATTAGCCAGACTAATGCTTGCTGTTACTTGTTCCTTCTGCAGAGACCAACAAGGCCAGCACAGTGTCACTGTTACCTCCCCTCCCTCATTATGTGGGCTGTATAAGGAACCTGGTGATTAACCGGAGCCACGTGGATCTGCCGCGAGCCGGGACTGTCAGGGGCTCTGTTGGCCTTAAGGGTTGCCCGGTGCTGTAAGTTAGTGCACTTCTGCGTACAGCCTGACCAACAGAAAGCTGCACTGCTCCCTGGGCCCCAGACGTCCCCTACTCGATAGCATTAACCATGGTCAAACATACTTGATCTCCAGTGACTGCAGGCACAAGTCTGGAGCCAAAACCAGAGAGGGGCCACGAATCCATGGGGAAGGAGGGCAGGGGAGGAAGGTGGGGAGAAGGGGGCACTTCGGGGACATCTTTCATAAATATAACCAAAAAGTTGGAGTAGGATGTGGAGACAGGTCTGAGCCCTTCCCCCGTGGTCAAGCATCTGCAACAGGACTCATGCTGCCACGTGGCCCGTGGTAAGAGCAACTGTTCTCTGCAGAGCGTGAGCTGAAGCACACAGCAGCTGTGCATCATGTCCTAAATCCTGTTCCCTTTACCCCACACTTACAACACACATAGATTTAGTTCACAGAACACTTGAGGCTATTAATAACAGTCACAGACTGTCTTCTGCTAAAGGCTGTAGGCAGTTTCTGTTTTATAATAAATGCAATTAGAACAAACTGGATTAATTCCGTCACTTTTGTGTTTTTATAAGCAAGGACGCATTTAACCTCCCCCCAAGGGCAGTCTCAGTTCACCTGCCACTGCTATGCAAAGAGCTCTGCAAGGGGGAACTTAGACAAAATTCTGTTCACAGAATTAGCATCTTCTTTATCAGATTAATTTATATGAATCAGAAAAAAAAGGAATGAAATAGGCTGGGAGAACTGCTGAGGGAAAACAGAAAGACACAGATACCATTCTGACTCTCTGCAGTTGCACTCAGCGCTAGTGGATACACTGACAAAAGTCCTGTTGCATGAAGCAAGAAACTTGCTTGAAAGGGAATAAAGAAAGGTTACCTCTGAGTCTGGCTGGGTGCGAGAGGTGTCACTTGGCCCTCACCTGCCCTGCCAGCAGTCACCTTCTCCTGCTCAGCCTCACTCATGCCTATTGTAGTGCNTTAAAAAAAAAAAAAAAAAAAAAAAACTTTTTCTCCCAAGACACCTAGTTCACTTGTGCACTTACACGTCATATATATATTTGTGTGTGTGTATATATATATCTAGCCACTTGGGGACAAAATCTTGCTTCTGAAATGGACTTATAACTTATATCATTATATTGTGGGGTTTTTTTTTTATGAGGGGTAAATATTGTAAAACGGGTTTTTAACATGTCCATCTTAAATGTAATTATGACCTGTTTTTAAGTTGTAGTATTAAAAGATGGTCTTTGTAAATCACTGGTACATTGGAGTCAAATAAAGTTTTACATTACTTTCTTTCACTTCACTGGTGAAGAGCAAATATGAAGCTGCTGCAGAACTGGCAGAGGAATAATCACTACCTCAGGAAGTAAGTGGCACAATAGGGACATTTTAGTCGTACTTGCCATAAGCAGCTCCCTCTGAGTACGGCAGCTGCGGTGGTAGCACTTTGCTGTTCATGAAGGTGACCCTCATGCACAAAGGTGAGGTTCTGCACCCAGGACAGCACAACCCTTGCAGCACTACATGTGGAACAACTGGGTGAGCTGGCAGCCCTGCAGATCACAACCTGGTGGACCCCAAGGTGGATGGCAGTCAGCAACACATCCTTGAGATGCTCATTACTCATATAATCACAGGGCTCAACCCTTTTAGCATAAGGAAATCAGAGTAATTAGTCTAGCCTGATGTCAAAAGCATCAAAACTGAACAGTAAAGCAACTCCACTGAAAATAAAGAGCAAGTACTGCTTTAAGTGTACATGTTAACAGACTGAAAAAGACCAGTATGGCAGATAAAGAAAATTCCTTTATTTGTAGATTTATATAAGCATAATATGAAGTTAGTAATCCTACTGCAGTTGCTTAAGTTAGTATCTAAGAATATCTGTACGGAAGAGCAAATAACTTAATCTAAACTCATATCTTCCTCTTCATCTTTCTTGTCCTTAGAGTCTCCTTCCTTTTGGTCTGACTTGACACTGTTCTGCATTGCTTTGGCAAACGCTTCTACATCTAGAAGTTAAACACATAGTTATTTAACTTTGCACTTTCTGGGATGGAGTTCATTGTCCACATGAGGTTAAGCTTCATTACTTGGAAAGTAAACCCTTGCTTTAATAAGAACCTATTAGCAGGGAAGAAAATTTTAACACTCATTCAATATATAACACGCATTTGGATCTCTGACATAGGCAGCATTTTCTGCACGTCAACTGTGCACAGGCAGCCTCAGACCAGAATTACTTTAGTCATGGAACGGACTCTACAAGCTCATCAGGGAAAACTGATACCCCTTCCTCCAGTGCTCCAGGCCCCTACTGTGTTCACTTATTTCAGATGAATCATTAGACTCCCACAAAAAAGGCATTCCTGAACAAGGTGACTATGACATCTCCAGAGTCTTCTGCATCTCTAGCAAGAAAACAATGCCAAGGCTGCTCACACATCTCTTCACGGAACCCTGACTTCTCTAAATGCCCATCTGACATCACACTGTGTCTGCTGGGGAACACCTGAGCCACTTGCCTTTTCATTGTAAAAAGAACAGTGCGAAAGTCAGCTTCTGCCAGTTACTCAGCAGCTAATCATTACATTCCACATTCAATGGCTGCGTGCAGTGCAAAAACAAAAAAAACCCACCAAACCAAACCCCCAAAAAACCACTTCATTATGTTCCCAATAGCAGCAATACTTACCTCCTTTATTTGCTGCATCTACTGCCTCTGCAGGTAAGCCAAACTGACTCATTAGTGGGCCAAGCTGTCCTGAAGCTAAGGCAGCACTGAACATGCTTAATGCCTGTGAATTAGAGTCAACAGCGTCAAAAAAAAGTTTGCATCATGTTTCTCCAGCATCAGGCAGCTACTGTGCAATACCTGCGTGAGGAGAGCAGTCCCGTTACAGCACGGTGACCGTACAGCCAGCCTGGGAGCGGCCGCTCTCCTTTATAAAAACTACCGCACTGTGGGCAGGCTTCGAAATGCCGCTACACCACGGCCCTGCGCGCATTCTGCAATGGGGAGCAATGTCTGCTCTTAACCAGCTGGATACCAGTAAGCACAAACTAGTAAGCCCTGCTAGACTGAGCAACACACCAAACCACAGCAACATAACCTACAGTCGGTTTAGTGCATGGAAAACTTTAATTAAACTTTTATCTAAATGCAGATACTCTATCAAATCACCAGTTAAAAACATCCCTCATTTCCGACTCTTGCCTGCCCAAAAGAGTTGCCATAGTTTAAACTAAAAAACAGTATTCTTAGTCACTGAAATTTTGCAAACTGACAAATTTCAATCAATCAGTGTAACTAGTTCAAATTGGCCTGTAATACACCAGCTTTAATCACACACAGACAGTTCTGGAATCAAGTATAGCGTTTCAAGAGGAACAAGGGATGTAATGCTGTAAACATCAACATCTCTTCCCTTCAGTCACTTGAAATGACCTTTAAGGAGACTGCTGACAAACCACTCTTTGACAGGGAATAATGAATTTGCTACTACTCCCATCATTTGCCAGAGAGCATTTATAATAAAGAGAAAGGTAAAGCCCAACTCCGAAAGAAAAAGTAAAAAACATTCTGATCTGCGCTTGGGTGACCACAGGAAGGAAGAACTAGTGCTCCATTAAACCATGTCCCTCCTCCTTTCCACTTCTAAAGAGCAACTTCCTACTCTGAACAGCGTCAGGACCCTGAAAAAGCAGGGCAAGGCAAATCATGACGTATGGGGGAGGAGGGAAGGAGAACTGCACTTCCTGTGACAGCTAGGCACCTACCTGCTGAAACTGGGGAGACGTCAGGGTATTCTGAATCTCTTCTGCAGTCTGAGGCAGAGATTCCCCTGAGGGAAGGTAAGGCATCAACCGTTCTTGAACTTCAGCATTGGCCAGGATGGGAGCCATTATCTCGGGAGTCAGAACAGTTGCCAGGTCAACTAGGAAGAAAATAAATGGTTGGCTGTTAGACTATGCACAAAACCCCATGTTTTTGTCATATAAACCAAATGATCTAGTCAGAGGAGTGCTGAAATGCAGTTAGCACACTGCTAGAATCCTTTCTCCCTCTGTCAGTTTTGGAGTGAGAATAAGACTCTTGAAGCAGCTAAGAACAGCACTCAAATGAAAAAAAAAGAACAAAAAAAACTTTAAGAGACCTTTCAAACCAATTTGGAACAGGATAGGACAGTAAAACAGCTCCAAAGGACTCCTGGATCCAACAGCTGCCTGGTCAGAACACTGTTACCTTGCTGTCCTCCTGCTCCAGATGGCACATTCATAGTAGCTAAAATGTTCTGAAGGTCACTCAATTGAATGGGCTGGGTTGGGCTTGTGGCTGAGCTGGTTCCATTACCCGAACTTGGTACGGGGCTCGGACTGGTCACAGACGCAGCCGCAGGAACGGACGGGGCAGGCGTTACACGTGTAGAAGAAGTCGTGGAAGATGGCGTCACAGCAGCCGATTGGCTGCGAGAGCTGAAGAAGATAATTAGTATAATTAATTCCTCACAAAAAAACCAGCTTTGCCTCTTGTATTTTGAAAAGCTTCTTGTCAAGCCCTGGCAATATGAAGAGCTCCTACCCTCATTTTAGAGAGGTAATAAGCACTCTTAATTCCCATCGTACTTCCTGTTCAGTAGGCCACGATTCCTCCAACAGAAGTGGCAACTTTACGTTACAAACCCAGACCAGAGAGGCATCCTACCTTGATGACGAACTGCTGGTCGGGGGTCCCCCACTTCCAAGCAGACTGGCCAGCCCAGGACCCGTCAGCGCACCCAGCCCACCTTCCATAAACATAAAAGAAGAACAGGTTTAGAAATTTGTTTCTTTGGTTTTTTGCACCTCTCTGCTCTAGAGAGGTCACTCTTGTACCTGAAAGGTTTTATTTGCTAAAATAAAGGAGGAGGGGGTGAAAGAACCCAGACCAACCCACCCTACCCTCCTCCCCCGTTCCGTAAATTAACAGCTCTCGTTTTCTGATCTTGCATCCCTATCAGAAAACTGCCTTAGAGAGTTGCATGTTTTAGAAATGACTCAATTTCTACATGTACACAAGGATAAAATTATTTCGGTTTGTGCCATATATACACGATCATTGTAACACAGCCCTCTCCTCTTATCTACTGGCTCCCAAAAATCCAACTTTTCTCTAAACTTTAAAGCCAAGGCCCTCAGCAGAAGGCAGCCTTTGAGTCACCACCACTGTCTCCCCATGCACCTGGGTTTTACAGCTTCAAACCTAACGCAGAGGTGCAGCAGCAGAATCAGCCGCGTCCTTAAACACCTCATAGGCAGAGCAAAGTAAGGACAACCCCGCGCACAAACAAAGTGCTCCCAATAGAGCAGCCATCAGGAAACACAGCAGGAAACCAACACTCAGCCTTTGAGCAAACTGCCCTATGCAAAAGAAATCGGAATCAGTCTCCTTCATCCACACATCCCAACTACCAACGACTTAACACAGTGTCAAGAACATCAGCTAAAAAGAGCTGGGGAAAGGCCTGGCTTCTAGGTCCACTGGAGCTGTCAGTGACCGATGGTCCCCCTACAGTTCCTTTGAGCCACATCAGCCAAATGCTCCATTTACCAGACACTTCCCATCCAGTGGTTTCTTGTACCACATCTAGTTAGATACATGTCCCTACACAAGCACCTGCATTCATCACCCACCTTTTAGGAACTATCTGCAAGCAGAGGACAGAATGATAGCGCTCCATTAGCAAACACGTGATTAACGGAAGCTGCAGACCACTGGAGGTCAGAGCGAGCACCAGCCACCAGCTCCTCCTTTGTATAGGACCCACTCCTATGGAACCATGCCCGTAACACTTACTTTCACTAGTCACAGAGCTTCTGCAGCAGCAGGAACAGCAGGGTGAAGCTAACTGGGCTCTACCACATGCTACTCCACTCAGTTGGTCCTTGCTAGGAAGTTTACCCAGGAGCAAGAAAGCTCCTTTGTTGCAGGAGCTCTGCAATAAAGGCAGAGTCCTGAGAGAGATGCAAACCAGATGCAGAAGAACAAGACGCTGCTGGGGGAAGAGATCCACACAGAGTAACCACAACCACTGTTTGCCAAGGCAAGCAGATGGCTTTCTTTGCGTTACTGTAGTGAGCTTCATGTCAAGCTGTTTTATGGCTAAATGTAAAGGCAAAGAAAGAAGAGCTGCTGGGAAGAAGTGTTGAGACGAAGAGGAAGACAGTCTCAGGAGTCACGTGAAGCTTCAAGAAAGAAGATCTTTTCCAAACACATCCTAAAAAGCCAGAATCTTCCAACACTAACATTAGATTTGCATCTGAACATCCCACCAACGTGAGCTTTGCATCTGAAGCTAAAAAGACACGAGCTAGATCCACAAAAATGGACTCTGGAGCTTAAGCACAGAACCTTAGCCACTGCCACCTACTAAGCGTTACTTTGCCTACTTCCATTCAAGGGTCTGACTTCTCAGGAAATGCTCTATCGGGTTTGGAGTACGGACAGTGTTAAGAACAGACCACAGCAAGGACTCCACCACACCTCTCATCCCCTTCAGAGAAAGAGCGCGGTGATTCAAGCTCTCCCCAGCGTTGCCCAGGAGAGAAAGCCCTAACCTGAGCCTTACTCCTCTGACTAGAGAGTCCTGTGGGGTGGGTACGCTCCAGCCTTCCTCTTGAACTCTTTCTACTTCGCACACAAATATTCACTGGATCAGAGACAACATGAGCAACTCCACAGCTTGGTAACTGGGACATTCACCAGGGACAGGTCCCTGGTTTTCAGTCCCTGCTCCAGTGAATATTTAGGAGGAAGAGGAGGGGTGGAAAAAAGGAGGGGGGGAAAAAAAAAAGCCGAAGATTCAGTGGAGCAAGGAGCAGAACCGACATTCCTTGCAGATCAAGCCCTAAGATGAGTGCTGTATAGAATCTGGTACCCTCCGTTTTCTGCATCCTTTTTTTGCCCCTTAGCTCATCTTTGAGGCAGGGCCTTGCTTTCTCACATGAAAGCAGTGCTATTCAAATCAATAGCACTACTTGAAAATATTGTCAGGTAAGGTTTAACCTGGCAGGAGAAAATACCATTTTGGCATAAAGATATTAAAGCATTTTACCAAGTCCTCCTAAGCCCGTTGGTCCGATCAGCTGCATGAGCTGGTTATGGCTCATGTTTCCAAGAAGGCTTTGCAAGCCACCCTCACCTAAAAACAAAAACATTCTGAAACACAACATATTCACATAGTTTTTTTCACAGCACTCCGGCTCAAACAGCAGGAGATTAATTGGCATCACATTCTGTATGGAAAAAAAAAAACAGTTTCAAGTGTTTACTGATTCATGATGCTCATAAAAGATAAATGCAACTTGGCTTCATAAAGCAGTAAGACTCCAGAGAATCTACTGGAGACAAAGAGAGATTTCTTCTGGCAGTCTTAACTTTCAGCCTGCACCTAATATAACAGCACAGTTTATTTTGCTGAAAGCACGTTTACGCTTCTGGTATTAACATTGCCCCAACTCACCCTCCACAGTCATCAGGAATGTCTTCCTAGGGAACTACAGGTACTCATTCTAAAAATAAATTTTAAAAAAGCCTCTCACATGTAGGAGCAGAGAATGGACTGTACCTCCTAATGCTGAGAGCTCGTGGCCTCCACTTGCGTTTCCACCCAAAGCCCCAGGCATGGGTGGATTGTTGAGATACTCGTTCACTTTACGGCAGTGTTCTTCATCCTTGTCCGTCTTCGGCTCCTGCAAGAAAGTTGCTCTTAGTATAAGGCAAACTGGAAGCGTTTTGTTCCAAGACCTTTATTATTGTCTTCCCACAAACCTGCATCCAGAAGAAGAGTCGTTTTGATCCCGCCTTGAACTTCAATACATACACACGGCCAGTAGTGCACTGAGGTACCCTCTTGAATTCACAGTCATCAGGAAAAATAATCAAATCCTGGAAAACGTGGCAGTAGAAACAAATGTTTGAGGAAATACATGAATGTTCCTTTTAGCCTCCCAAAGACCTCTGCCCTCCTCCCCAAACCTCCTTCCCTCTGCTCTGAGGAGCAGAGAGGATTTTGGAAGTGCAGGTCTGTCAGGCCACAGTGGCATTCCCATCCCAATTCGTCTTGGAGAAGCTCTTTCAGCAGTGCCAGCGGAATGAGAACAAGACAGACCACGACTTAACGCCTCAGCACTGAAACACAAAACCATACTCACATCTTCAACATTGCCCGAAGTCCTGTCCTTCCAGCAGAAGTGAATGAGGGAGTCATCAGTTTGCTGGATGTACACAAGGCCTTTTCTCTTGTCTGGGGTCACAGTGCTGCCTTTCAGGGACATCTTCCCTGCCCGGAATTCCACCAGGTATTTGCTCGAAGAGCCACGGGAGCCTGGCACCAGGCTTGGAAATAACGCACCTGAAGACATCCTGGAAAGAGAAAGAGCAGCAGATGTGATGAGAAACCTTCCCATATTCTCTCTTCTCAATATCAAGTTTCAACCTTTATCAAGTGAACTCCACCAAAGGGATCTGTCTCGCTGCCCGCAGGATTTCAGGGCAACCCACAGGAGCTAAAGCAGAACCCAGGGTGAAGACAGGACGCTCCCCAGATCTCGGCTAATAACGAGGAGCGTATCTGCTAAGGTACTCGAAAATGAAACCACCTTCCCCCCGACGCTTCCTTCTTTGGTTCACGTCACGGTTCGCAGGGTCAGGGACGTTTTAACTGCAAGAAGCCCTGCTGCAACGCTAGTCTTCAGACTCCTGCTTCAGCACCCCAGCGGAGCACCGCAGGCTGCCCCGTGCCAGAGCCACCCGGCACGGGTGCCCTCCCCACAGCTCGGCCGCCCACCGCCCCGGCCTCACCCGCGGCAGCTTCGTGTCTCCCGAGGAGAGCATTCACCAGCCTCGCGGGTCGGGGCGTTGATGCCGGCAGACCGGCCGGCCTGCATGACTTTGCAGTTGCTTTTAAGCTCGTACTGCCGCTTAAACCCCCCCGCGCTGGCCGATCCGGGCGCACCGCCGGTAGCGGCCGGTCAGACCCGGCAGGGCCGCAGCGGAGCCCGGCCCGA
>WAAD01034283.1:34320-49611 GCA_013389945.1 Fregata magnificens | reverse complement strand
GGGACACGGCGGCCGGAGCCAGCGCGGGCCCGCGCGGGAGGCGCTTCCCCCGCGCGCCGTAGCTGTAGGGAGGCCGGTGGCCGTGTCACGGGGGAGAGCCCAGCCCTTGCCAAGGCAGCTCATTGTATGTGCAGCATCGGTGCTCGCAAAGTGAGGTTGTGCTGGGGAGTTCAGCTGTTTATGAACGCTTGCGTGAAAATACACTTTAATTAATTGTGCTGTTGATTTTAATAATTTGAGTATTTGCAGTATTTTGCCAGACGCCTGCAGTAGGCACTTTTCAGCGAACACAATAATTATTAGTAAATAATTTAGCATTTTTGCCGTGCTTTGCTGTTGGGTGAGGAGAGGGTTTTAAACTCTTTTGTGATGAACAAGAAAAGAAATTGCACTTACCCTAACGGCACACATTGTTGCATCTGACCTTCTTTAATAATAGTATGAAAATGTATGTGAAAGCCTTGTTCTGCCTTCTTCACTGTAGCAGGATGTAGGTGATGTCTCACTTTTATCGCTAAATATAATTTAAACGCCAGAATTTCCCTGAAATAAAGGTATGGAAGAGAGAGGATAAGAGAGTGCTAAGAACAGCTTCTGAGAATCCCCAGTCATTCCGCGAATTGTATCCATCTTACCTGTTAACTCATCTATTCAGTGAGTTTCTTTGAATATGGACTCGGAATGAACAACTGCATGGCCATTAACCGTGCTAAAATACTACAGAACAGAGGTAATTCCTTTTCGTCTAGGTTATCTTCCCATACCGTATTTCAGTCGCCTGACTTTGACCAAATGCCCACTGTATTTTACTATACTGGAGCTAAATTCTATGAATTTGGTGAAGTTGTGACTTCATGATTTTTGTCCCATACACGTACAGACCGCAGAGGTACCTCGTTATGTACAAACAGAACATTGCCCACAAATTGGAGTTCATGTCCCAGCTGCAGTGCAGCACAGTGCTGAGTAAAATGACTACCAGTCAGTTACACTTATTTATCAACATTTCTGAAAATTTTGGAATAAAATGTGAAATAAGCATACATAAACAACAAAAGGACAAAAAAATAGAAGCAGCGTGCAGCTATGCGTGTTTGGTTTACATCATGTTGATGACATACCGATTAGGACCGGTTCTCAATCCTTTTAATACCTATTTCATTGAGCTGTCATTACAAGGGATTTCTAAAATAGCCAACTCCATAAAAGGCATATCCTAACAGACAACTGTATTTTACACCTAAGAAGAGTCAATTGATGAAGGAATTTCTGTGTATTGTTTGGACACTCTCATGTTCTTGTCCTACTTGCTTCAGATTAAATTAAAATAAGGATTATTACTTGAAAAAAACCCAAAGAAGTTTGAATATGACTGGGAGACGTAACGACCTACATGATGGTTTGTCCTGTGCAAGAGCGATCAACTGCGATAGCATCAGCAGTTCCAGAAAGGAATGCAAACTGCATGTCTGGGGGGATGACCCGTCCTGCTTTTCCAAGTGGCGTCTAAGGATAAGCTGCAATGGATCCAGCAGTTCAGCCTCAACTGTGTTTGAAATACATAGCCAGAAGTCAAATTTAGTGAAAATTGTTATTTCTTTTTAAAAAAAAAAAAGATGGAAGGAGTAGATGGTTTATTTAACTGACACCCTTGAAAAGGGTAAAACCCCTTTACAAACCAAAGCAGTTACATCATGAAAATGAAGAGTCAAAGACAGAGTAAGGTTAACTCTGTCCATGCCACAAATGCATTACTTTGCTGTCAAGAAAAATATTTCTGTTTATCAGAAGGAATTACTGGTACCCTTGATTCAGAGCAAGGTCTAAATCCTGAAATTGTTTGTTACTCTAAGCACATGAAGAGGCCCCACAGGAACTATTCACATGTGAAAAGAGCTAGGACCAAAGCCAAAGTTTTGCATACTGTGAAGGTCAAGCTTACTTCCCTTCCAAAACTTGCACTTAACAGAAAAACTCTCAGAAATATGGTTTCCATACAGCACCTTCAGCAGATTCTTCGGGATGCTGTATGCACTGTGGCTGATTTAGAGCAACTTGTGTGCTAGCAGGTCCCCGTGACTTTGGTGCTGGTTGCCTTGCAGGCAGGCTGCTGCCTTGCAGAACGGGGGCTGTCCCTGCCTTTCCCTGATTGCAGTTATTGTTGTTCCTCTTCCCACAGACGCTGATCTTTTTATAAACTTCTCAAAATGTAAGGAGAAAAGCCTCATAGATATTATACAACTACTGGCTTTACAGTTGTTGTGGAATAACCTGTTAATAAAAATGCACTGCCTGTCGGACAAATTCTCAGCATTTTTGCAAAGGTCACGTAAAATATATTGCTTGAGTAGCCTTACTTTGGTCACCCAGATAAGTCATGGAGAGGCCACCGTAGATGACAGTCTCCAAGGAAGATTGTAATTCACTTTCATGTCTCTATGCAAGAAAATCAGAACCACAAGCCTTCCCTTCCCTACTGGGAATGGGGTGTATGCAGAGGCTGGTGCAGGGAACAAAAAGGAGCTACTTTCACCAGACTGACAGATAAAGTTGGAGGTCTTTCTCTGCTGAAGTCCTCACATAGTTCTGCTTTGTTTCTTTTTTCCTGTCAGAGCAACTTTCGGTTGCTCAGAAAACAAATTGCAGCCACGCTGTATCACATCTTTTACTAGGATTTTGCCTCAATCCCAAGTAAGACTTTTATTCTCTGTATACTTATGTGAACAATAGTTTCCCGTCCTTTTCCCTCATCCCCATTTACTGGAAATGTAAAATAAATCCCACTTGGGATCTTTGAGCACTAGCACTGTTTCTGCTCCTGCTTCTCGATAATGGAAATTCCCAAGTTTTACCTTTTCTAGGAGCAACGTCTATCTACGTTGCACTGTGCTTCATAAATGCCAATTGATACTGTACCTGGACTTCATAATGAATACAAACAGTGGGTCTCTCGGAGTCCCACCTTTTGCACTGAGCTGTAATTTACAGTGGCTGATCAGTTTTTCTAAAGTATTTGTAGAAATACTATTTTTTTGCCAAGAACCTGGCATAACTTCAGGTCAAATCACTTTAGGTCGAATACAGGATTAATTAGAAATGGCAGACACATAAGACTATGGCCACAAATCTAGGTGAACATTTGTCACATGACTATATGGCACCTATTCCTTTCATTCCAAGATTGGAGACATTATACCTCTATTGATAATATGTAGGAGGTTTAGGCTGTATTATTTTTAGAAGGGTTACGATTTCTAAATACATACCTTTTTGAGGGAGAGCCAGGCACCAGTGGTGGTTATCGTCTTGCAGGGCTATTGCCAGAACGATTACAATATGGAACCTTGAAGTCCGGTACCTAACGGCAGGAGGTAGAACATATTAATTTTATTATCGTCTCGGCTGTCAAGTGACAATGCTTTTTAAATGTCATGAATTATGTATAAAACACATTAATTTTTATACTGCACATTTTGGGAGTTCACGCACACATACCGAAAGGGCATGGCTTTGGCACAGGTGCGCAAGATGACATTAGAAAGCCTCAAAATGGAACTTAGTGTGCAAGCAGGAGCTTGTGGACCCAGTTCCCTGCTTGATGACATGAGTCAGGAGCTGTGATATTGATGACAACACAGGTGATATCTTAAGATGACTTAAGATCAAAATCAGACCAAGTCTTTAACCTAGGAATTAATGAAATACCTTTTGTATAATAAAAAATTGTCATCTGTCCTTGATAACAGGCAATTACGCGAGTAATAAAGATCTGCAGAAACTGTTCAGAAACTGTTATTAATTTTGTAAACTTAACAAGTGTTACACTGTGCTGTTCTCTGCATCTTTAAGTGTTTGGGGATTTATGTCTTGCAAAATAGAAACAAACTAAGAAAGCTGAAATATATTGTGTCTTTTGCTGTACTTTACAGCACAGCTTGTGTTTAAGAAGCAGTCTAGACATGCAAAAATGCTAGAATAAACAATATTTTTTTCATTATTTTAAATTAGCTTGTACTGGAAAGCTATAAATTTCAGAATGATGCACACTAACAGGATTTCATAGCTATTCAAATATTCAAAACAAAACATGCTAAAAGGCTATTCTGTTACCTGCCATTATAAATATAAATTTCCTTCAGAGTTAATGCAATTACAAGTGATTTCCTATAAAAGAAAAAAAAAATTCCATAAACCTTCAGGATATAGTACAGGATATTTTACTTAGTGCTATGAAAAGTCACATCCTTTTTTTTTCCCCCCCCTCCTTATTTTAGTGGCTTGTTTAACCCATTTTAACATATAAACATTATTAAATACCATTTAATATTCATTATAGGTCTTCAAATATTGGTCTTAAAAAAATATTTTTTCTTTATTCTCCTTTCAGCTGAATTGTGTGTGCAATTAAAGCATAACCAGCTAGAGTCATGATCGAGATTTTGAATTGTGACCATGAGTTTAGAAATGAGCTGTTTATTCTGGAGAGCAATGATGGAAGTGGTCACGCCAAGGCAAGCGGTTTTTCTCCCTGTGGCCACGTAGGGTAACAATAAAGCAGGTAGATACCTGCCCTGACACCTACTCCTCTGGCTTACGGACAGAGAAACAATTCTATGACACAACAACTATACATCAAGAGACACAGTTTTAAGAATGCTACTGAGACAAACTTTGCACATAAACTGAAGATCTCAGTTGAACTTTTGAGAAAGTATCCTCGACTCAGCTATATATGATATCAGTTATAAAACATTAGCTAATTATCCTTAGGTGGTAACAAAGACGTTGAAGAAAAGCCCCACCGTCATCAGAGGAGTTTTGTAAGATTGTAGATGAGTAGTTTTCAAGAGTGTTTCAAACAGAAAACTGGCCATTCTTGTCTGACAAGTAATACAATTAGTGTGCAGTTCGTTCTGTGGCTCCTTCTAGGGCTTATAATGCCTTTTTGCAACACCTGCAGCTGGAGAACAACAGGACTGCAGTAAATCGGATACTAATCTGGAGCTTGGAAGACCCATCATTCTTTTCCACCAGGGCACTCTCTTCAGTCTGACTTTTGGCAAGTCATTTAATTTCTGTGCCTGTCAGATCCTTATTAAACATGGAAAGTAAAACTTCAGTAATAATAGAAATATCATAAACATTGCTCAAATTATGTTTGAATGAAAAGATATACATATATTGTTTGATGTATTTTTAGACAGCTCAAATTTTTCACGTTCAAAAATGTGTTTCATGAGTATTTTACATGCCTAGATTTATTTGTATTGAGAGAGCAAAGACCTGTTAAAATAAACGGCTTTTAAATCTTCATCATACCTAGATTTCTTAAGCTATTAAGTATATTGTATTTTGCAAAAGGGAAAAACATTGCTCTTTAGTAATAGATTTTTTTTTTTAGGCACCCTTTTTGACAGCACTTTAATACTAATGGTATTGGTTGCCATATAATACTGAAGAGGGTTCCCTTCAAAAAATTAGATTTCTAAAGTTCCCTTGAAGTGTATATATTCAGCAAACCAGGTTACTTTGCTTTCTGATGCATGATTTGCAGGGAATGATGTTCCCTGGCTTTTCATGCTCTTTAATCTGAGTACCAAAAATGCTCATCAATATCAGTTTTTATAACAGACCTGGGAAAGAAACAGAGGAACTTATGTCCATAGCCTCAACATCCGTTGAACCTAACTTTGAAGCATTTACTCCCTCGTGTGCTAGAGAATGGAGGAATTGCTTTGCAAAACAGAGTTTCCAAGACAAAACACTAATCTGGACCCAGTCAAAAACTTTATTCATTCAATCTTAGTAATTATGAGGAAGGACCTTCAGAATAAATGTCTGCTGCAGGGTCAAAATAACAATGGAGAATGGGTATGACTGCTGCTCGCTGTGTAACGCTACCAAGTGCTTAGTCATTCCCATTCCAAAGATTACTGTATTTCAGTGGTGAGTGAAGCTGTTCATTTTAAAAATGCTTGGGATTGTTTTGGAAGACAGTTATGCAGAAATGCGTGCCACTGGGATATGGATTCCTTTCCTTCAATTTATGTAACAAAATACTTATTATTAAGTTTTTCACAGAATTATGTAACATAGTAGACTTTCCTTTCACAACAGGAACGTGAAGTGGTTTATTGACAAGAAAACTACGGATTCCATATAGACTAACGTGTCAGTCTTACCTGGGTTTCGGGTTGACAACGTAGGACATTATGTTCGGTCATTTCAGTTTTGGCTATTTGGTGTGAACTCTAAATCCACTTGCTGAAAAAGTATTCTTTTTGCTAATCAAAATCTGGAATTGCATTTAGGTGTTTTTTTCATCAAAACTACATCTGTTGTTAATGCTTCACTGAGCTACCCATAAACATGAAACCATGGGATACCTGCATGCAGAAAATGCCAATCCAAAACCAAAATCATTATTGAATTATAGCAAATCATGTTTCAATAGTAACTTCCTCTCTTTTCTAGGATATTTTTAAGATTAATGAACAAATTCATTCTTCCTCTTTCTTAATACAGAGAAAACCAGGATATCATTTGCTACGGATAGATGTTCTGAGCTCTCTCAGAATTTGTGGCAAACCAGATGTAGGCCCGTGTTGATAAAGAACTGGCTGGTGACACCTCCGAACCTGGCCACAAATATGATATACAATTATGGCAAGGAAAAATGCTAGCATTTCTTTGTGGCAAAGGTTATCTACGTGTGGAACAAATGTAATATTCGCAGTTAATAAAACTCATACTGTTCAAATGCTTGTGGAAATTGAGCACATGCTTGTAAAAGTTTCTTGAGATAGTGTAAGGATACCAGCAACTGATGGTAATGGTTGGCAAGTATTCGAACTGGAGAGAAGACTCTACAATATTAATGTTAGTGAGAGTGCACATTACAGTTACACACAATGAAGTGGTTGCACATTGATCATCTTGTGACATTCTGTCTTGCTGCATCACAAACTGATGCAAAAAGTGATCTAGGAAGTGATGCAGTAAGTTCATTAGAGTCATTTTTGTGTTGGAGTTTCCCAATTATCCCAAGAAGAGTGCTCAGCATTTTTTGAAAATTAAGTGCCTTCAACAATGTCAAGCTCGGAATGCACTAATACTATTCATTTTTTACCATATAAGCTTTTATTTCTATTGGCTTATCAGGGTTCTCCATTAAATAGAAGGAAGAAAGGCTCCTCACATCAGAAAATATTTGCTGCAGAACATCAATTTCCCAAAACAGTGTATGTTCTACAGTACTTTATCCTACTGCTTATAAAACCTGTTTAATTTATTGAAAGTTCAATTGCCATTATGAAACCCTTTTTTTTTGGATGTGAAGAATTTATCTAGCGATTAATTCGGGGCGATTTCGTATGGCTGGCATCTGTAGTTGGCTGCATTTCCCACAGCAGAATCACTAGAGGGAGTCATAGGCAATGCTACTCCTTCACGATCTCCAATAGCTTTGCAACTAAAAAATTAGAAAAGGGTTTTTGACAATATTTAGCAGGAAAAATACACGATAATTTTCATCACTGTAATTTAATTTCACTGCCTAATTACTGACTATTTATGAAACTGTTTTAACCTCACAAGTCACCTACCGCAAATCATGATCTTGCTTAACAACCACAACAAACCAGCAAGATAAACGTCCCACATAAGGCTTTAAAATAACATATTTCTCAATTAGTATTAAAAAGCACAGGCACAATGCTGATAATATACTCACAGGAATTTTAGACCAAACAGCAAAAGAAAAATCAGATATAAGTAAAAATCTGTTAAAAATATATTGATCAGTCAGTTTTAGTAAGACTTACGCACCTTTGTATAGTGCAGTTTAGCCTAGACCTCCTTTGCTTTTGGGTTTAAAATGTAGATTTCAGTGCAGTAGAAGAAAATGAGCTTTA
This sequence comes from Fregata magnificens, assembly GCA_013389945.1. Classification (NCBI taxonomy): domain Eukaryota; kingdom Metazoa; phylum Chordata; class Aves; order Suliformes; family Fregatidae; genus Fregata; species Fregata magnificens. The sequence goes on along the minus strand of WAAD01034283.1, from coordinate 41,698 downwards.
TTCAACTTTTATATAGCATTATTGTTGTTGCCAATGGAAGAAAATGTTTGTTGGGGGAAAAAATGAAGCATTTGCTGTCCTAGGCCACTTCCATGTTGAAACCAAGTTGTTAGCTCACGTAATGTCTCAAAACTGAAGAATTTGAGAGGAAAAACAAAACAGACTAAAAATTGTTCTTATCCTTACTCCTAGTAATCTAGGACCTGGGAGTGCTGGTTGACAGCTGGCTGAACATGAGCCGGCAGTGTGCCCAGGTGGCCAAGAAGGCCAACAGCTTCCTGGCTTGTACCAGGAATAGTGTGGCCAGCAGGAGTAGGGAAGTGATCGTGCCCCTGTACTCGGCACTGGTGAGGCCGCACCTCGAGTACTGTGTTCAGTTTTGGGCCCCTCAGTACAAGAAGGACACTGAGGTGCTGGAGCGTGTCCAGAGAAGGGCAACGAGGCTGGTGAAGGGTCTAGAAAACAAGTCTTATGAGGAGCGGCTGAGAGAACTGGGGCTGTTTAGTCTGGAGAAGAGGAGGCTGAGGGGAGACCTTATCGCTCTCTACAACTACCTGAAGGGAGGTTGTAGTGAAGCGGGTGTTGGACTCTTCTCCCAAGAAACTAGCGATAGGATGAGAGGGAATGGCCTCAAGTTGCGTCAGGGGAGGTTTAGACTGGACATCAGGAAGAATTTCTTTACTGAAAGAGTGGTTAGGCATTGGAACAGGCTGCCCAGAGAGGTGGTGGAGTCGTCAACCCTGGAGGTGTTCAAAAAAGGTGTGGACGTGGCACTCCAGGGCCTAGTTTAGGAGTCATGGTGGTGTTAGTTGATGGTTGGACTTGATGATCTTAGAGGTCTTTTCCAACCTTAATGATTCTATGATTCTATGAAATACAATGACATAATATGCAGAACTGCACAGTGACAGTTTGCAGATAATGCATTCGATTTGTAGTAAGACAATTGACAACAAACTATTGTTTGTTTTTCTTAACACATGGTTATTCTTTTTCATAACTAGTAGCTACCAATATAGGCTAAACGTCTTAGATTTCCATTTATCCAGTGAAATCAGTGTGTACTCCATTCCAGAGTATCACAATAAATATAATTTAAAGAAACAAACAACTTTTTGTACTTATGGTACTTAATAGTGAAGGACAGCTTGCTTTCAAAAGATGGCTACTTATGCCTATTATTTGAAAAGAACATGAGACAAAAAATATGCAGGTGACATTTTTTTAAGTGGCTTAGATATACAGTTTAAAAATGTGTAATTAGCTGTACCTCTATGGCATTTATGGCTGTGATTTCTTTTTTACAGACATAATCATGGCAATAAAAGCGCTAGCAGTTGATCTGGTGCAAAGAGGATTTATGGGAGTAAGATTTCACTCTCCTGAACTCTTTAAACGGTAATAGGTAGCCCAGAGAAGTTGTGGAGACTCTTTAGAGATATTCAAAAGTTGTCTGGATGTGGTCTTGGGCAACTGGCTCCAGGTAGTCCTGCTTGAGCAGGGGGGTTGGACCAGATGGCCTCCAGAGGTCCCTTCCAACCTCAGTTATTCTGTGATTCTGTGATTAATCAATTAATTTTAGGTTTTGTCACTTTAACTGTATCAGTATAAATTGCAAAACTTGAGCATAGAAGCACCCTACATTTCATGAACTCTCTCTGCATATTAACTAAAAAATGAAAACAGGACTACAGAGTGCCAGGATAAATCATCACTGATGTTCAAAATTGTTTGACAAAGAAGTTAGAAATCAAGTGGCTGGCAAAAAAAATATTAATGCCATATATGGTACAAGTCCAATAAATCTTTATGCATATAAAGTATACATTCCTAGAGAACATACTTCTGCAAACATTTTGCTTGTAAATTGCATTGCATGCTGCTAAGCTTTTGCTAATATTCTTAGCTGTGTTCTTTGGAAACATTTTAAAGTCTTTAAATATGCTGGATGAAATGGATTTAGGAATGAATGAGTTTTCAAGACCACATCTTTCAGGTTATTATCACAAATGATGTCATTAACATTTCTGAAGATATTTTTTCTTTTACAAAGTAAACTCATGAACCAAAAATAATCCTCAGTGTTATACTGTGAAGTCTGATTAGTCTAAGTACCCCAGAATATTTACAATTTTAATTATGTTTATGTATGATATTAGCTCTATATTACTGATGGAACATAATTTGATCCAATAATATCTAATAATATATAACCAATAATATATATACTATGATGGATCACAATTGGACAGGAAGAATAATTTAGTTGGCTGAAAAGGCATAAGCGGGGCTCTGTTTCCAGCCCAACAATGGATCTTAGGCACAACCTTGAAAAATTGCCTCTGCTTCAGTTCCAAAGTTTATCTTTATGAATAAAATTTTAAAACAATCCATAAATACTTATCATCATCTTCGTTGTTATCATCATCACCATTATCAATAGCTTCAAACACGGAACTCAACAGGACAACCTCTGTCTACTCCAGGTAGCTGAGATTTTTATTACTGTAATTATTCAGAGCACCCATATTTAAGTTCCTTAGCTTTTGCTACCATGAACACATATTTTGGATTTTTTGACAGGGATAGATTTTGATATTTGTATTCTTCACATTAATTTGGTAGAGAAGACAGCTACTGAAAAAAAAATCACTGTCATGGTTTTGATAGTTTTGTTTGTATGGCTTGAATAAATGTAAAGGCAGGGTAAGGCAAACTAGAAGAAAGCTGCTCTTTCTTCATAACATTACCACAGAGTGACTTAAACTGCTGTAACTACATAAAGAGGGAACTCAGACTTGCTCACAAGTTATTGAAGCTTAACAAGATAATCCGTCATCTGACCTAAGCAGCTGACCAAGTCAGTGCCCTCTGCCCATGGCAAGGGCCTGGTAAACTACATTAGCTTAAACTTGTACTGCGCTCCCATCCTGCATTTACAACGGTTTAGACCACACAGGTAGTAGTTGCCATGGATAAGCTGATACTATGCTTTAATGCATTACTGTTGCAGTCACTTGTGTGCCTGAACCCCTGCTTATAGCAATATATTTCTGCTCATAAAATTCCCTGCACAGGCAAGACCAGCTTTTGCTTTTATCATTATTTCAATCGCTTTAGTGTAGATCCAATTACACAGGTATAAAATGTTTCTACTGGCATACCCTGGCATCAGTACAACAGCAGTTAAACAGATAACTCTAGAATCGGGATAGATGTGTGAATAACAACAGCTGATCAACAACTATGCTGATAAAATTTAAATGAGATCAAGCCTAAATCTTATCCTATGCTGATAATAGAAATGTCTGTTATGTGTCAGACTTACTGGATGTGAGAGGAGAGTAAGACCAGAAGCTGATCTCAGTAAAACCTCCCTCAAGTTCTTGTGGGTTATCCTTTAACACAAGCCAGAGCTATCCAGGTTTCTAGCTATGCTGTGGGCAGTTGTGTCCTAATCCACAAACACACAGGCATGGCAGCAATAAATGCCAGACTGATGATTACAACTTGAGCATATACATTATGGCACTGTCTAACTAGACTTTAACTACGTATCACCATGTCTCACAATTCCCAATGAGCTCTGCACTGTTTCATTATGTGAAACAGAGAAATAGACTGCATTCTCTTTAGAGAATACTCTTTTCTCCTGACCACAGCCATGGGTCAGCATATAAAAAGTCAAAGGCGAAGTCTTTCTCCACTTCTGCTTGCACTCATTTGCTTGCAACATGTTGTAAATGAAGAGCAGAGGCTGTGATCTGTGTTAGACCTGAACTAAAAATGCCTCACGTTGCTCTATGAAGGAAAAAAAGCTCAACCTGTAATCTGTACTGCCATATAATTCAGGGCATATTCTAGCCATAGTTAAACAAAATGGTTTATCTGAACTGAAAATAAAGTATCCGTTGCTGTTGAAATGTCTGCCAAATTTAAAACATGATATAAACTAAAGTCGACAGCATAAGCCACTCAAACAAGGCCTCAGGGATTCCAAAATGTGCCTTAATATTTATTTTTCATATCTGATTGCAGGTTATGCACAGGTAAGTGTAGTGCTACCCTGAGGCTTTTAAGTGTAACGTAGTCAACCATGATAATACCTTCAGTATCTTGGAAGACAGTTCTCACAATGACTAATATGAAATGAAAGCAAAGCTGAGTGGTTTTCAGACTAATGTTAAGTTTCCTCTAGAGTTATTTAGTAGATTTCTGAAATGTTTTCAGTATTTGCCTACTAATAAGGCAAAAACAAGTATTACCCTATTTGTGACATGTGTTCCAGCACTCAAAAAACCCTAATATTAACTTGCTTTTATAACCCTGTAATACATGAGAAATTGCTATCCTCCTGGCTATCCACCACTTCCTGCAGTAATTTGGACTGGTATTTACCAGTCATTTCCTCAAAAATGAATCACTAACCACTGACACATATACATGTAGTAGTGACAAAAACAAATTAGCCAGAATTAGTCTTCTTCGGGTGCTCCCATCCATTTTAACCTATCTCTTAGTGGTGAAACATGTAAGAGCTAGTCATACAAATACCGTGTGCTTACAGACATTTTTCTTAGCCTTAATTATTTTATAATAAAAATGCAATCTCATAAAACATTTGAAGATGTTTGTACATATTACACAGACATGTGCAAAACCAGAGTTGTGCCTCAGAAGAAAAGAGTCTTCAGATTAGACTCGCCAGCTCTAGCTGCTTCATGTTGTTCAACTGATACAGACAGATCTACGTCTGGCTTAACAGTGAGCAAATTTCAAGCAGCTTTACATTGTTAGAATAGCACAGGACACCAAAAAGTACTACTGAACTTAATTTTATCTCAGATAAAAGAAAAAAAAAGGTAAAGGGTAAAGTTAAGCCTAGGCTTCTTACACAGTCTTTTGCTGGAAGTTATACTTGCCGAATGGGATCAACAAAAATTAGCATGCTAAGTGAAGAAACACAGAACGTAATGCTGTATGTTGAATTTCCACCTCTCTTTGGGGCTTATTGTCACCATGAGGTTTTCCCTTGTTTTGGCATTTATAGCACAGAAACCTCTCTGGAAATACACAGTTTGAGAAGCGAGAAGGCATATACAAGAAAGGAGGGATGATGTCCTCTTGCCCTTCCGCTGTAAGTAGCTCTGTCGTTAGGGCGTATTCACGGGAGACCGTGAGGTTCTGTTCTTCCCCTGCTATTCTTCACCTGCTATTGGGTTAGACTAGTCCCTTTTTATGTAGAGTCTAAGCTTAGAGGATGTTCTTCCATTGTCACTTTAATTCAAAATCTGGCTGCTACCAAAAAGGAGTTCCTTCTGTCTCATTTGTTTTAACACCTATGTTTGTAGGGGAAGCCAAGTTCTACTTGAAAATACAGGATAATCATAATTCTAACAATTGTGGTTATGATCTCTACATTGTATTTGTCATCTTGGCTGTAAGAAGATGCTCTATCACCATTCAGTGTTAAATTTTGGAGGTCCTGTCTTGTGCCAATGGGGAGCAGTTCCTTTCCCCTTATCATCATCATAGCCGTGTCAATGGGTTAGTTATTAAAGCATAACAAATACAGATCTTAATCTGTTGTAGTGTTTCAAGACTACTGTTGGATTCGTTAGTTATGAAAAATCCAAAATTTTACTGTTGGTTTTCTTGCTTTCTAAAAGCAGAATGCACGCATGTGTAAACCAAGAATTAGTGTTGGAGGTTTCTGTGGATTATAAAGTTATTCACCTCAGGGGACTTCGATGACATTGCACTAAACTGAAAACACAGAGCTAGAGCTCAAGTGGTTTGTTCTGTCACCAGGGCCCCTGAAATGTACTTAGAACCTTTTTCGCAGTATAGTACTCACATTTTTTATTTATGTTTCACAAGAAGAAAGTTCAAATCTTACTTCCTTCACTTTTTCCTCCACTCCTTGCTTCTTTGTCATCTTGGAGACCAACTACCCACAGTATTTCTATTTTCTTAAAACTGTTTGCAAGAAGATTTTTCTATGCTTTATCTTCAGTTTGATCCTATGTTGTTTTATAAACCAGCAGTGGAGTTTAAATTGCACCCCTCTGTAAGTGAGGTTATTGAAGTGGTTATGCAGAGTTTATGACTTCTTTCTTCTCTTTGAATGTTGTTAATGAGAACTTTGATTCTCATTGTACCTTTGTCCGTTATCTTGAAGAACCATATAGTATTAGTTAGGCCCTTAGAGAAGGGAAATGAGCTGCTTGTACTTCCTATTTTACACTTTTTTCAAACCTCAAATTGTTCTGGCTTATCCTTTAATAATCTCCAACTTTAAAAATACTTTCCTGTCTCAGCCTGTAATTTTTCTACTAATGAGGAAGATGCCATTATCCTAACCCAACTTACTTCACCTTCATCTGGCTGATCATAGACTTATCTACATAGACCAGTGCAGTAGAGTGCAGAGATCCCTGAAGCAGTATGGCTTCATCAAAACAATTTGCAGCTGGGCAGATTAGCTCTGCCTTTCATCTGGGCTAATATGATTGTATTCAGCCACACTACCATGATTATATTGCTTCTAGGCTTTATTCCGGTACTTCTGCACACTGCTACATTACGGCATACAGACCTACCTACTTACTTGGTGACCGCTGCATTGTCTTAGTTTTCTAGGCCATGAGAACTCCTTCACTACATTCCAGTGTTAAACTTATAGTGACCATGTTTTGTGACAGTGAGTGTGTTAAACTTGTAGTGACCATGTCTTGTGACAGTGAGAAGGCCCTGCTACAGTACAAATCCTTTCCCGCTCCCTCCTCCCTGCCATCATGGCTGAATCCAGCCTTACACTATTTCCCCTTTATGTTTTATTAAAGTTATTAAAGATGTTCTTTTTGCACTATGATAATGACAATGAAATCTAGCCTGCCAGAGAGTGGTGCCTCCAAATGTTTCCCAGAATAAAAAGGATAATTGCTAGTGAGTTGCAAACCTCAGTCTGAAGTAGTAAATAATGATTCTTATTTCATGTCGTAAGCAGTCAATCCTTATCATATGCCGACTGCATGCACCAGTGACAAATTTCTGCAAATAAATCTCATAATAGGGCACCCTTCTACTCTGTACCAACCCCAAAATGCATTACTGCACTGGCTATTTAAACACTGCAAAGTAAAAAGCATTTCACAGAATTAATTTCCTCTCTTTCATGAGAGAGATATAATGCATTAACTGATTTGAAAACAGAGTGAGTTTCTTTTATAATGTGGTCACTCACTAGGCAAGCTTTCCATAGGGCACAGGAGCTAAAGTAAACAATCACTTAAACAGAAGGAAGCTCTCCAGTGCCCTGCCAGGCTGATGTTTCTAGAAAAGGGCGGGGGGGGGGGGGGGGGGGACCACCAAAAAA
>WAAD01034283.1:2327-34313 GCA_013389945.1 Fregata magnificens | reverse complement strand
GGGGGGGGGGGGGGGGGGCACACACCACAAAAACCCAACATTTCATTCCATGTTGAAAAGAAAGTGTAAGCACTCTGTTTAGAAAGCTTTAAAGCATAATTGAAATTCAACATGCAGATTTCTGTATTATTACAATGCTGTGTGCACTAGATCATTTGCTGAGCAGCCAGCATTTTAAACAACACATTGCAAAGAACTTTGTGCTGGTACAATAACAATGTACAAAAATTAGGATGACAGCACAAGTATGCTCAGCCCCATAAACATTCTTCAGCTGAAATGGGAACTACAGTGCAGAGCTAGCCTATGTATTATGAGAACGGAACATTTCTGCCTCCATGTGCAGATGGAGCACAGATCACTAGTATGCTGACAAGCTGAACTCAAAACAAAGAGGTAAGCTACATATGTACTAGCAGGTAAGCTCACTGATCTTTTTAACCCAATGAACATCTGATGTGATGTGAGATTCACTAAATTGTATATTGCAAATCAAGGTCAGAATGCAGGGTGACTTAGTGTTTTGTGACATTCTCCCTGCTTCACTGACAGAAAGCAGTCATGAACCACAGGGTACTTTTTCCTATTTTAGTCTGATTGCAATTTGAACATGTATTTGACTAGAGAACTAAGTGTATCTAAACTCAAATCTGCAGGAAGTTGTAGGAAAAATAATTGAAAAAAGTCACTTGATACTTGTTCTTATGCTACCATGATGCTGCTGTGCACAAAGGCCAGTGTCTCTGTATGGAATTAAGGTACCACGTTCACTGCTAAGAGGGACAGGAAGTTAAACTGGCACTGTAATACTCTAGGCTAACCTTTCGTTCTGCTGACTACAGTCACAGCAAAGAGTTGCATTGGTATGAGAATGTGTGTGACTGGAGCCTCCTCTTTGCTTTGGGAGATGGATGACGCTGGCAGAGCAGTCCAAAGCCACAGTGCACAGGAGAATCTGGTTCATTGTGCAAAGTGTTAGCTGTGCCAAATCACAATATTAGCGAAACGATCAAACCACTAACCTAAAAATGAGTTCCTGATTGTTAAATATATGTCTTAAGTATACGATACAGAACAACAGTTATTGAGATCATAAGGTAGTTTTGGTTTTGTTCTCAGAATAAGTCATATTAAAGAAAAGTATGTGCAGAGGAACAGTGTGTGAAAAAGAGTATTTACACACACCAACGTGTATTTACACTCATTGAGGTTTTTACCATTCATGGCATACTGCAGGATTCACTGTCACTAGTAGGACTCAATGAAATGCTTGTTCTCCGAATCAGTCTCCCATTTATCTACTAAATCTTTCTATTTCATCCAATCTAAAGAACTATTTGTAAGTGGAAAATATAATCTATACATCGAGAAGAGGAATACATTAGCTCTTTAGTAAGGACGTGAAAGAAAATGTGATCTTGGATTATAGCTGTATTTGCCTGTAACTGTAGGTCATTAGCAAGGCAGACTGAGTGAAAATAAAAGATCCCCTGGCAACCCTCCCCCTCTTCAAATGCCTGCTGAAGCAGAAAAAAACAACCGCCCTGCATACATATTCCAATGAGCCACTGTGGGGCAGTAACAACAAAAACATTCCTAAGCAAAACAAGGGTCTTTGAACAGCCAGTTTGCCTATTCTGAGCAAAGGATACAAAGAAACAGTTCTTCGAAGAAAATCCGAACATTAGGATTTCCATTCTTACCTTATAAAATGTTATTACGCTTTTTGGGAAACATTTTATAGATACACTTAGCTTCAACTCCTTCCACGGAAATGCTTGCATACAGCTATTTTGAAGTTCTGTAACTCATTTTTGAAGCACTGAATAGAGGTTGCATGTGAGATATACAGGACTGTTTAAGACACTATCTGGATTTTCTGTGTGTGCATAAACTCTCCTACCTGAGGGCTAAGTAAATAAGTTCTTTTCAAGTGATTATTCTCTGTGCAGCAATTTTTCCTTGTGAAGTATAGAAACCTCTGAAGATTAGATATTTTTGTGCAGTCTTTGTTCCTCTCAGAGCAAAATCTTGAGTGAACAGAAGTTATTAAAAAAATTATTCTATGTCTTAAGGGTAAAAGAATATACTTTGTTCAGTTTTGGATGTAACTTGGAACCAGAGTTACTGAGCTGCTTTGGGTCCAACCATTCAGATCTAGAGGTTCAAAATTAGATTAACAGTTTTGTCTTCCTTTCTTCTATCCCAACCATTCTGTAGTTTTTATATTAATGAAATATGAAGAAATTAACTGTTGTTTCTTTTTACGTAGTACCAAGAGGGAAAAAATGCTTGTTTAAAGATCTCTAATTACAATCTGAGTTTTGCATAAATACAAAACTTCTTGTAACATTTGTTCCAAATAGATATTGCCCTTTAGTGCCGCAGAATTTTTTACCAGATGAGTATATGCTGAAATATAGAACCTGTAAAAAGTGGAAGTATCATACTTCAACTGAAGTGTTAGAAAAAGAGGATCAAGACATACAGAGAGCTGAATTACAGCCATGGCTCTTCAGTTACTCTTTGAAGATCATTTTCGTTTCCATTTTGGTCTTAAATCTTACTCAGAAGTAATTAACATTTGGGGATGCATGACAGATGCTATGTACCACCTTGTCTTTTTGGGCAGTCTTTTCTTGTCTTGGCTTTTCTACATATATTCCAGACCTAAAATAATTTTTTTTGGGGAAAAAAAAGAGATAAATGAACTTACTTTGGCTTGCAGACAGCAATGTGAAGAAGCTGAAAGTTTCTTCTAATATTTAAACATTCTTCCAACTTTATTTTTATGTATTTATTTATTCATATTTAAATGTCTTTAAAATGTTTATTAGATCTGTAGGTTTTCAGATCTGGAATACCACTCCCATTTTTACAAAGATGAGGCTATAAATTTAATGCAAGTAGCACCAGGAGCATTATTCCACATACTTCTCTTTGAATATCCCAGCTAATGAATCTTCCAGCTGATCCTACTGATACTCCAGGATATGAAAGATGATGCTGTCATTTCATCTGCAAACTGGAGATCCCTTACTGATGTTCCCTGGGTTTACAGCATTCATGATTCTCAGGTTTCACTTTATCTCCACAGTTTTCTTTGTTTTGCTTTACTTTTTCATCAAATAGAAACATCATGAAAAATTATGAAAAAAAGTATTTGGAAGTTTTATTAATTTAAAGATATCTCAGGGACTAGGCAGCCAGCTGAATTTTCAATCAAAAGACCTGTAAGTGCTCATTACTAAGTCTGCAAGGCCGTGTCATGGTTTAACCCCAGCCAGCAACCAAGCACCACACAGCCGCCTGCTCGCTCCTTCCCTCCCTCCGGTGGGAGGGGGGAGAGAATCAGAAGGCTAAAAGTGAGAAAACTCGTGGGTTGAGATAAAGACAGTTAATAGGTAAAGCAAAAGCTGCACACGCAAGCAAAGCAAAAGAAGGAACTCATTCACTCCTCCCCATCGGCCAGTAGGTGTTCAGCCATCTCCAGGAAAGCAGGGCTCTATCACGTGTAACGGTGACTTGGGAAGACAAACGCTGTAACTCTGAATGTCCCCCCCTTCCGCGTTCTTCCCCCAGCTTTATATGCTGAGCATGATGCCATATGGTGTGGGATATCCCTCTGGTCAGTTGGGGTCAGCTGTCCCAGCCGTGCCCCCTCCCAACTCCTTGTGCACCCCCAGCCTGCTCGCTGGTGGGGTGGGGTGAGAAGCAGAAACGGCCTTGACTCTGTGTAAGCACTGCTCAGCAGTAATGCAAACATCTCTGTGTTATCAACAGTTTTCAGCACAAATCCAAAACATAGCCCCATACTAGCTACTGTGAAGAAAATTATCTCTGTCCCAGCCAAAAGCAGCACAGGCAGCATTAATCTTCAAATATCATCTTCAAATTTTAGAGTTTCTCATCAGTTCTTTAAGAGAATTGCAGCGAGATTCTTGTGTTTATTCTTAAAGTGGAAAATGTTCTGAAGAAGATTAGATCCAACAATTTTGCCTCACAGGAAAAAGGAAATAAACAACAAAAAAGTTAGAAAGTTGATAATACCTATTCACCCTCATTCGCCCTGCAGAATCAAGACAGTCATGAGAAGATGCTGTATTTAACCAGTATGTTAACGGAAGTATTAGATGAGTTGCAGTAGCAGAATATTTAGTTTGAGGTATGTGGAAATATTGCCACATTTTTAACTATGCTTCATGAGACACCTTGGCTGTGCTAGTATTAGAGACAACAGAGCACAAGGCATACCAAAAAAAGGCTCATGGGGATTTTCACATTCCAAGACCAGTTGAAAGAGCTCCCAGTTATAAAAACAATCTTTCTGCCTGTATGATACCTAAAAATTTGTCCACATAGTAGCACACATGGTTACATTACAAAAGGGAGATTCCAACTGTAAGCAGACACTTGGAGATGAGGGAATTAGTCAATCAGAAGTCCATACAAAGAAAAATAGGAGACAGTATTAGTAGAGCCTACAGTAATTTGATTTATGAGTTGCTATTTTTAATGGATCTTCATATTAGCCCCTTGCTAAACTCTGAGGCAGCCTTTTCTATGACAAGCAATTCTACAACATCCCACAGCCATTGCCAATCAATCAAAAATCATACTTTAGGGCCCAAAATGTTACAAAACTAAGAGAACACAACTTGGATTATTTTGATTTGAGATCTCAGGGTTCACTTTTTCAATCTTTTGTCTCCATACATAGACATACTTACTCAAAAACAAGCCTTCAAACATTCACGTAACTAACTGCTTGTGAATTAAGGGGGAAAAGAAAGAAAATCAAGAAGAATACGTTCCTTAGAAAAACTAAGCACATTAAATCTCAGTCTCAGTTGAGTTCCTACACCTTGCACTACTGTTCCCTGGGCTGCAGGTCTCACTTGATAATTTCAGCCAACCAGTATCTCCAACTTCTGCACGCCTTTCCTCTCCTTCCTCACCTAGTTTTTAATTAGTATCCAGATTGTTTGTGCCCTGTTATCTTCCAGTTAAAGTGCTTTTCTTTCCTTTATCAACATCAAAATCCAGCAATTCAAAGTTTTACAATGCCCAACCAAAATTATTTATCAGTGTCACACTTACCAGTAGCAGGTAACGCTGTTGCCTTCTTTATACTATCACGGCCCTGCGTGAAATTATAAAGGACTTTGACATTTAGAAGTGGAGTAGAATGGGGTACAGTTCTCATTTTCAATCATATTTTTCTCTGGTTTTCAAGTAAAGTTTGCTTAACTTACTGTCTTAGATCTTATCAGGGTTCTGCTATGGTTCTTTACTGCATAGATAGATATCTTAGACTCTCAAAGTCCATATTCCCCTATCATTTATTTAGGGTTTTCTTTGTTTACCTCCTGTTTGGATCGAACTTTAGGCCTAACCTGGATGGCTGGGGATAGTGAAAGAGGTTAGAGTGTGGATTCCACGTTATTATAAGCTGCAACCTGTTTGCAGTGAGGACTCTGTGTCAATCACCTCAGCGATGATATTTTTTCAACGTCTTTTACAACTGTTCCCTATGTAATGATATTGGTGCCATTTTGTGTTTTTAGTAGAAATGAATTAGTTACCCAGAACTAGCTAGGAACATGATTTTAAACAAGACCACGGGGAGTTTTAAAATAACCCGGCTATTTCTAGTATAAATTCAGTGTTTGTGCACAAGTTTTGTATGTTTGACACCAAACCCACAGGATTGGCTATAAATTGTGGTTGGAGCTGGTGGAGGTGGCGAGGAGGGAGTGGGGGTTAGGCTTGTACTAGAATTCTCTTAAACCTCCATTTTAATCCATTCGATTATCGCCTACTAACTGGCTTGTACCAGAAAATATGGGAATCAAATAAGCTAGGTAAAAGATTGTCAAACTTCAGAATCTTAGTTGCTAGTTGTTAGTTTTCGTTCTTTCATGACCTGTTTCTTCTAAGCACTATGTTTAGAATTAGGGACAAGTAGTCCGAATGTACATTTTACTGGAAGAATTAAAGGACCACTGTGAAAATTATAGGAAATGCTGAAGAATGTAATCTTTTCTGAACTGTCTGACACACATTCTGGAAACAAATCTGTGCTGGAAACACTGATTATATATAGCAGGTATAAAAGCATAACTGGCAGTTAAAACCTTGTTGAACAATGCAATGATACTGTATTTCTTAACTTGGAAGGTTGTTCATCCAGCCTGCTCAGCCAGGATGTTCATCTGGCCCGTTTACCATTTATGAGATATTGTGTTAATGTTGAATTAGCTTATAGATTGTTTTAATATGACTTGAAGCAGTAGGGTGTATAATTGTTTGAATGTTTCTTTCCACTGACTGCACAGCATTACTTCTTTCTGCACCTGAGAAGGCTTTTTCTTCCACCTGAACACTTAACAAGCAAATTTCTAGATATTCGGAAGCAAATGCAAACAATTTAGAACAAATCTCGTTCCTGTGATTAGGGCCTAAAATGAAACTCTACCAAACAGAGGCAGTACAACTAAGTTTTGTAACATTTTCTCTTCTTTTCAGTGGTTCTTGTTATTATTTTCTTCAGCAAGGCATTGCAGCACAAGACACCCTTCCTTATCCTAATTCCTGTTTTCTGGAGAGAAAAATAGTTTTAAACCCTCTATACAGTAATGTCTGTACATACAAAGGGTATGAAGACTCAATGGGACGAGTAGCTTTTGGTACCATTTAACATTTGTCAGACTGCCGTTTATTTTCTGCCACAATTTGCTGGGTACCGTGTCATATTGTTGATGTTACGAGTTAAATTTCCCGCTAATTGCTAAGTGGACTTTACCAATGAAACTCAGGCTTGGGAATCCTTGCGAGACTGCGCTTTGAATTGCCTACACATATACAGTCTACAAAGTACTTGCATCAATCACAGCATTGTGTGATACAATACCATTATGTGACTTAATTAATGGCTGCATAGCATTTTCAGATTCATAAGCAGTCAAAAACATTACCATGATGTTTTCTACATCTGCTGAATATTTTTTTATAAGCCAGAAACAAAACACTGGGTAAAGGTGGTCAGATGGGTTGGCAATTAATTGGAAAATCACCAAAGACTACATGGTGAAGAAAGCAATTACTACAAAGTGTAGAAAAGAACAAATGCAGCCATTAGGGATATCTGGTATTAAACCTTCGAAGGAATGTAAATATTTAATTTTTAATAATTATTTTTGTAGAATGCCTTAGCTTGCAATGAATGTGGCATGTAATGCATGTAAAAGTACTCCTTGGTCAGCATGGGAGGCAGCAAAATGCCTAACATTTTAAAGCTTATGTGTGGAAAGTGTTTTTATACTTAGTTGACTGGTGAGAAGACAACACATTTATGTTATTCTAAATATAAAATACTGTATAGTTTTATTTACATACACTTCTTTAGAAAGTCATGTAATTTACTGAGTCATGAGTTTGGGTCAATTATGTTTAGACTAAACAGAAGTTCCACAAATGGACTACATGAGTGGCATTACAAGACCAAGTAAAGTAATTAGCAATAATGACAATTACAGATATTTTTGATTTAAAGTTTATGATACGCTAAGGCTTGCAATACTCTTGGATGAGGCATAATATGATAGGTGTTTTATATACAGGTAGATAAAGAAGGTTGAAGCAACCTGATCAAGGGCTCTGTGTATGATCCTTACACTTGGGTCATACTTCCATGTATGATACCACACATGATAAAAGTGTACAAACCAAGCAAATACTATTATAAATTAAAGAATCTCACTGTAACCTTCTAATTCCAAAGTTAGTAGGAAAAACTGTATCAGATTCAAAAGAACATCAGGTAAATGTCCATCATGCCTGAGTTCTATGGTCATTGATAATATATGACGGTGAAATGTTTCCAGTAGTGACAAATGTCACAAATGCCACTATAATTGCTACCCCTTGAGCAGATGGTAAACTTTGTAATGAAGAGGTCAGGGGGCTGTGCATTAAAAAGTGGCAGCTGGCCAACTGTAAGTTTTATTTTGTACTATTTGCTAAGTAAGAAACATAAGTTGTACAAAAAGCACTGAATTATCTATTTTTATCCACTTAGTAATACTGTAGTACACAGTTCTCAAATAATAATGATGCCTCACTTTGGTAAGACACATTTTGTCCTCTGAAGAACTTGCAAGCAAAGCAGATAGGGAACAGGTTAGGAAACAGGCCCAGAGTGACATGCTTTGGTCACACATGAGAGAGGAAGAGCAACAGCTGAGAACACAACTCAGGTCCCCATGCTCCAGCTAGTACTTCAAATACTATGTCATGTTACTTAGCCAAGACAGTACTGGGAGTTTTGTTACTATACAGTACACTATACAGCTACAAGTGCTTATAAGTGCATGACAGCATTGGGGATCCATTGTGTCTAGTACTTACCACTGAAAAACAGCCTAGGAGAGTTTCTTGCTTTTGCTTTTTCAGGAACCTATCATTGACACAAAGGAATAGACATCAAAAGAGGCTTGAAAATGATCTATTGAAAAATGTAGTTCTTGCCAGCTGAACTAGACAGCTGAATGTAGAAGCAGCTACACTTTTATTAGACTAACATAAAATAAGAGGTGTACATAGTTCTGGAGTCTCTCAAAGGTCCCTTCATCAGTTATCATCTTCCATTCTTGTGAAAGGAGCACTGAGATCTCAAAATCATGTGTATCATCAGCCAAATTTTCTCCTCCCCCCAATCTAATAAAGGTCACTTTATAGCAAAAATGCTACTGTCTCTCTCTCTGTGAAAAAATTCTGCTAGAACTCCATTATGGAGAAGGATCTTAAAAGATAAACAGCACTAAGGAGAGCTGCTTGTCTTTAGCAATTGCTTTTGTGAAGGAGAGGTTGACTGGTGTGTATCTCTGTAGGTACAAACTAAAACAAAGTGGGTGACTTATCATTGCATCAAAAGCTATATTTCTATTTTATTCCTTATAACGTGATATTTATTAAATATAATTGTGAAAAAAATGTTAATGACACGATAGCAAAGGAGGACTTTTCCAAATAAATATGCCTCATTTCAGAGGAAAAAAGAGTGATGCTCAAGAGTGATTTAAACACACTTGGGGTCTAGCTCTCTTGTTAAGAGGAGGAGGTAGTGCTCGATCTTAAGCAAATGCGTGTAAACAGCATGAAGAGAATGAAAATATAGAGTAAGGGCAAGTGGGACCAGTAAGGTAGATAGATAGTAAATGGAATTGAGTAGGAACTAGGATACGAGACAGATGTGGAATTTCAGGAAAGATGCTGACACAGATGGCAAGACAAAATAAGTACAGCCAAGAGAAAAAAATAAGAAATTGATCGTAGTATCTTTCCGTAAAGAAAAATCTAGGGTTACACTGCCAAGGTACAAATTTTACAAAGAATTGTACCTACAACTCTGGTCACACAGCCTTGCTTGTACTCTAAGGCTGCATGGGCTAATGCTTGAAAAAATACGTCACTACACTAAATACTACTGCGTTTTAATAATGATATGTAATGTAAAAATGGGTAAAGAACTCACAACTTGTTACTACTTTGAAATGACAGTAAAACCTTGTGGTAAACTGCTAACTTCCTCTTTGGCTTTCTACATAAAAGTACGTCTGAAATACAGTGCTTTGTATGAAATTGGAACAGGAATGCTTCGCTTTTGGGTATCATCTGAGACCTGAATCTCAATCTATGTGGGAAATGAGAAGGCTGCAGTAGGCTCTGCAGCAGAACGACAGGTTGTGCGCCGTAAAACAAAGAGAGAATTTTGGCACATCACATTGGTGTGAAGAAGCACTGCCGTGGGGCTGTGTAAAAGGGGTGCAGGGAGTGGAAGAATAAAGAAAACAGGAACAGAGAGAGAAGCCAGCTGTGAACAGCACTGCTCAAGTTGTTTACTCAACAACCTATTCTAGAAAATGTGAAGGAACATCATCATCATTTAAAACCATTTTTAACTGATTACTAATATGACCTCAATTCTGTTTTCTTTGCCTGTACCCACGTGTTTACAATCTGGAAGAAAACGGTGGGAATGACTGCTACAGAAGCCTGACTGATAGTGCATATTTTCTTGAAAGTGTATTTTCATATTAAGCAAGTGTCAGTACAAACACCTGCAATTTGTATTGCTTGTAACAAACAGTAAGAAACAACCACCACTCTCTTTGAATAAGGTTATTGTTACTTTGTGGCTGTTACTGTGTGTATTTTTGCACTTTAAAACGTAAAGAAAAGCATGTTGATTATTAAAAACATTGCTTCTTGTTTACAAAAAAATGAAGTAAATACAGTCTTCAGTGACGAACAGACTGTGAATTCCAATGGATTTTGAAGGGAATACTCTACCAAAATTCACTGTTTCCTTACAAGTAATTTGGTTAACGCTTAATTTCAACGTAAGTGCAGAAACAAACTGAAACATGATGCTGTAAGAAAGACACTGAAATTAATTTAAAAATTATTGCAGGTACCATGACAAAGAAGAAAAAGCTGTAGGACTTTGTACTTTTAATTTCTTCTTTCTCTATTTTACACAGCTGAGTACCCTAAGATCAGTATGTATTAGTCAGCGGAAGAGAACAAGATTCTGTGCTGAACTTTAACCAGAAGCATATTAAATTTGTATTAATTCCCTTCTCTGTTGGCTGACACATCTGGGTACGAAACAAAATCTTCACGCCTCTTTGCTCTATGCCTGAGAAATGTGGAAAAGACACTAGTTGCCCAACCCTTGCTCCATCCTTTGCGCCTGCAGTGAACAATTGAAGGGACTGCACAGAGGTATGTTTTTGTCTGCTAGTATTTTCATGTCACAGTTTGTCCCTGTAAATGAAAAACCAGAATACCTGGTTATTCTGATCTGTTAAAAATTATATACATTTTTAACATACTAAACAGAAAAATGTGTTTTTATGGTGTGGTGTGGCTGGATCAGAAAAAGAAAAAAAAATATTCAGTAGCTTTTACAGCTCCCCATTAAAGAAAAATGTAAATAAAGGTGTTTTAGTGTTGGTGTAGAGCAGCATTGTCAGGAAAACACCATTAAATCAACTAAAGTTTGTACTAAGAACAAATACAGCCAAATAATCAAGAACCCATTCCTTAATTTCGTAAGTGCAGTAAGAAAAATTTTCTCATCCTAAAGGACTGTTATGTTAAAGATTAGGAAATAACTGGATAGTAAGTAAAGGAGCAGGAGAAGCACTGTGACTTAACATTCTTGGTTTTTAAGGCAATTTCTTAAGCCAAAGACTAACTGGTACTGTTTGTTTGTGGAACAGTCCACAATATCTGACTCACTGATAAATGATTCACAACATTAAAGCATATGTAAAATTCATATGTGTATGTACAATGTTGGTTGTGTACCTTTTGCTTGAAGGCATCAGAGAGCTACTGGTCAGGACAACTGCGTGAATCGGGACATTTGGCACAAGTGTCCCAGTCTCTAGGCACCTTACTCCTAATCTGGAAAAAAACCCTGCAGCATTCATTTGAAAGTCTACATTCGCGTCAGAGTTGACCTTCTTAAAATCAGATAATAACTATGGAGCTCCACGAGATGGGCTTCAATATCACCTTCTACAGCAGTAAGTAAACAGCCCATTTCTACAAAATCCGTGAGAAACTATACGGGCAGCTGTAAACCTTATTTAATTCCCCATTATTGTAATGTGAAGCTATTTGGTAGGCTTATGATCATCCCCTTTTCCTGTCTGTTCAGGATTTCCTATGTGCTCTTTTGTACATTTCTGTCTCTTTTTAGAAGATCTTGGGTTGATCATGGCCTTTTCTATAGAAGACACTCGTAGACTCTTTCAGGGGAGGTGAAACTGCTAACTTGGAAACAAACCTTAAACCATGAATCGGAGGGTATTTTTATTCAAGCACAACATTAGGGCAAGTGCATTGCTGAGGTCAGAGCTGTGGCCCACCTTGTTGCCCGACTTTAAAATAATGCCCTTGTGTCTGTAATGCAGAACTGGCTACTAAGTGAGTAGTCCCTCATTCTTTGGAAAACTGTATTGTATCATGCTAACCTCAAAGAAAATCAAATAATTTCAGTCCAAATTAAAAAGGATTATCTACTCATTGGAAATAATATGCTTTTATTTTACTTTTTCTTTACATAAAGTCTTCGAAATTTCTTTCGTTAGCTTGCATAGTCAGGCTTCTCTTAAAACAATAACTGATGCAAACTTCTACATACACAATACTAATTTTTTATTATAACTAAGTAGGAAACAGTAATATTCAACTGTGTGTTAGAAATCACAATCTTCTCATAATTAGTGAGAAATTCCTCATCAAGTTGCAACAAGCTATAAAAACGAAAATAAAAGAAACATGGTAACCGAGTTTTTCACCTGCCAGTATTATGAGATTGGCTTAAAAATCACAATGCTTTTAGTAAATTATTAAAAGCAAATTATTTTGCTAGTACTTCATGAGTAAAAGTTAAGATTTTTTTTTATTAAGAGAAATATAACAAGGAATCCTGATATTCTAGGTAGTGATGTATTAAGAAATTAAAACAATACATTTAAGGGATTAATAACTGAGAAGTCAGAGGGAAATTGTCATCCAGCTGAAGTCTTTCTGATAGGATCCTAATGTAATTGGTTCTTTGTCCTTCACTGCTTGACATTTTATCAATGAGCTAGAAGAAAACATCAAATCATCTAAGATAATTACTGTGGATTACACAAAGACAGATAATGAAGAGGCCAGGTCACTGATCCAGATCGCTGAGGTGAATTCAAACAAATACTGTGTATTACAATACAGCCAGATTAAAAACCCCCCATACATCTAGGCCCAAAAATAAAGGTAGTACTTACAGGATAAATAAAACATGAGATCGTTGGGATCATGGTGGGTAGATGGCTGAACTTGAGCTCGTGTTGTTAAGGTGGCCAACGGAGGGAGGTCAAGTTTTGCCCTGCAGCTTTACGGTCACTGAGGTACCAAGGCACGGTCAACACGGGGAGGAGCAGGGGAGCTTCACCGTACAGGGAGGCAGCTGGGGGCAACAGGAGCCTGAGGGCCCTCACCACAAGCTGCAGCCCCAGAGGAGCCGACAAGGTGAGTGGAGCAGGCCCAGGCACAGTCACCACATGAGCCACAGGCTGGTGAAGCCCCTGAGGAGGAGGCCGGTCCACAGTGAAGCCAGGATATCAGGTCTGCACGGTACAAACCCAAATGTGCTCACTGCTTTCACTTTTCTGTGGATGCATTGAAGTATGTCGTGTATTCACAACCTGGCAGGCACCACAGTTCACAAGCCCTGAATCTCATTAATATCTGGGTTAGTTATCTTATCTCTACTTAATAAATAATGAAAAGACGTTAAGGTCTACCACTAGAAAAGGCTTACAATGATCACATTTAATTGGCAGGAAACTTACTGATCCTAAACACACGCATTTAATCACTCTCTGTCATCCCATGAGGGGAGGAGTAATCTGAGTAATCACTTAAAGCAGCTCAAAAGCAGTTGTGTGGGGCATCAGGAGAACAAGGAGGTTCAATGGACTGATAGCTACAGGTGTGATCGAGTGTTTTACTGGTCTAAGACTGCTCCTCACCTGTACTACTACGAGTATGAGAGACCCCGCAGCACCCTTGCGTGGAAGCTATCAAAAACGCCTCCCAAGAGCTGCCACAGCTGAGCCTTTCCCGCCGCGGGGGGCACCTGTGGGGCGGGCGGCGCCCTGAGGCGAGTCGGAGGCGCCTTCTAGAACCTTCCGCCGCCTGCGGGAGGAGCGCGCGCGCCCGGCTCCTTGCGGNGCGGCCCGGCCCCGTGGTGTGAGGTGCGGGGCGCCGTGAGGTGCGGGAGCGGTCCTGGGGGCTGCTCCCGCTGGCTTTGTCCCAGCGGCGGTGGCACAGCCCTCCTCTGCCTAACTGCCGCTGTGGGTCTTGTGCGCCTTCGTCCATCAGGTCGCTCTAGGTGCAGTCCGATTGGTCTGCAAATTTTTTTGTTGATCTAACCCAAGTGTGTCAGTCAGCCCTTCAACATGGGCTCGTTTGCTGCCCTCCTCGCAGGGCCGCGTTACCAGTTGTATCTGCCTGTACGCGGGACGTCCTCGTCCCCCGCAGCCTCCGTTCTTCCTTTTAAGGAACATGCATTGTCTGAATGCCATGGCTACTCCAGCCGCTTACAGGTAAGCCTTTGTGGGTCACTGCCTTCAGCTGCCGCTGGACGCTTGCATCCTGTTTATTTTTGGCGGTGCCCTCTATTGTCTTTCTCAGCTAATGAAACAATAGGGAGTCTTGAGGATGAGGTCCAGGTAATCGGCTTTTATCACAATTTTAGAAGACGGTAGGGTAGTTCTCACCTACTTGAGTAAGCCTGTGTACGAAATGACAATATACTTATCTCTTATTTAGTGGGATCGCTTCCGTGCTACAGTTAAATTGCATGTTTGTTCACATGGGAGCTAATTTAGAGAGGGGAAGGGCCTTTCTCTGTTTAATTCATCATCCGCAGTACACCAGCTGAAAACGTGACGCTTTGTAAGAGGGAAGAGAAAAACAAACTGAAGATGTGGTTTTGTGATCACCAGCATGTTGTGGAATTATTGCCGTTTTCCTTGAATTTTAATTGAAAACTGAAATACTTCCAATTTGTAACTCCCTTACAAAATCACTACGGTAATTACAGCTTTCTCAAGCTTAGGTGTCATTTGTGGCTGATAGCAGTGTTTGAAAGGTTGACAAAGGGATTAGATTGGTTGAAATGGGAGTTAGTAATTTTTAATTAGGTTTTTTATTCTTTTCTGAAACATTGCTTAGGTGATGATTGGGTGTGATTTTTCTTTTTTTTTTTTACATCTTCCCCACAATCAAAATGTCTAAATGAATGTCTCTTTCCCTTTGTGCTGTGTGTCAAGCATATAAATTATTCCTTTAGTTTTTAAGTTGTGTAGTTATGTCACTGAAAATGCTATTGTACTTTTAACGATGGAGAAAATACGAAATTCTTTTTTTTATGCCTGTGTATTTGTGTCTTTATTTACTGCATGTTTCAATATTGTTGAATATGGTAGACTTTAAACAGGTGCCTGAAGGTAAGCGTGCATGCTGGGCTTGCCTGAATGAGGACTAGTGGCTCAGTGAAATTTAATGATAAAGCTGAAGATCTTGGCCACTGAAGTTCCAGTTGGAAGGAAGACAAGCTTTACTGACTAGTAAATAGAGCTTAAAAGTTGAGGTTTTTCATGTTGCTGGTGAATTTTACAAATCTGTGTTCTCAGCTACTTCTTTTTGATGTTGCTGATAAGTAGCATTATTTTATGCTGAACAGGTGAGATTATTTAACATTAAGAGCAGTAAGTATTGAGGGTGAAAGGAAATGTGTGATGGTAGAAAATGAGGTGTATGTGCTGGTGGGAGAGCTCAGGTAACTGTAACAGTTCCCATTCTAAAACATGAGGACTTCATTTATTCACTCGGTGTGTGTATCATAAATTGTATGTTAAATGTAGTTAAGACAGTTATTCAGAAGTCTTTCTATGGATCCCTCTGGGTAACATGACCAGGAATTCATGGCTTCCAGAAGCGGTGAATATGAACCAAAATCCTGTCCAGGATGATGATGATCATCAAACTCCTATTAAACCCAAGGTATAATGTTCAGACAGGACATTGTCCATATGTTCTATTTTCTCAGCATGATTCATAAATAAATCACATTCTCATTAAGAATACTCATTCTTACTACTTTTCATTAGGGATCTTTGGTATGCTCCTACAAAATTGATCTACCTCCTGTTATTCTTGTATTATGCTCTTCTGACTTCTTACCTATTTATTTTAAACAAAGAAACTAGTTATATAAATTCAGCTTCATGAGTGTATCACAAAGTGCTCTTTCCCTTTGGTAATAATTGTACCAAATATCCAAGTTGAAAGAAGAATACAATTGTTTCCGAGAAGAGATCTTTCTCCTGCACATCTCTGTAGGTTATAACTCATTAAAATGTTATGTTCCTTTTTGTTTTTCATCACTGTCCCCTTCATAGTAGCATGAACCCTCTATGCATGTGAATTGTATAACCTTCTTGCTTAATGCTGACTGCCCCTGCTTTGTACTTTAAGTGAATGTTGTCACTACAGTCCATGTGGCATTGTATAAATCTTAAGAGATAGTAAAAAGTATAGTGTTCATCTTAATATCGATTCTTTTGGCACTCCTGTACTTGCTGCACTCCTTCAAAACTATTCCCACTTGCAAGTCTCCTTTGATTTGAAATCTGCTTTTATCAATCTATTCCAGTAACTCAGATATTTTAAGGTAACTCTGTAGATTTGCTCTTTATATTGGGCTGCCTCTAAAGCTTTGCAAAAGTGTGGATAAACTATATTACTTGGCAGCCTTTCTTTTACAACCGCTCTGTTCTTGTCTTAGTACAATAACTATGTTTTAAAATGGTTATCATAGATTCATGCACCTTTTCTGCCAGAGGAGAGATTAATTTATTTGCATATCTAATGAATATTTTAATGGGATATACACCTGTGCTACTTCATCTCATTCTCATTCCTTGTTGCAGATAATTACTTAACAGAAAATACTGTAGAAAAGCCAATACTGGATATGTGTGCAAGCAACATAATGGCTAGTCAACTGCAGTTAATACTTTATTATTTTAAAATAGTGTGTCTGTTAAAAATTTCAGACTAACTCTTTCCTCAGTGGTTCTTCAAGCTAAATACTAGCTTCAGATATTATCAGTGGAGAGTGAATCATGCTTTCCTTTTTCCCTTGGCACATGACGATGAGTGTGTTCAAGATCCTTTTCAGGTTAAATTATACTGCTTGGAATTTGTTTTCCTGTCCGGTTTTGTAATTTATTCTAACTTCTGATATATCAAGTGTCTGTTCTTAAAAGTATGCTGAGAGTTTCCTTATGCTCCTTTTGAGCCCTACCAAAGAGCTACAAGTTAAAATCCTCATAATGGAATCTGATACAGGCTTAAGCTGAAACAGATGTTAGTGTGTGAGCCAGTGAAATAGGCAACAGTCAGTGCTACATGTACACTTTTTAGTAAAAGTGCCCTAGAGGCATAGACTGGTTTGCTTCAGGGCCATGGTTGCACTAACAGGCCCTAATTGCCCTGACCAGACTTATTGGGGCCTCCTCTCACCCAGGTCGCCTGCACAGTCTGCCTGTTGGTCCAGGGCCCTTGCCTATGCTGTATCACAGGTATACCTGTACCCAGCTGTGTCTCCTGCTGTCTTGGCTTACGGACTATTTTTCTTGGATGGACCTTGGAGCTGTGCTGTGGGTAGCTCCTCTCCAGTCTCATCTCTGGTTCTGTCTCCAGGAGGAAGGCTGAATTTGTGTCATAGCCTGCCCTCCAGTCCTGTCTCTGGCCCTGCCTTCTACCTCCCTGGATACACCCTGGACCTTGCCTTGTCTGGACCCTATGGAAACTGTCCCTCTCCCACCTTGGCCCTGTTTGATCCTGTGGGACCGTGTCCCCCGTTGGGTGAGGCTGCCCTTGCCTGTGCTATGATTGCCCTCAGTTCCTGGCTTATCTCTGCTCTTGGAGCAGCCCATCTTTTTGCTCTTCCCTGACAATTTATTTGTAACATCATGTTTGCAGTCTTTTGCAAGTTTTTCAGAAACATTGTAAAGGTTCTGTCATCAAGCAAAAGCTCATATTGCACAGCTTACACAAAGGATCTTGTGTAAAAAGAAATCCACTTCCTATTTGAAGGAGAAACTTTTCCTGCCAGCAGAGTTCCCAGGTGACATCCAGATCAGCAATATTGCAGAGACTTAATGGGCAAAGCAAATGGAACCTGATTAAGGAATGTTTCCCTTAAAGTTAATCTTACAAACATAAGCAAAATTGACAGTTGCCATCTGTAATCTGGAACTTCTCTAGATATCATTGGATTTCTCAAAACCTGTGAATTTAGTATAAAGAGAAAATCTCTGTGGTTCACATAACTTAGTATGTTTAGAGATGTGAAATGCCTTGACAAAAAAGCAAGAAGGGAGAAGGGGAAAAAAAAAAATCAATCATAATGATATTTCTGTATGCAAGACTACTAAGACCTGGTAGAAAGCTCTAGCATCATGGGAACAGAATGTCTTGTCTACCCCTTTTGGACTGTACTTAGGATCCAGAATTTGCTTTTAAAGAAATTAGGGCGAGGAATGAGAATATTTCTTCTTAAATTCAATAAAAACAAATAAGCATTAAACTGTAAAATCTGAATCTATTTTTAGTGAAGGAACTAAATTATTTGAGTGGTTTTGATTCATTAACATGGAATTAAATCAGTCTTAAGCTGTCTAAGAAACAGGAGTAATTTTGTAGAGTAAGACCCACAGAACGGTTTGGTATCTTAAGTATTTTACAGCGTTTTTGTGTGTTGGTGCTCTTGTATTTGTGTCCAGTGCACTCCGGTTGCTTTCTCCTGCTCCCTGTACTAGTGTGGAGAGCAGTTCAGGGTAACATGCTCATCCTTGGGGGGTGGGGGAAGCAGAGGTATCAGTCCGGTAGTGCTGATGTGTCAAAAGAGGGGGAAAAGGGATGTTTCTTGTGCTGTTTTTGAGGAGATAGAAAATAGCTCAAAATCGTATGACATGAGAAAAGAACATGCTTTTGAAATCCCTGAAGGGACTGAATGTTTTGTAACAGTAAGTTGGTTTGTTAAAATCTACTGTTATGTGGAAGATGTGCAAGATGATAAAGCTTTTCTACAAAAGTATATGTTTTCATTCTGCTTTTATGGTAGAATACTTCTATTCAAGTAGTTGGATCTCTGCATAGGAAGAAACAGTGTCCAGTGTGAGAAAGGTAATGGAATTAAAACCTGAAAAAATACGTGATACAATAGAAATTAAGCATGTAATGTGTGAAACACAGGTAGATGTAGATGTATATTCCTTTCTTGCCTTCATTTAAACTGCTAAATAAATGATGTTCAGTATTTCAGTGACGTGATTTTATTCACTCAACATTTAATAAAACAAAAATTCAATGATCTATTGTGAGTTTACTTGCACAGAAGATGAGCTACGGGAAGATTCCAATGGTAAATGGGCAGTCTGGCAATCCTTTGAGGTTTTTGTCATGTATGCATAGCTTCTATGATACTCACCATGTTTCATCTTTTATGTTTCTGTATCACAAAGATAACTATGGGAGCTCTCTGCAGGTGTTCAGCAGTTAGGAAAAAGTTGGAAAAGATTAGGGCTTAAACAAAGAGTGTTTAGCTGATTAGGCTACAGCAGAATATTTTAGACAGCACACACAACAGGGTGCTACTACAAAGACAGTTACAATATCAAACTAAGTAACATTAAAAGGAACAAGATGATTTAAATAGGGATTTTTTTTTTTTAGCTCTCTGTTAGGGGTTTTTATAATGTGTAACTGTGTGGTACCTCAGAGTACCAAGTAAATCTGCATAGCAGAATTTCTAGTGAACCTTGCAATATTTTTTGGCTGTTTTCAAACTTACTTTGCAATTACACAGAAAGTAAGTAGTATCTTATTGTATGTTTCCAGCCTGTTTGTAGTGGTAACATTAAACTTTCTCTTTTTTTTTTAAAGGAAGGCAGAGTGATTATAAACTGGTAGTCATGAAGTTTATACATTTTTTTAAAATTGGTGATAGAATATAGTCCTCATAAGAATTTTTCAGTGTTATTCCTGTGAGGTGAGAAGAGCAAATAAATGCTAAATACTTTTCAATGTGTTATGTAGCCTGAAATCCATTTCATTTCATTTATACTAGCAAATTTGCTCCAGGAAACAAAAAGCAAGATAGCAAGAAAACATTAGATTAATTTACATAAACACAGAGCTGTTACAGTTTTGGGGCCATCATTGTGGTGATCCTTTCTATTGGATCACTTAAGGCCCTGCCAAAATAATTTAGTTTGGGACTTGGTATGCCTTTAAGGCTTTGAATCAGATATATTTAGTTTTCATGAGTGTTCTGTTTCAGAACTTGTAATGTGGTTCAAAATCAAGCCATTTGCTTTGTGAAGTGAGCATCAGACAAATCAAACACCTGGACCAAGTTTGAACCAGTGAACAGCTACTTCCTGTTCATCTGTTGAAATGTCAAGTAAAGACAGGAAGAATAGTAGTCTTAAATGTTGTTTTGTACTTGGTACTGGGTAGAACTGCAGTGTTTGACAAGATGGCAGACTTGCAAAAGGGAATATAATTTGGTTTTGGTGCTTCTGAGAACTTGCAAGTTCATATGGCTGCAGCACTTGCTTCCCATCATGTTATTTTCCTTGTATGCAAGCAGCTCTAATGTCAGAGATGGAAATGAGTTTACACTTTCTTTACCTGTTGTACTGAATTTTTTAGTCTTCTGCATGCCAGGGCTTAGTGATCCTCATCTCCAAAGGCTTGTGACTGTGCCTGTTTCTTGTGTGATAGCATGAAAATGATTAAAGGATGCTCTCTGTGCCACCTTCGGAGTCATGTTGAAGGTTTTGGGAATCGTTATAAAACTGATCATACTTGGAACCACTAGCTTTGTAGTAACACCGGTGGTATTTTTATCAGTGATCCTGCTGACCTTCTGTATTTTCTTACAGAGTCAAATTTCTCATTAACAAATCTTGCGACTTGCTATCTGACTCTCTGATGTCAAAGTCTATATTGTGTATGTCGTTTTGTTGTACATTTTTGTCTGACTTGAGTGGAGTTTTCTACCCAGAGTTTTTAGCTAGTTCAGTAAGTCGAGCTGAAAATAATGTTTTCTTCAATACTGGCTAATTACTTAAGATGCATTATGAAAATATTTCTGGGAATGCAGATTGGATGTCTTACTGTGATTTCTTTAAATTGGTTTACATTCTTAGAGGGCTTATTGAAAATCTGGCTAGATAACTTTGTCACTTCTGGGCTGAAGAGCTTGTGAAATTTTTACCCTTTGACTTCAAAAGCATTCCTTCAGTGATTAGGTCCACAGAACGATTCTGATTCTTTGTGAGTTGGATGCAAAAAATTGTGGCTCAAGTGCTAAATAAACTGTGTTACATATTACGTGTCAGAAACTAGAAGAAGGTCAAACTTTGGCAGACTAATTCCTACTAGATCAAATGGCTGTGCCATGTAATTCCATAAATCATTTGGTTTTTGTCACATTTTTATTTTTAATGAGAGTAGGATGTCTCTCTGGGCTATCATCCACTTAGTAGTGGATTGATATGACCCAGAGGCAAGTAATACAAACTTTTCTCCCACTCCAGATAAAACAATTACACCCATCTATTCTTGTAATATAATGAAGTGGTGGTGTAAATATACTTAGGTTTTACTTGGTTTATGTATTAATTTCTTTCGTTTGAAAAAGCGCCGTGTATACTTGTGAAGAAAAAGGAAAATTAACATTAAATGTATAGTTTTATCCAAAAGTCTGTATACAAAGTAGAGAATGGCAAATTGAACTAGTCAGGAACTGAAAAAAATAACTAAAGAACTATTAAGAATATCACAAATGATATCAAATTAGCAAGCCATAGTTAGTTGTATTAATTTATTAATGATAGTGGCACCCTGCTTAAAATCAGTACCTGACAAAGTTGCTTGAAACCCGTGCCTCGCTAAGATGCTGGAGAGACTCTTTGTGAACACTATACAAGCATAACTCAGTTGTCCTAATACTCTGTTGTGCAGTTTGGCTTGATAAGCATTGCCTGGGTGGTTTAGTGACAGCAAAGATAAGAGCCTTGCACCTTCAAAACCTGGTAGAACTCAGTGTGATATTTTGGTTAGCTTAAATATCTTTTTCTTGAGCTTCTTTCTCCCACCTTGCCCTGAAGGACAGAATCTGCATCCTCCAGTTTTTATGTCCCAGGGTGTCAGCATAGCATACCATGGCAACTGCAGATTGAACTAATTAGCAAAAGGTGCTATCCTTTCTTTTCAATGGTGGCTGTATAAGGTTTCTATCATACCAGTGAAACGTTAAAGAAAGCTAGTTTTGGCTTTTGTAAGTATCTGAATTTTCTAACTCAACAATGTCTTACTACGATATGTGGCATAATGATCGGTATGGTATTTTGGCTAATGCCTTTTTATTGATATGAGCTGTTTCTACTTGGTATCTGGTAAAGATAACTGAACTAGTCTTGTCTAGAAAAAATGAATTCGTTAGTGCAGTAAGTAAAGGGGCAGCAGCAGTTGAGACATTCTTCAGAATTTGCCTTAATGCCATAGTATGAGAGCTAAAAGGTTTGTTTCTATGATGATGTTTAACTTGCTGCTGAATATCTACGTAGCTTTCTGTTGGGTTAGATGCGTGTGAATTTGCATGTCGTCTTCTGTTAATGGCCTTAAATGGAACACATGGAACTAGAAAGTGGAGTCTGGTTAGCTGCTCCCATGTTAGGATGAGAATATGAAAACTTGTTCTGTCTTAGTTACTGTGCTGCCTTTACTGCTTTAGTAAATCAGCTAACCAGTTTGCCATATTTCTTAATCTGTAAAATGGGGAGGAATGCTGCCCTAGACTGAGGGAATTTGATGGTGCATGCAGAGTGTTCTGATTACTAATACTTATCCTTTTGTATTACGTATGTACTTTTAGTCAAAGATTATGAAGTGCTTTAAGTAAATCTAAACACTCGTTTGCTTCATTTCAAATGGATTGTGTATTCTGTTGTTGTAAATAGAATAACTTGCTTTAATTCACAGCTAACTGCTGACAGAAGCAGAACTGGATCTCTTTGAGGGGATCCTGCCATCCTTCCACCCAATAACTTAGTTACATTTATGGGTATACCTTAATTTGGGTTTTTAGGGAGCCTGTGGGTGAAGTGTGATACATTACTAGCATGCCTATTTAATAGATCTCAGTTTGAAAAGTTGGAGTACTCCACAACTATTAATTGTGGTGAAGCCAGACACAGAACACAATGGGTCTAGACATCCAGCAGCTGTGGGTATATTCTTTCACTCCTTAACCTGTAACAGAGTTTACTGTCCTTAAACCTCAGTGCATTTGTGCAGAGTAAGCTTTTCAGAGCTGAAAAACTGGGCTATGTAAACCAGGGCATATTTTGGAAGGAGTAAGAGGAACAGTTAGTTTTCTGTGGTTCTGCTACTATAGATTATCTAGTGGTACGCGCTATCTATTTTTTCAGGTGAAAGAGAGGAGGCAGTCATGCATTAGCCTGTCTTGGGCCGTGAGTCTAATGTTAGTTCTGTGTGTAAGCATAGCTGTTCAGCTATTTTCATGTCACCTTATCTTTGACTAAGCTTGACCTGGGCTTGCATAGTAATTTTGGAAAGACTTGGTAATGTAAGTAGCTGAAGTAGTTTGTTTTTTTTTTTTAAAGAATAAAATGGAGAAGGAGTCTGATTTTTATGGTTATGATATTTGCTAAACAGTCTCAGAATACATAAATAAAACTATGTAGTGCATAACTGGAAACTTTTGTGTTAGTTGAATGGATGTCTGGGATTGTTTCTGTACTGAATTATTCAACTTAGCATCCAGAATGGAAGTACAAGCTACTGCTCATGTAAAACTGAAATATAGCCTATAGAAGAAAACAAGAATCTGGGAAACTCTTTCACTAGAAAGCGATTTATCAGTGCCTAAGTTTGTTTAATATCTTGAGATTCCTTTTTGCAATTTACTGAATCAAAAGTGCCAAAGGGTTACCGATTTTTTGTTGAATTTATGTGCCTCTCTAGTACTGGTAATTGAAATGCTGTAAACCTGAATGTTGACTTTCATAATATGTGTATGTTTAGGGAATGGTGCAAAAGCAATGAAGAAATTAAAGAAAAATTTTCTTTCCTTACATAATTAAGAATCTTTGAAAACAAGAAAACCCCATACAACATTAGAATGATGGAACTAAAAAAAGTCATCATTGTCATTTTTCTACAAGGGACAATATGGGATTTTTTTTCTTTTCAGCCTTTTCAGGAGAATGTTCTGGTGTTTTGGCCATATCATAGGAAAGACATCTTGCATTTTTGGGGGTAGGGAGGAGTAGGAAAAGGAAAACCTTAGTCTGAAACCTATTGACTTCCATGATCTTTGTCTCAAGCCTAAAGTTAAGTAAAACAACAGGAAATCTGACCTCCCGAAGTCTAATCAGAACATCAGAAAATCAAAGTGAATGGTTCTGGGCCCAGGTGTTCTCAAGATGTGACATCTGTAAGGTAGCAAGCACTGTGGCTGGAGTTCTGAATAGCCTTGTCGGTTCTGAGGTGTGCCAGCCCCAGGTAACCACAGTGTGCTAGACTGCTCTGTGTGGTTGGCTGTCAAAAGAGGTAGTTCGTTCTTCTCATTTTCTGGTTTAGTAGATGTTTCCTTAAGACATTCCTGTGTTTACTGTGTGTCTTACTGAAAATTAGCAGACTAGTACAGACAACTTATTTAAAAAGTAAACACAGTTAAAAAAAATTGCATAGATCCTTAAGACAAACTTGGGATCTGTAAAATTTCCTCACAGTGGATGTCTACAGTAAGCTTATCTTTTCAGTGTACTTTACCAAAACTGTAGTCTTAACTGTAGTTATAAATTTTCTGTGTTAGTTGACTTGAGAGGCAACTGGCAGTCATGTGCCTCAGAGGAATCTACTGCGGAAGACATCTAGCAATTTTACTTGAGAATAAAATCCAAGTAATGCAGTCAGGCTGCAAGATTAATTTTCTGTATCTTACCTGTCAAAAATAAGACCCTTCTGGATAACAGTACCAAGATTTGTAAAGTGCATGGAGATCTAAATCTGGAAGTTCTTGGCTATTAAAAAGAGGAGTAGTTCTGTCAAAACTTGTGAACTTACATGGGCATATATGTATCCAGGAAATGTATACATTGCCTGTCCTGCTGTTATGATTTTAGTTATGATAATCTATAAGAACTTAGAACTATCGGGGGAAAAATGTGGACTGTTTTATCTGTTGTGTTTTCTTAGGTATTCTGCTTTTTCACTGAACAAGTCTTTGGTCGTTGCCAAAAAAGGATGCATCTTCCTTTTTGAAGGACATAGTTCTGTGCAATCAAGATTACAACAACAAATGTCAGTTTTTAGCATGTTTTAAGTAGGCTGCTGCAATGCCACATCTGTCGGTATTTGGGAAATGCGCAGAAACCACTGCTGAGGTGGTGTACTCGCATGACACCACAAAGGGTGGTGTTTTGGGAGTAATTCCCAGGAACAATTCAGCTAACTTGCTTACCTGCTTTATAATGTCTTACCCTAGCATTGACGTGAGTCAAATTCAAAAGGCAATAGTTGAATTTATTTTCGGGAGACTTTTCTCCACTTCAAGAGTTCTTTTATGATTTCTGGCTCTGCAGGTGCCCAAGACGGCAGAGTGTTCCATTTTTTGAATTTTAGAGAAGGGGGAAACAGCCCTTCGGTGTGGGGGAAGGTAATACCGAGCAGGGATCTGTGTGTTGAAACTGGTCCAGCTCTGGTGATTCTGCTCTATGTATTTGGCAGAAGATTAGTGTAATGCCTATACAGTAATGCTATGAGGAAATTACTTTGTTACCTGGGCACGGCTGAAGAGAATTCAGTCCAATGGCCCAAGTATGTTAGCATTGCCAAAACATAAGGAAGAACAAAAATCCTCCAGATATCTCTCGAGGGACAGTTTGTCCTGGAAGTGCTTGAATGCTGTGTTTGGGCGCTTATCGCTTGTTTGTCATTACTGTGCTTGATTCAATGAGAAGACGATTCAAAGCAGTGTCATCTACCCCTTTTTCTCTCAAGTAGAGACATTTTTCATTGTTTCTAAGCGAAACTTCTGTGACTTCCAACTTCTGTATTTTAACTGTCTTATTCTTCGTGTCCTCAAGCAGAAAAGCATGTTGCTTATTATCTCCTCTTTTGTATCTTGGATACAGTTTATGCTTTAGAAGTGCTGTGCTTCTGTTTCTGCTGATGTTCAGCTCCTCATAAGACTTCTGCTCTAGACCCTTCACCAGCTTCGTTGCCCTTCTCTGGACACGCTTCAGCAACTCAGTGTCTGTCTTGTAGTGAGGGGCCCAAAACTGAACACAGTACTCGAGGTGCGGCCTCACCAGTGCCGAGTACAGGGGCACGATCACTTCCCTACTCCTGCTGGTCACA
Organism: Fregata magnificens; assembly: GCA_013389945.1. Taxonomy (NCBI): domain Eukaryota; kingdom Metazoa; phylum Chordata; class Aves; order Suliformes; family Fregatidae; genus Fregata; species Fregata magnificens. Next base: position 8,216 of record WAAD01034283.1, on the reverse strand, counting down.
CTATTCCTGATGCAAGCCAGGATGCTGTTGGCCTTCTTGGCCACCTGGGCACACTGCCAGCTCATATTCTGCTGGCTGTCAACCAGCACCCCCAGGTCCTTTTCTGCCGGGCAGTTTTCCAGCCACTCTTCCCAAGCCTGTACCGTTGCCTGGAGTTGTTGTGACCAAAGTGCAGGACCCGGCACTTGGCCTTGTTGAACCTCATGGCCTTGGCCCACCAATCCAGCCTATCCAGATCCCTCTGCAGAGCCTTCCTACCCTCAAGCAGATCGACACTCCTGCCCAACTTGGTATCATCTGCAAACTCGCTGAGGGTGCACTCGATCCCCTTGTCCAGATCATTGGTAAAGATATTAAACAGAACTGGCGGCAATACTGAACGCTGGGGAACACCACTTGTGACCGGTGGCCAGCTGGATTTAACTCGATTCACCACAACTCTTTGGGCCTCGCCAACCAGCCAGTTTTTTACCCAGCAAAGAGTATGCCTGTCCAAGCCATGAGCTGCCAGTTTCTCCGGGAGAATGCTGTGGGAAAACTGTTTAAAGTGGAGTATTTTTTGTCATCTGTCAGCTTGAAAGGTCATGGTTTAGGCGGTCATTCCTAAGCCCCTTGGATAATGTTTACAGTGCTCTCAAATGACTTAAAATGGACTAAATTGTTTTCAGCCGACAGTAGTAAAGGTCATGGAGGAAATCTGTTTAGTCAGCCTTGCTTGCTTCCTAAGTACACATAGTAAAAATGTGCCATAAACTGCAGCAAGAAAGAAGTTTTAACTTTAGAAGACACTGGAGGCTAAGGGAATGGAATGTACCTCTTGTGGATATAAATTGCTTGGCAGAGAATTTGCTAAGCAGGGGTTGTTATGGCAGACTTTTGTCCAATCGCTGCTAGCTTCTACCTTTTCCTTCTGTTGTCCCCTTTCAGAATTACAGTTCATTACTTGGAGAATTTGTGGATTTAGGGGCATATTCTAATCTCAGTGTGGGTGCTCATAACTCCTAGACACTCTAATGAGAGGCAGGCAGGCATGCTTTAAGGAGGTGGGGGCGGAGGTGGAGCAGACAAAAGAAGACTATACCTCAGTGTTGAATTTCCTGAACTCCTTTTCAGCCCTCACTTGCCATCAGAATTTGGTGCTGTTAGTCTCATTGTGTTAGCTTCTGTCCCATACCTCACTGTGAATGTCAATCACGTTGATTACAGTGACAGTTCTTGCTGAGTAAGGTATTGCCAAATATAATGATCAAATAGCCTTACCATCAGAGAAAAACAAAATAAATGACTGTCTCCAGTTTGGCATGATACTAGGTAACAAGGGGTAAGCTTAGAAACTCCAGCTACAAACTAATGTTACTGAGCTGAATCCAGGCAGATCCTGCTGCATTTGCCAAGTCTTTGAAAATGGGACTCTTAAATGGTGTTTATGGTCTGTTTGTTAGTCAGTACCTGGTGATGTTGTCATATATTTTTATCCAAGACATCTCACAGTTGAAACTTATCCTCTTTATATACACTTAAATAAACAGAATGGGCTTCTAACAGTTCAAATGGATTCTCATCATACTCTTGTTTTGATTTAGGCAATCATAGGGACAGATTCTTAAGACTGGAGTTCATTGAGTGTAGGAACAGTGAAAGAAAGGGGGAAGTGGCAGGCTGCCACATTCATGAGTCATCTGATCCTGGGGCTGGTTAAGAGCTGCTAGAACAGCAGTTCCAGGGGTTGTCTACTGAGCTTTTGTTAGGTGGGTTGTTTAGGTTTTTTCTTGATCCCCTTCCCTCTCCAGCCTACTGTCTGTATTTACACAAAAGGAATAAAGTAATATTGAACTACAGCATTTGCCTCATGCATTCCAAGGACTGTGGTATGGTGCAAAAGCACCCAGAAATAACTCACCTGCTAATCACAGCTGAGGAGGAGAAAATAAAATCTTCAGTGGGTTACTTTTTTTAAATAGGCATGATTAACTCATATGGTGTATGAAATATTTTATTTCAGAAACTAAATACAACCAAACCTGTTTCATATAATTTAACTGGTTTATCTCAATATGCAAAGGAAAACTGAAAAGAAGGCCTTGCCAGCTGTAGTCAGTATTTATTTATTTATATTGCTTTTAAAAAGGATTTTATCCAAGGTGGAATATTCTTTGAATCAGTTGAGACCTTGATATAGATCAGGAGAATTAGCTCTTTGGTTGTACATGAAAAATTTCACCTGTGAACCATCATTTAAAAATCTATGAATTGTAGGAATAAAAAAAATAAAGAAGTCCCAGCATTATTTCAAGTACAGTAACACGCAAGTAGCAATTTGCCTCTTCTGATAAGCTGGAACTATTCTGAGAAGGTATCTAACTCTCTGGTCTTAATATGACATTAAGGAGTTTCATGGGTCCTAGTGTTGATATCCCCACAAGCCTCTTTCCAAACTTTGGGCTGGATATTGCCACACCACTCCTAGCTCAAATTCTGATTAGAAATGTGATATCTGCCTTTGTTCATCCCTGCCCCCTGCATTGCGTGTACCTTGCAAAACTGCATTTTGTAGTTCCATATGCCAAGTCATATAAAGAAATGCAGATTTAAGATGAAGAGCAAGAAAGACTTTGCATGGATTGAAAGATTAATTGGTCTATTCACTGCTGAAAAATATTGGTGGATTTGTTCTTAGTCTGATTGTTCTGTAATCCAGATGACCAGTATTTGCTAATTTGTTATAGAAAAAAATTGTATGCTTTGCTGTAATTGACATTGACTATCCTTTTGAAAAGGGTAACATCTTTATCTGGACATGGGTCCAGACATGTTGCAGGCAACTTTGCTGGGGCTGTGTAGACAGTCAATAATCATAGAATCATAGAATCATTAAGGTTGGAAAAGACCTCTAAGATCATCAAGTCCAACCATCAACTAACACCACCATGACTCCTAAACTNATCGCTAGTTTCTTGGGAGAAGAGTCCAAGACCCGCTTCATTACAACCTCCTTTCAGGTAGTTGTAGTGAGCGATAAGGTCTCCCCTCAGCCTCCTCTTCTCCAGACTAAACAACCCCAGTTCTCTCAGCCGCTCCTCATAAGACTTGTTTTCCCCTTCCTCCTTTCTGCACTCTCTGCAGGTGCAAACTATGCCAGTGTCTGACTGAAAGAAGCACCAAGAACCCTATGCAAAGGCAAGGGTCTGCCCAGGACATTCCACAGAACTCCCTGCATCTGCAGCATCTTTGTGTATGCAGAAGCGGGAGCATCCAGCCATATCCAGGACTGAGCAATTTTTTTAAAATTATTTTTTCCCAGCATGAGGCTTGATAGATGTATTTATTATTTTGACTGATGGATGGTCTTTGACTTGTAAAAGTACAAGTTATGTCTGAGAACGTTGGAGGAAACTTTGTTCTCTTCTTCAGTGCAAGGCAGTCTTTCTTCAAATAGTAGTTCAAGCCCTAGCAAGAATGCTGTGATTCTGTATGCTTAAATCTTTGTGTAGTTGATCAGGATTCTGAGGAACTGAGGTCTTCCAGTTAATGTAATTTCTTCTGATGCTGAGCCAAGGCGTTCCTTTTTTTTTTGTGTGTGTGGACCCTCGAGCACAAGAATTATGGTCCTTAGGACAGCATTTACTTTAAGCCAGTCCTTTGCTCACTGTCAGAACTCTGGGTGCCATAAGTCTTAATGCCTTGACCAGCCAGATTTGAATTTTTCAGCTAATTTTGCAGCCTTGAGACACCGATGACAGTTGAACAGTTTGTATATACAGGCTGATGTAAAAACTTTCCTGTGACAAAAAAAGCCCTCAAAGTTTCTCTTTTATTTTTGTGTTGACTATGTCTAAAATGCAATATATTTTGGGTGTAGCTTTTATTCCTTTTTTAATTTTTAGATGGATTCTAATTCTGCTGCTTTGGGTCAGGTTTCTAGTAGCATTTATCTGTGAATTTTTCTCATTATTAATGTCAGTCCAACCTTTCCAGAAATGTGTTCTCTAAGTTACAATAAATGTGTAGCAATTAGTTTGGTTTTTAGTAACTGGTATGGTATACAAATACTATTTTTCTTCTGTGTTTCTAGAAACACCAAAGTGGTAGGACTTTTGCACTGAAGTCTCTGAGGAACCTCTTTTCACATTATAACAAACCAGTTCCATTGAAAAACATGAGTGCATGATATACAATTAAATGTTACCGAAGGTTTTATTTGAATCTTGAACATAAGTAGTGTTTTAAAGCTCTCCTGGAGGTTTGTTGATGTCTAGCTTGCTGTCTCCCATTCCTTTAATGTAATGCCAGCTAAGAAGATGCTCTTAGATGCATTTGAATATTAAGGATCATTCAGTCAAAATTAAAATTCCAAGAAGTAGTTACCAAAAAAGTCCAAATGAAGTCCACTCAAGATAAAGATGCAGGATCAATATTTCTTTTATTGTGATAAATTCATTGTTGAGTTTATATCAAATATTTATGTAAAAATTGGGTTGAGCTTAAGGGATTACAGAGTATTACAAGTAAAGAACAATCTCTTTTGTAGAGAAAGGCAGTTTTAAATTTAAAAAAAAAAATAAGGAGGAGCACCTCACTACAGTAAGGCACAGGTGACTATTTTATGGCACCATTAATACTTGGAGAGGGGAAAAAATGATTTGGAGAAATTGAATAGGGAAGGAGTTTTTTTTCAAATGCAGGGCAGATCTATGTCACTCTGTTCTTTATGTCTAATGCTTACACTTACAAAGCCATGATACTGTTTTACCAATAACAAATAGACTGAATAAATATTTCTAGCTATGGCTTCAAAGCAGTAAATATGCAATTTTCTTTAGCATATTTTTTGAGGTAGTGCTTTGTTGCAGACCAAGTGAAGCTGCATACTACCCAGGTAGGCTTACTTTCTGTACTTTTGAAGCAAGAAAAAAAGAACCCCCAAAGTCCCTGATGCACTATGATTTGTAATGCACGTGAAGTACCCTAATGTGGCAGTTTAGTGGATGCCAGGTGAGTTAGTGTGCAAATAAACCCGAAATGTCTTGTATGATTTGTTTCTTTGGGTTTTCTTTAAACAGTAAAGACCGAGACCAGAGTTAGTCCTGTATTCTTATGGGTAACTTAGCCTGGGTTTTTCAACACCTGTTAAGTGATCCAGGTAGCCTAAGTTGTCATAAGGTTTTTACCAAGAGTAGACGTGATCTAATTTGAGGAAACTAAGTGAAAGGACTGTTTTTCCTTTCTCAGATGGCATCTGAAATTGCGCTGCATTGTTCGAAGTGATGAAGAGTAAGCAGCAAAGAGTGCAATTGCTTAATGATCTTTTTCCACAAAGATACGGTAGCAGAATGGAAGAGCTAAAGTCTGTGCTTAAAAAGTGCAAAGTGGTTGCACAATATACAATTACAGAAAACACTATGTTCTATTACGGTAATTCTGTTATTTCCCAACTAAGTGGTTAATTCAGGGAACATAAGTGATACAGCATTATGAAGAGATTGTCTGGGTTTCATTTTGTGCTTTTGAACTATGTGGAGTCTTTCTGCAGAATCAAATGGACACTGAGTAAGGTCCTGTGATAAAGATTCCACGGAAATATCATGTATTTAACTTACCATGTTTTCAGTGTTGAATAAATGCTGATTTGAATGTGTAAACTCTGTGAGTGCATAGTGATGTGATTTTTATTACATACTGTTGTAGACAAATTTGTGTACATTAGAGTCTGGAGGNTAAAGGAAAAATAGTCTTCCTTTAATACCTATTCTCCTCTTCTAGTCTTGATTTTTGTTTTTATTGATACTGTGCTGAAAGCTCAAGGATTTAATCATAGTTTGTCCTTAAGGACATAGCCTTCATATTTGTTTTGAATCTTTCCATGGCTCTAAGTGTGGTAGTTTTCAACAG